>OX336389.2:1180222887-1180393986 GCA_946902985.2 Meconema thalassinum
TTTTGTTGCTTTGTGGGCAGTAGATAGTGACACATTAGCTTGTACGGCAAGACGTGACAGGGATTTTGTTCAAGAGAGCTCCTTTTTTGTCAAGCTTTTCCTCTGTTAAAACGGTTCGTCCCCTGCAGATTTCTTGTTAAGAATGGACCCGGTGGTGTGGAACTTCTTTACTAATTTACGTACCGTACTCCTATGGGGTGGGAGGATGCCAGGAAATTTGCGAATGAATTGAAAGTGGCACTCTGTATAAGAAGAATGCTTCGCATAGCACAACGCAATGAATACACGCTGTTCCAATGTACACATCACTCGTTAAACACACGATAACTTTTGTATTCCTACAGAAACTGCGCTATTTTAAAGCGAACACATTGAACACGCTACCAGTACCACAGATGTTAAACTAATCTATTGCTGTGAAGCAATGGTTATCGCTACCGTACTGCATTAGATCATCTCAGCCGTCATGACGGGATATATATCTCGGCAAATGAATCACCCGGCCGGGCTATCGCCTTCCGTGCATGTTCCCCTGATACTCGGAGCAAACAAAAAAAAGACCCTGTAGATTTATTGGCCAAATGCCTAGATCGCTTAACCCCCCAAAACTAGGTAATTCTCAAACCAAAGCGCGTAAAGCTCTCATCGCCATTGAGAGTAAATTCAAAAAGGAACCCCTTGTAAAACAACAATATACCGAATTCATGGAAGAGTTTGAAAGCCTAGATCACATGGAAATTGTCAATAAATCTGATGACGAATCACATCCTTCAGTCGAAACCGTCTTTTTAAATCACCATCCAGTGTGGAAAACCCCTCTTGCCAAAGACAAAATTCGTGTTGTATTTAATGGGTCATCACCCGATGCTAATGGCAATAGTCTCAACGATACCCTTCACTCCGGTCCAGCTATCCAGTCCGATCTGTCAACCATCCTTTAAAATTTTCGTTCATTTCCTATAGCCGTCATTGCCGACATAAAACAAATGTATCGCCAAGTCTTAATTCACTCTGAGCAGCAGGATCTTCAGCGAATTTTATGGCGTGACGAAATAAGTAAGCCCATCAAAATATTTCGTTTAAAAACCGTTACTTATGGTCTCAAACCTTCCGCTTTCCTAGCCATCCGATCCTTACATATGTTAGCTTCTCAAGATGGTCATTTGTTTCATGCTAAAGCTTCAGAAGCATTGACAACATATTTTTATGTCGATGATTATCTGCATTCCTTTCAAACTCTGGAAGAAGCTTCTCTCATATCTCATGAACTAAAAGCACTGCTAAAGAATGGAGGTTTTCCACTCCATAAGTTGGAATTCAAATTCACCCGAGTTTCTTCCGCAATTTCCAGTCGAAAATGTAGAGCCCTCCTCTGTCGAAATTTGTGGCGATTCCGATTCCATAAAAACATTAGGAGTACATTGGTGCGCTCGCACTGATACCCTATTTACAAAGTGTCTCTTTCTGAGGAACTTCTTAACACCAAAAGGCAAATTTTGTCCGAAATAGCTAAGATTTTCGACCCTCTTCAATTTCTCGCTCCAGTCGTTGTTATCGCCAAGCTTTTTATGCAAGAGCTATGGTCTCTTAAGTGTGAATGGGATGAAGCTGTCCCCACTTCTTTCCATAATAGATGGCTTTCTTTTCGTTGAGGTTTGCCTAACAATTCACTTATTGAAATCCCTAGAAATTTAATCGACACTTCTTCTAATACACCCCTCGTGCTTCATGTCTTTGCCGACATCTCCGAAAAGGCCTACGGTTGTTGTGCATACCTTGTTCATTGCAATTCTTTAAATGAATCTTTACGCTCGAATCTTATTTGCGCTAAATCTAAAGTAGCCCCCCTTAAAACCATTACTTTACCCTGGCTTGAATTGTGCGCCGCTCTCATGGCAGCAGAACTTTCTCAAAAACTGCAAAAGGTTTTAAAGGTCCAACTAACCCAAATTTGGTTATGGAGCGACTCTATGATTACTCTTTCATTGGTCGCCGAAACTCGTACTCACTGGCAAACCATTGTCACCAATAGAGTTTCTAAAATTCAAACCCTTTCGTAGGGATGTCAATGGAGACATGTTCCCAGCGCAGATAAACCCACTGACATTATCTCACGAGGTTGATTACCATCTCAATTAGCCGTATCTCAACTGTACTGGCACGGGCCCTCGTGGTTAGTTGAAAACTCTTCTTGCTGGCCTTATAAACCTTCAGCTTCAATGTCTAACTTGCCCGATAGTTAAATCTATTGCTTCTTGTCTTATTACCAGCGTTTCGGTTCCCTTATTGTCTCGCTATTCTTCCTTTTATAAACTCATTCGGATTTTTGCTTATCTCCTCAGGTGGAAATATCTTGTTATTGACCAACCCGTTCTTCCTAAACCGCATCTAACTAATCATGAACTAACGCTTGCCACCACTAAGGCTTTTCAACTCACCCAGCAGGAAGCTTTTCCTAACGAATTGTCCTTGCTTTCAGCTAAGAAAGATCTTCCTAAATCAAGTCGTCTTTGCGCCCTCATTCCCTTTCTTGATGAAAATGGGCTACTAAGAGTAGGCGGGAGGCTTTCTCACTCCTCACTCTCCGAAGAAAAAAGAACATCCTGTGATTTGTCCTCCTAAACATCACGTAACTTCTTTAATCGTACGTGAATTCCATTATCAACATCTACATGTTGGTACTCGCTCTTTGCTTTGCCTACTAAGGGAAAAGTACTGAATAATAAATGGCGTTCGTGAAGTTTCTTTAGTCATACATAAATTTATCCCCTGCTTTAAGGTGAAACCTAAGGTTAGCACTCAGATTATGGGCGATCTACCTTCTTTCCGCTCTTCTCCTAGCCGGCCTTTTGCTTTATCTGGCGTTGATTATATGGGTCCATTCCAATATCAGCGTAATTCCCCTGAAGCTAAACGCAAATTGTTTGGAAAACTCTATGTCTCTCTTTTCGTCTGCATGATTACTGGCACGATCCACCTGGAGCTAGTAACAAATGATTTTACTTCGTATTTCCTGGCAGCTGTCTCTCGTTTTACTGCTCGGCGTGGAGTTCCTTCTGAAATATTCTCCGACAATGCCTCCACCTTTCAAGGCGCAGCTTCCTTGTGGAAAAAAGCTCTCACATCTTCGCCTGCTATGGAACAAATTTCTAACTTTTCCTATACCTAAGGTTTCAAATGGCGATTTATAACCCCTTGTGCCCCTCATCATGGCGGAAGGTGGGAATCCAGCGTCAAGCTCACTAAATGTCATCTAAAAAAGGTTTTGGACAATCATATCCTAAACTATGAAGAATTTAACTCGCTATCTATCCTAATCGAAGGTGTTGTTAATTCTCGCACTTTGACCCCACTTTATAATGATCCTAACGATTTACTTCCCTTAACTCCCGGCCATTTCCTCGTTGGTAGTTCTCTATCTGCCCCTCCCCCTTGCTTAATTCCCATAGAGCTTCGCGCTTGCCGATTTTTTGCGTAAAATTAAGGCCCTGCGTAACTCTTTTTGGAAAAAGTGGAAGTTGGAGTACCTAACTTCGCTACAGAGGAGGCAGAGGTGGCTTCTCTCTAATCCTGATATCAAGGTATGAAATCTGGTCCTTGTTAGGGATGCTCCCCCCCCCCCTGTGGTGAGGATCTCGGACAGGGTGACCGAATGCTATCCCGGGTGAGATGGAAGAATTCTAGTTGTTAAGGTTCTCACTGCCAATGGTCATATTGTAAGACCTATATCCATGCTCGCCCCTATGCCACTTGAAACATAAAACTGTTTTTTCTCCTCTCTGTTGGTGTCTCGCCCCCCAGCACGGTATATTCTATGGAATATACGTTTCCTTAGAGTTAGCAGTCACAATTTTAATTGTTTCAACAATAATAGGTTTGATACAATTTGTGCAATTAAGAAGTATTTTGAAACAGTTTGTACAATTATGAAATATTTTGAAACAGTTTGTACAATTTTAAGGTCTTTGGCCTACAACAAGAGTAATATGGACCCTCACAAGGGTTTTCGAACAATTAAAAGGTCTGGGACCTATAATAAGAATAAGAAAAAGTTTTATAATTTGGGTGGATATTTCGTTTGGAAATATACAAATATTGCTTTAGATTGGCTAGGTAGAATACCAAAGCTTTATAAGAATGCTTTTGTAGTATAGAGAAAGGAACTTTAAATTCCTGGGCACGGCAGGAGAAAAAATAAATGATTAAAAGGTGGATTTATAACCACTTGGATTATTTATACAGAAATAAAAATTTGAATTTTGCGCGCTTTTTGTTTTTTATTCGACCGGAAGTGACCTGCGGATGCAAGCGGTCAGGGCAGTTGTGCTCAGAATTGTGCTCCCAATGCCACGGAGAAAACTGCTGCAATGCAATGAGCTACTATGAGACAGATCACAATCCAGATTCCCCCGATGTAATTTCCTCTTGAATTTGTCATATTCTTGTTTTCCTACTATATGTCTGCGCCTTTTACATGTACCTACATGTACAATAATGCACCAAATATTTTTTTTCATTTCACAAATGTTTTTTTGTTTTTATAATTGTCGCTGTCACAACAACAAACCAAATATTCATTAAAACGCATTCATTAAAACGATACAATGTTTCTTTGTATACATATGTTTGTAATTCGAACGATTTCACGAAAAAGAGCTATTAATTTTCTTTTTACTTTCCAGGAGGAGGCCGTGCCAGCCGTAGACACCGACGCAGGACATTAGTCGACCCTACATGTACAATAATGCACCAAATATTTTTTTCATTTCACAAATGTTTTTTTGTTTTTTATAATTGTCGCTGTCACAACAACAAACCAAGTATTCATTAAAACGCATGTTATCAACTGTACATGTGTGTGTGTTTTTTGCCGGTCTTTGTTATTTATTTAGCAAATCTTGCGTCGTTTTATGATTTTTACGTGGGCGTCGCGTAACCAATTCAACGTGGCATTCAACTTATTCTGGCTGTAGCTCGTGCACTATTAGACCTACGAACAAACAAAAGACGCTTCTGGAAAGTTAAAAACATGCTCGTTCGTTCTGTTTAGCTTATTTTCCTTTAACCCCATGTTTTTGTCACTTAAAGCCGCGTTGATTGATAAAAAGTAGAATTTCGCGCGTTGTTTTGTTTTTTATCGACCGGAAGTGACCGAATGTTGTTTTTCTTACGTTTTTTAGAACCTGCATGTTCTCCTCTTTCATTTGATACCATACTTTGTCAATTTTGGATAAACGAGTCGGTTTTTACGGGCGCTCCAGGAATATCCTGGAATTCCAGGTTTCTAGGCATCGGAAGCTTGGAGAATTTTAGTATGTTGTTCCCCAGGGTTAAATTATCAAATTCTGAGAAAATTATATCTGTTGACAGCGAGTTCCCACGCTGACCGCCAGGAACGAGTGAGTAAAGCAAGGCGCCGCATGACAGCACAGCAAGGCAAAGCTTGACGTTTCCTTTAAACAGGGGGAAAGGCGACTCGTACTCTGCAACATACTAATACAAGAAATAAACAAGGGCACAAGAGGAGAGCAAAATCACACAGAACTCTCTGCTGGGGGTTTACGCGAGATAAAAAGATAAGACAGGCGAAATATTTAAAGAAAACCCAAAATGGGTTTGTTCCACATTGTTGGCAACATTGCTAATTTAGATTTGTTCAGTTGTGGTTTTATTCACCCATTTTCAAGTTATAAAGAGGGTGGGAGTACAGGAGAATCGATCTTCGTAATGTCCCAACTTTATTGAACATTAAATTGTGAACATTTGCTACTATTCTCTTCCTGCTCTGTATGAATTTGATATCCTATTTCGACCTGTCTTCATCATATTGTAACAATATAATTTAATAATAATTGTAAATATACAGGTTAAACAATGAGTAGGAAGTGTAAGGAAATTCATAAAATGTGTACAGTTATTCTGAATTTTGTAAAATGTGTGTATTTGTAACGATTTAATAATAATAATAATAATAATAATAATAATAATAATAATAATAATCACAATAATAATAATCGTAACATTGTAATGTACCATAACCTATAAAGTTCATTCCCCTCCTCCTCCAACCTTCCCGCTAAGATAACCAGTAGGGCTTGTTTCTTGTTTTGCAATGCTTATATGTATATTTGGGGACAATATAATATAACAAGGCAGTTAATTTGCTTTCTGAGGTACAATGAACCATGCAGAGGTCATCAGAGAATCAATTTCATCCATAACATGGAAATATTGGATCTTGATTGCATTCATCAGAATCACATTCTGATTTATTATGAACAACAAAATTGAAATAAAATAAAATCTCTCTATACAGCCACTCACACAAATGCAATTATACCTCATTTGAATAATAACAATAATGTTATTGGAAACAGAACTATGACCACGTTAGAAGATGCTTCTCTAATTATTGTCGAATAAGCCGGTAGTCATTTGTTGCTGTACAGGACCAACACAATAGACACTAAATTCACTTGTTAGTGCTGGCAATCATGAGCAGTCCACGTGCTTATTAGTTGCTTTTCAATTGTTTCACTAATGGCCGTTGGCTGCTGCTTTGTACCCAAACACAAAAATCGGTCGCCATGTACTCGTTTGACAGTATTACGCCTGCTTCTTTGTTCCGCTTTCTCAAGTTGAGCACGTCGTACGTTGTGTTGATAACGATGGGAACTGGCAACGGAGATGGACGACCGTCGCCGATCGGCATAGGGAGCCGAGAGCTCAAGATAAAGTGAGCACATAGTTCACTGCAGTAGAATGGTCTTGGATAGAGTCAGTGGCGAATTCTCCCATGCATCGCATATACCGGCGGTATACCACTAGTGATAAAAATATAAAATGTTTATCTCGACATTTTCTCGAATTGTATGTAGCAGTGCAGTCAGGAAAATTGAGCTTGTCATCATTCATGTTCCGCCGATTGTTGTCAAGGAAGCTGGCGATCGAATCCCGCTTAACTCACTAATTTTCTTCTGGGGTACACACTTTTAGCTGTGAGTGACTGTACTTTGGTATACCGCAAGTCTAGCCCGGTCGTTGAAAGGGCTCGACACTGGCCCGCGGGGCGGGAGAGGGAAAGAGTAGCCCAGCCACGTTCCGTATGGGGTATCGCGCTAAAGACTAGCGGTGAGTGTATTGCTGATTGGCTGATTTCAAACAGTACTTTCACTCTGCTCACAAGGGAAGGCATACCAGCGCAGCGCCTCATACACTTCAGTTATGTTGTGAGTTCCTCTTGGCGTGAATTACTTCCCACTGAAATATTAACATGTTTAGATTAAGTGAAACACTGGAAGTGGATAGAAGCGTTGTTGAAAGGATTTTATTCCATTGGATTTCCTCAGTAAGTTGAAATTAAAGCGATCTATTTCTTTGTGCAAGGAAATGAAGGCATTGGTTTCTGCCAAAATCAGGTAGAATTTTACACTTGGAATATTTGTTGCTTTGCAGTTGTTGATTCAATTAGGGCTAGGGGCTTTGAAGCATCGTGGTCATGTAGCCCCATGTACTTGGTTCAGGGGCGGATTTAAGGCAAGATCATGGGGGTAGGCGAACACACACCAGGGAGTCTAGAGAGTATGGAATACCCTTAGCTTGGAGAGGGGTGGGGGAGGTCCGGGATAGGATAATTTTGCTAAAACTAGGCCCTAATTAGTGAGTAATAGGACATTTTTTTATATTTTTTTAATATTTGGAGTAAAAATAAATGTTACCGATCACGGTGGCCAAGAGCAGTAACGCGCTAGCTCGTATCTCGCTGGCATCGGGAGATTGTGGGTTTGAATCCCACTTCGGCCGTCTGGAAAATGGTTGTCTTGGTTTCCTATTTTCACCACCAGGCAAGTGCCGTGACGGTTCCTTTCAACAGGTCCACGACCGACCGACTGCTCTCCAAAATCCCTTCCCTGGTCCTTCCTTAATTTGACCCAAGTTAGCGGTCACCTGACATCATCCCCAGTTGTATCTGTTGACGAAGTGTATCCAGCTCCGAGACACCATCCTTGCGACGGTAGAGGAATGATCCCTCGCAGAGTCCGTTTTGTGAGTTGGGAAAAATTTGCGTGATATTAGCCATTTTAAGTCAAATATTTATTGTATTCCAATTTATTTTAGTTTTGGTAGTTCTACTATTTACTGTCATAGCCAACGCGTGGTTTAAAGCCATTTTTAGAGAACTGTCAAAAATGTGTAGTATTCTTCCAAATATACATACATTTTCATTTGAGACGGTTTTACCTTTCAGCGTCCAGTCCAGTCTGCAAGCCTCTGTTTGCAAACAAGTCACCTCTATGATCCCCTATTAGCAGTTAGCAATCCGGCTCCCTCTGCTTCTACATCTCTGACTTTGAAATCGTTCAACACTGAAACTAACCATCGCCTCTGCTTCTGTTATCCTCTACAGCCGAACACCCAAAATAGTAGGTTATCGTAAAATGTGCATTTTGATACAGAGTAATTGAGTGTGAAAGAATTTGTCTAAAGCCACTGTTTTCGTCATGTTTTTAATGTATAACAACAAGATGAATCGTCCACTCCTTAAATCCACCCCTGGCTTGGTGCGTGGGGAAACTGATGAGATATGTCATTATGATGGCTGTACCGTTGCCAGGATTTTGGTAGGAGGCGGCTGTGGCCTTAAGATATGTACGAGTGAAAGTAAGAACCCACGAAAGACCATTTCTAGGATGTTTGGGGGTTGGAATCGAACCACCTGTTCTCATTTCTGCCTCTTGGGGGTTGAGTGAATCCCAACCTTCAGACTAGAATTACATTTCTTGGTAGAGCAGAGAATCGAACACGGACCTCCGCAGTAACAGCCCCAGAATACTAGCCACTACGCCACGAGGTGGACCTTTAGAAATCTAAGTGAATGAACTTACTTTCAAGTAAAATTCTTCCTGGCAGACCAAGGTTGGGAAACAATATGTCAAGGTAGTTTACACTATATATATTTTTTTAGCGTATGGCTTTTAGTGCCGGGAGTGTCCGAGGACATGTTCGGCTCGCCAGTTTTGTAGCTTCTTCGAGACGGACACCCAATGGGTGAGCTACATGTACCGTTGGGGAGGAAAGTTGGAATGTAAGGACGAGGAGTTGGAAGGTAGCGGCTGTGGCCTATAGTTAGGGACCAACCCCGGCATTTGCTTGGAAGGAAGATGGGAAACCACAGAAGACCATCTTCAAGGTTGCCGGCGGGGGGATTCGAACCTCCTCGCCTCCCGGATGTTTGAACGACTACGGCTAACTCACCCGGTATTATTTTATTGATTGAGGCTGAATGTTCGCTTTCCAGAAGATATTTTCACTTTGAGATACTGGCTCTTCTTTAATTGCATTATTACATTGGTTATGAATGAATGCGCTTCTCATGTTTGGACATGTCTAATGATGAGACAATGTATAATTGAGATCCTTCGGAAATGGATCAATGTTTATTTGTTTTCGTAAAATTTAAGACCTGGTCAAGAACGGGGAGAGAGAGAAGGCAGCGTAAAGATGAAATGTACTCTGTACGTTGTCAAAATGAACTAGAAGGGCGAGGGGATTCGAAGGCCATTTACCTAGAAGCAGTTTCATGTAGGCCGTGTTCAGGCGTTAAACGAAGATTTTTTAAATGTATAAGGACATAGTCCTTGCAGAGGGAGGATGACGCACTGGTTTTACCCGGACGGTCGAGGTTCGAATTCCGGTGACAGCACGCTAAATATTTCACATGGAAGATCACGTGGCGTTAGGAAAGGAATCCGACCTTATATCCCCGGCCAAAACAATTGGCTAGTGACCTCAATTTATTTGGATAACCTATCCAAAATTATAGCTATAAAGTGTGTTTCTTAGAAGTTATGTAAATGTTCTCCAATACAAAATAAAAAAAAATCAACTTTGACAAGAAGTTGAGGCATGGAAAAAAAAGGAGGGGGGGGGGGGGATGTAAGGGGTAAATGGTGCGGTATACCAAGAACGGTGACCACCAGTCGCCACTGGATAGAGTAGGTTATAGTTCCCTCAATTTCCTGGTTAACGAGCGGCAGTAGCACGCGCCGACAATAACCATTGTTCGCTACTGACCAATAGCTGACGGTTGTTGATCAATAGAATGCTTTCTCTATCACTCCACGTGAACTCCAAAGTCCCACCCTGGCGGCTAGCTCGTGTCTCACGCAAGTGTCAGGTGTCCAGTGTTACACATCCACACGTGATTCTGTCCAGTCTCGCCGCTTGCTCTCTGTGGCTACGGTGGAAAGTTGACAACGCTGTGCCTCGCGCTGGGAAAGCCTTGGCTCCAGGCTGCCATGGAATGTTAACATATCCGCGCAGCTAGATTTCAAAGGCAAGCCGCACGTTAGCGAGGAAAGTGCAAGAACTATACGAGCTCACACTGCAATAGGCTGACAGTGCAGAGACTGCATTATGAACTTGTGTGTGGATTGAATTTATCTAATAACATGTGTTATTGTGGTGAGTGAAGTTGTGTGTTTAACTGTAATTAACTTGTTTGGGTACAGGATGCGGATTAGATCAAAAGACAAGGTTGCAGCAGCATTTTCCTGGAGTGAGTGTGGACAGCAACGTGAAAATCACACTAAGGATGACTAGTCTCAGCGATGGGATTCAATTTTCGGATCTGCAAACGAACAGCTACCAAGTACAGTCGTGTAGCATGCCTGAGCGCTCTCAGCTACGTTGTTGCCTGATCCAACAATCAGTGAACTGTACTAGCTGGATGAAGAACAATGAGAGTCCATGTCATAATCAAGTATTTAAATTATATGTAACTTCTGTTCATAATCATATGCTGAATTAAATGATAGTAATAATAATAATAATAATAATAATAATAATAACTATTTAGCATTTCAACGTCAAGTCTAGTCTGCAAGCCTCAGTTTGCAACAAGACGTCTCCATAGTCCCTTATCAGCAGTTAAACACTGCTGCCTCCTTGCTTCTACACCACATACTTTGAATCATTCAACACTGAATCCTACCATCGTCTCCTAGGCCTACATCTACTTCTCTTACCTTCTACAACCGAACTCATTAACCTCTCAGGTAATCTCCTCCCCCCATTCTCATCACATGACCCCACCATCTGAGTCGGCTCATACGAACTGCTTCATCTTGCGTGTTCATTTCTAACTTAGCCTTTATATCTTCATTACGAGTACCTTCCTGCCATTGCTCCCAACTATTTGTCCCAGCAATCATTCGTGCTACCCTCATATCAGTTACCTCTAGCTTATCTATCAGATATACCGGCTCTACCCAGCTCTCACTTCCATACAGCAAGGTCGGTCTATATACTGAGTGATGTAGGGAGAGTTTCGTCACTACACTAACTTCTTTCTTGCAGAATACTGTAGATCTCAACTGAGAACACACTGCATTGGCTTTTCGGCATCTCGACTCTATAGTATTTCTTTCCCCACACTACCATCCTGAGAGAATACACAGCCCAAGTACTTAAGATATACCACCTGCTCCAATTTATTTCCCCTATCTGGTATTCTATTTCCTTGTGTTTCTTCGCTACCGACCAAACCATCGTTTTTGAAATGCTGATTTTCATACCATGTTCCCTACATTTGTGTTCAAGTTCATACAGTCACGTTGGCTTGCAAGCATACGATGGAGTCTGTCATTACAAGGTCATCAGCATAGGCCAGTCTGTTTACCCGGTTTCTACCTAGTTGAATGCCACCCAGCCAGTTTATGCCCTTCAGCGTATGGTCCATATATAAAATAAACATTAGTTTAGGGGTTATAGCCTTGGCTCACACCCTGTAACAACCTTGAATCAATAATTCATCCTGCCACGAACTCTCACTGCAGCCTGATTATCAACATAAATAGTTTTGAATGTCTGAAACAGCCTTCCCTCGATATCATCATTCCTCTGGACGCTCAGCACCTTCTCCCCGGGTACTCTGTCGTACGCATTCTCTAGATCTCCAAACACAAACACACACACGCACATTCTTTTCAGTGGCTCCAATTTCAACAATAGGGAAATGCCGAATAATACCGCCCTAAGTTAATAGGCCACGGCCAGTTTCATTTACCTTAACTAATTTCATCCCCCATTAACCTCTTTAATGAAGTTGACGTCAGAAATGGCAACTAGCGTTAAAAAGATTTCGCCACACAAAGACATCTCCCCTCATCTCTGACCCCGTTGACACGTGAATAATAATAAAAATAATAATAATTATCTTATAAATTAAAATAATCGGGAAGAAATTTCACCTATTACGAAAACTGGAATATCTTGACAAGTTATTGTGCTACGATGACGTTTGTTGGCTTGAGAGATGACGCACTTTACGCATTATCAAAATTAAGCCTAAATTTATTTGATTCTGTCATCTGTGCATTGAAATAATTGCGAATATTCATTTCACCAAGGCCATTCTTTTGGGCAAGATGACTGTTAGCGAAGTTCCACTTTCGACCGCCAGGTGGTACCTAACGACCCAGTGATAAAAGGTCGTACATACGCGTGAAATACAGTATTGCCAACACCACACATATGGTACTACTCTATAGCCGGAATTCTCCATACCAATGGTTTTTGCCTAGACCAATAATTGCAATGTAGCGTGCGAGCCGCGTTAGCTAATATACAGTATCAGGTGAATCAGCTGCCCCTAATAATATTGGTTTATGCATCCCACCTAACGCGTGTTGTCAGGGAGGTAGATAGTTCTCTGCTTGCATCCCCTACATTACCATACCTCGTGGCGCTACAGTCCTTGAAGGACCTTGGCCTGCTCCACCACACACCAATCCTCTCTATCCTGCGCTCTCCTTCTCCACGATTTAATTCCAAGATCTCGAAGATCCTTCTCCACATCGTCCTGCCATCTCCTTCTTGGTCGTCCAGGAAGCCGCCTCCCACTCGGTTTTTCCCGGTACACTTGTCGGGTCTGCCTGTCTTCAATCATTCTTTCTACATGTCCAATCCACCTAATTCTACTCTTTTTAATTTCCGTCACAATTGTTGGTTCTCCATATAAACTGTACACCTCCATATTAGTTCGTATCCACTCTCCGTTCTCACATACCGAACCATAAATGTTTCTGAGCACTTTCCTTTCCCATCTATTCAAAATATTGTTACGTGCCACCCCCTAGTGGCACTTACGTTAACTGGATTACGGTGGGTGAAAGCACAAACACAATTGTTCCTTTAAAGAAATATAATTAGCTGCAAATACAAGCAATCAGTACCTCACTCCAGTTTCCTCTTGTAGGGAACTCTAGCCCTTCACTTGTCAACAGACCACAGCAGTTAATCCGTCCCAATGAGTCCGGTGGCCTTGACAGAACTACATGCAACACTACAGTTATTTACGATAGCCGGTCACTCACCACTACACTCTGCTTCGCTGACAGCTGGCTAGGGAAACAGCCCCCGGTGCTTTCGCAATTCACCACACTAACCTCTGCCGCACTGAAAACACACTCGTTCAAGACACAGTTCCTCTGTAGGCTTCACACTCCCTCGCTGTCAAGAGAATCAGCTTCACTAAGGTTTCGCAAGTCACGTCGCCAACAACTGTCGCTCAAGGTAAACGCTCACACTAGCTCGAAAAAAACACAGTCCACTTCGCTTGCCAGGTCGCCCTTATATAGCAGGCCGGTGACTCAATAAATGCTTCTAGACCCATCCAGGATTCACGGCTTCTCGAGGTTTCCATCACTGGCTGGGTCACGAATATTCTGGACCATCCCTTTGTCCTAGTAGCCCTTGATGCGTAAGGCGCACGTAATACACTGAGGCAGAGCACAGCCCAGCCCGGGGGCCGCTGTGACTCATGCGGCGATCGACGAAACAAACTCACAGCCGTAACACCACCCCCTTCCTGAAAGGCTGATCGTCCCGATCAATCATTGGTCCATCTGTGTCCCTCCGTAGGCTGCCAGGCGATCTCGATGCACGATCTTCATCTTCGCCCTCGGGCTCCGCTGGATCCTGTAGACGACATCGTTGATCCGTTTCACGACTCGGTACGGACCCTCCCAGGACTTCTGCAGTTTGGGTGACAGGCCTTTCTTCCGTAATGGGTTGAAGAGCCAAACCAGGTCGTCCTCGTGGAATCCGCCGGCATCCGTCTGTTGTCGTATCGGGTCTTCATTCGGTCGGTCTCGATCCGCAGTTTCCTCCTCGCGAACGCGTGCACATCCTCCAGTTGGTCGACCAGTTCTTGACAATACTGGCTTACCGGGACCGGATCATTCCCAGGTCAGCCGAAGGCAAGATCGACAGGTAGACGGAGCTCCCTCCCAAACATGGCCCGGGCTGGTGTGCACCCGGTGGCTTCATGCACGGCGACGCGGTAGGCCAGGAGAAATAGTGGAAGATGTTTGTCCCAATCCCTCTGGTGCTCGCTGACAACTATTCGGAGATGGTTCTCGATGGTGCGATTGAATCGCTCTACCATCCCATCGGACTGAGGGTGTAGCGGCGTCGTCCTTGTCTTCCTGGTTCCCATCAGCTGGCATAGGTTCTGGAACACCTGCGACTCGAAGTTCCTCCCTTGGTCAGAGTGCAGCTCCTGGGGTACTCCGTACCGGCTGACGAATTCCTTCACCAGGGTCTCTGCGATCGTCGCGGCTTCTTGGTTAGGGAGCGCATACGCCTCCGGCCATTTGGTGAAGTAGTCGCTGACAACCAATATGTAGCGGTTCCCTGCCTCGCTCAACGAGAATGGCCCAGCAACATCGATGGCCACTCTCTCCATGGGGCCGCCCACGTTGTAGGTCTTCAGTGGACCCCGTCGTCTTCGTCCTGGGCCCTTGCCGGCTGTGCAATCGTGGCACCTCGCGCAGTGGTTCTCCACGTCTGTTCGGCATCCGATCCAGTAGAACCGCTCTCTCAGCTTCTCCAGGGTCTTCTTTATCTTTAGGTGTCCACCAGATGATCCTCCATGAACTTCCTTCAGGACTTCCTCCGTCATAGCCTTTGGAACGACGACTTGTTCCCGAGATGTCTTCCCGTCGGTGCTCTCCCAGGTCCGGCAGATGAGGCCATCCCTTACAATCAGCGAGTCCCACTGCGCCAAGTAGGACTTGAACTTTGGACTGCAGTCGCTCACAATGTTCCACCCGGGTCTGGGAACACAGGCCCTCTTCCATTCGGCTATCAGTCTCAGGTCATCATCTTCTGCTTGTGCCCGCGTGAAATATTCGCGGCTCCAGCTCCCATGAAGTTCCACGGTAGTCCTTCGGCACTGTATCCCGGTGTTCTCCTCTCTTCTGGTACAGAAGGTGCAGTCTTCGGGGCACGGTCTTCGTGACAGGGCGTCGGCGTTAGAATGCAGTTGGCCTTTCCTGTGCTGGATCTCAAAGTTGTACTGTTGAAGCCTCTCTATCCACCGCGCGAGTTGACCCTCGGGCTGTTTGAATTTCAGGAGCCACCGCAGGGATGCATGGTCGGTCCTGATGAGAAATTCTTGCTCGTACAGGTACTTATGAAAGTGTTCGATGGTCTTTACGATGGCGAGCAGTTCCTTCCTGGTGACGCAGTAGTTCCTCTCTGGCTTTGACAAGGCCTTGCTGAAGTAGGCCACTACTCTCTCCTCGCCGTCCACTATTTGCGACAGGATTCCCCCTATACCAAAGTCGCTGGCATCGGTATCGACGATGAACCTTGTTCCAGGTCTGGGGTAGGCCAGAATAGGCGCGGTGCACAGAGCCTGCTTGAGTTGTTCGAAGGCACTGTGGCATTCTGCTGTCCATGTGAAGAGTTGGTCCTTCTCAGTCAGTCGATGCAGTGGTTTGGCGATGTCGGCGAATCCTCTCACGAAGCGACGATAATTAGTGCAGAGTCCCAGGAAGCTTCGTAGTTGGGACTTGTCCTTCGGAACTGGCCACTCCCTCACAGCTGCGGTCTTTTCTGGGTCGGTGCGCACCCCTTCCTCGGAGACAATATGCCCAAGGTACTGGACCTGCTTCTGGAAGAGCTGACACTTCTAGGGGCTCAACTTCAGCTGGGCAGCCCGTAGCTTCATGAAGATCTCCTTCAGGTTGCTGTAGTGCTCCTCGAAGCTTCTCCCCAGAACGATGACGTCGTCTAGGTAGACCAGGCAGGTCATCCAGTGTAGTCCCCTCAGAATGGACTCCATTAGCCTTTCGAAGGTCGCAGGGGCGTTGCACAGACCAAATGGCATGACGGTGAACTGCCAGAGCCCGCTGCCCACAGCAAACGCAGTTTTCTCGCGGTCCTTAGGGTGGACCTCCACCTGCCAGTAGCCACTCTTCAAATCCAAGGTGGAGAACCATCATGACCCTGATATGGTGTCCAGGGTGTCGTCGATCCGGGGTAGAGGGTAGCTGTCCTTTTTCGTGACGTCATTCACCCGCCTGTAATCCACGCAGAACCTGGTGGAACCGTCCTTCTTCTTCACTAGCACGACCGGAGGACTCCAAGGACTATGTGATGGCTCGATCACTCCTTGCTCCTTCATCTTTTCTACCATCCGGTCGACTTCGGCTTGCTTGGCGAGCGGGACACGTCGGATGGGGCCCTAATCGGTGCGCTGCCCCCAACGTCGATTCTGTGCTGTACCAAGCTTGTCCTGCCGAAGTCTTTGCTCCCCAAGGAGAAGACATCCTGGAATTCGCGTAGCAGGTCCTGAAGTTGGCGTGATTTCTCCTCGTCTAAATGGTCCTGCGATCCTTGGTACAGCTTCTGTAGTTCTTCTGGCAGGGCGCGTCTTCTTCGGTTGTCCGTCTGCAGGTGTCCGTCCGTCGTGTCTGTGATGCGGGCAATCCAGGTAACGGGCTCGCAGACTCCTAGGTTGGTGTCCCGGTGAACCGTAATGTCGTAGTCGTTCAGGTTGTACGGGCGGACGTACGGCCGGGACGTCGTGTTGATGAAGGTCTTGTCAATAGTAATCCTTTTGTCTGGATGTCCTCATATTTTGGCTCGATGACAGCCGCCACTCCCTCAGCAGTTCCGTCGACAATTACGGCAGCGCTGACCTCCGTCCTGGCGGGAACGATGACGTCCTCTCTCAGCCTTACTCGTCGTGCGGTGATGGCCTCGTGTGCTGGTTGCAAAGCAAGTTCCTCACTTCCGAAGTGCAGAGTGTTGGTACTCAGGTCCAAGATGATGTCGTTCTGATCCAGACAGTCCAGTCCGATGATCACTTCGTTTGATACGTCAGCCACAAGCACTGGATGCTTCACCACCCGTTGACCAATGACGAACTCCAGTGATGCTTCGCCATGTACCGGTGCAGTCTCTCCAGTCGCGGTTATGAGTTGGAGGTTCCTTTGTGTGGGTTGCACTCTCCAACTCTGGATCACGGTGGGATTAACGATGGTCCTCGACGCTCCCGTATCGATCAGCATGGGCCAGCTCACTCCGTTGACGACTCCGTCGACCATCAGGCTGCTATTATCCCTCCGTAACTGCGTCACACGAACTTGGACTGCCGGGGCTTGACGACTGTCACGAGCCAACCTTTGCCCTCCAAGGCTGGTTAATACTCGTTTCCCTGGGCCGCGCGGTGTTCAGACGACTGATTTCCCGTCGGATACCCTCGGCGGCGGCGATCACCGCAGTCCTTGCTCAGGTGGCCTTTCTTACCGCAGGTCCAGCAGGTCGGTAGCCCTTTCCGGGCCGGCTCTCCGGTTGTCTTCCGGCTGTGTCGTTGCTGGTGGTACCGCGACTATCGAAGAAACGGCTTAGCGCCTCCATCAATTCGTCGGCCAGGGGCTTGGTCTCGTTGGTTTTTGCTGGTTCGTCGACGTCCACTTGACGCACCCGCGCGTGCATTCTAGATGCCTCTTTTGCCGTCTCGAACTCAAGTGCGTGGCTCAGCGCATCTGCCAGGGTCTTATTGCGCGCGAGTCGCAGCGCCTGTTGAGTGACCGAGTCCCGTAGCCCGTCGGTGAAGGTCTGCGTCGCTATCTGTTCCAGAAAGTCGGCCGGCGCTGTTGGATAGGCGAGCCTTAGGAGGCGTGCGATGTCCATCTCGAACTCCTGCAGGGTTTACGCGTTCTTTTGTACCCGGGTCCGGAGCTGCATCTGATAGGCCTGCTGAAGATGGCTATCTCCATATCGGGACCCCATATGGGCGATTAGTGAAGCGTAGTCCTGGGATCCAGTCGGGATGGCCTGAAGGACGTTAAGGGCGTCCCCCCTCAGCGCTACAATGAGAGTTGTAGCCTTTTCCGTGCTGTTCCAGTTGTTTATGGAACAGGCTGCCTCGAACTGACGTAAATAGGTGCTCCACGGGACCTTTCCGTCGAAGGTTGGGGGCGTCACTCTGCTCTGTCCCGTTCCTGATATTCCCGGTGTACCTGAGGGCTGGCGTCGGCGCAGCTCGGCAATTTCCTCTTGAAGAGCGTTAAATCTCGCTTCCATCCCCGTCGACGGGCGTTGGTTCAGCTCAGCAATTTCCTTTTGTAAAGCGTTGAATTTCTCTTCCACCCCCGTCAGTGGGCGTTGGCGCAGTTCGGCAACTTCCTCTTGTAGAGCGTTGAATCTCACTTCCATCTCCGTCGGCGGGCGTTGGCTCAGCACAGCAATTTTCTTTTTTAAAGCGTTGAATTTCTCTTCTATCCCCGTCAGTGGGCGTTGGCGCAGTTCGGCAACTTCCTCTTGTAAGGCGTCGAACTTCTTTTCCACTGCTGCGACTTCTTCACGTAGGCCCAGTTCCAATTTCCTTTGGCTCTCCTCTAATTTCGTCAGCAGACACTCTTCCAGATTTTTCTGGCCATCCAGAAATTTGGCAGTTAGGTCCTCTGCTAACTTATTCTGGCCGTCCTTCAGGTCCTCTGCTAACTTCTTCTGGCCGTCCTCCATCTTCTTCTGGCCGTCTTCCATCTTGGTTTCCATGCCGCTTAACTTTTCTAGCAATGCTGCCAATTACGCTTCCATTTTAGATGCTTGTCTTGTAAAGGGCAAGCACTCACAGGATAATTTTAAAACAATTACCTGCTCGGGTTTTGAAACCAGGACCGTCAGGTGTTGTGCTTGTGTTGAGTTCGTAAGCCGGCTTCTGGCACCACTTGTTACGTGCCACCCCCTAGTGGTACTTACGTTAACTGGATTACGGTGGGTGAAAGCACAAACACAATTGTTCCTTTAAAGAAATATAATTAGCTTTATTGGAAGACTGAAAGATACACCACACAAATAACAAATACAAGCAATCAGTACCTCACTCCAGTTTCCTCTTGTAGGGAACTCTAGCCCTTCACTTGTCAACAGACCACAGAAGTTAATCCGTCCTAATGAGTCCGGTGGCCTTGACAGAACTACATGCAACACTACAGTTATTTACGATAGCCGGTCACTCACCACTACACTCTGCTTCGCTGACAGCTGGCTAGGGAAACAGCCCCCGGTGCTTTCGCAATTCACCACACTAACCTCTGCCGCACTGAAAACACACTCGTTCAAGACACAGTTCCTCTGTAGGCTTCAAACTCCCTCGCTGTCAAGAGAATCAGCTTCACTAAGGTTTCGCAAGTCACGTCGCCAACAACTGTCGCTCAAGGTAAACGCTCGCACTAGCTCGAAAAAAAACACAGTCCACTTTGCTTGCCAGGTCGCCCTTATATAGCAGGCCGGTGACTCAATAAATGCTTCTAGACCCATCCAGGATTCACGGCTTCTCGAGGTTTCCATCACTGGCTGGGTCACGAATATTCTGGACCATCCCTTTGTCCTAGTAGCCCTTGTTGCGTAAGGCACACGTAATACACTGAGGCAGAGCACAGCCCAGCCCGGGGGCAGCTGTGACTCATGCGGCGAGCGACGAAACAAACTCACAGCCGTAACAATATCTTCACTCCTCTTTGTCAACACCCATGTTGCCCCTCCATATGTTACCACCGGTCGAATCACCGACCTATATATTTCCTTCTTAGATGCTCTTGAGATTGTTCTAGACTTCAGTACCTTTATTGTACCAAAATAGCTTCTATTTCCAGCTCTTATTCTTAACTTCATTTCTTCCAGATTATCATTCCGATCTGTAATGATAGATCCCAAATACCTAAAAGATTGGGTTTTCTCAAAAACCTTATTCCCCACTCTTAAATCACTATAGTCTACTTCATCTCTAGTCATTATCACATACCTTGTTTTAGATTCATTCACACACAAGCCTCCTTCTTTCGATACCCTCTCCATTTGGTTATATGCTCTTACTACATCCTGATTAGATCTTCCCATTATTGCTATGTCGTCCGCATGGACCTAACATTGTATAGATTGATTATAAAATGTCCCTGTTTTATTTGTACCTCTTCTGACATATTCCCTCATAGTTCCTTTTTGGCTTATTGTGATGTTACGTATCACTCTCCCCAGTGTGAAGTTGAACAGTATACATGACAATGGGTCTCCTTGCCGCACTCCTTGGTTCACCTTAAACTCCTTCAACAACCTGCCCTGTGCTTTCACCTTACTTCTCGCATTTCTAAGAGTCATTTTAACCAGTCTTATAATCTTATTAGGTACTTCAAATTGTACCAAACTTTCATATAAGAAAGATCTTCTTACACTATCGTATGCTTACTTGTAATCTATGTATAGCTGATGCACTGGTATATTATATTCATTGCACTTTTCGAGCACACATCTAATTGTAAATATCTGATCCGTGGTCGATCGATTTCTCCTAAACCCACACTGGTAATCCCCCAACACTAGCTCCGCAACACACTCTAATCTTGCAGCTAGTATCCGTGTCAGTAGTTTGTATCCAAAACGTAGCAATGTTATACCCCGATAGTTGTCACACTTGAGTCTAGAACCCTTCTTGTGGATCGGCACAATTATCCCTACCTCCCAGTCTTGTGGCATCTTTTCTTCCTGCCATATTTTACATATAAGTGCATGCAGATATTCATGAAGTAAGCTGCCACCTTTCTTCATCATCTCTGCCGTTATCTTATCATCTCCTGGTGCTTTATAGTTCTTCATTCTCATTATTGCACTAATTACTTCTGCTAGACTTGGTTCTGCCACATAGGGATCCAGTCCTCCGAGAGAGTTGTTCTCTTGTTCCACCATTCCGCTCTCACTGGAGTCGTTTAGAACTTCCTCGAAGTGTTCCGCCCATCTATCCAGCACACTCCCCACCTCCACTATCAAACCAGCATCCCGTTGCTCACACATATTCACTCGTGATTGGAACCCTAGTTTTTCCATTCTTAGTTGTGCATACATCCCTCTAACATCTCTCTTACTTTCACATTCTTGAGTCAATTCTATCTTTTCCTTTTCCAACCTCCTCTTCTTACTTCTGCAGGTTCTCTTTGCTTCTCGCCTGGCGTCTGTATACTGTTGTCACAACCCTCTTGTGTCTTTCTGCAGTATTTTCTTTCTAGCTTCGTTCCTTATTACCCACATGTTACCACATTCCTCATAAAACCAGCCAGCTCTTCGTGCTGGTTCCTGAAACCCCACCAGTTCCTCGCCACTGTTACCATTGCCCTTTTAATTCTTTGCCACTATTCCTCAATTCCCTCTGTTTCCACCTTTTGTATTTGAAGCTCCTTCTCAATTTTGTTTTGGTACTTCTTCCCCTTATCTTTGTCTTTGAGCTTATCCATATCATATCTCTTCTGTGCCACTCCCCTCTCACTTTTAATCCTGCTAATTCTCTGTCGGTATTTAACTCTCACAAGGTAATGGTCTGTGTCTGCATCCGCTCCCCTACAGGTTCGTACATCTTATATGTCAGAGGCATGTCTTACATCTATTAGCACATGATCTATCTGGTTCTTCGTTATTCCATCTGCCGAGCACCACGTCATTTTGTGTATTTCCTTATGAGGGAACGTCGTACTACTAATTACCATTTCCTTACTTGCTGAAAAATCCACCGCGTATAATCCACTATCATTTGTTTCTTGATGCAAACTTTCCTTTCCAATTGTTCCATAGAAAATGTCTTCTTTCCCGATTTTGGCATTCAGGTCTCCTAAGCCTATTTTAACATCTTATTTTGGTGCTTCTTCAACCAAATCTTCTAGTTGTGCGTAAATATTTTCCTTAACTTCTTCTCCTGTTTCTTCAGTAGGTGTATGTAGGTCTACACATATAAATGTCACGTTAAAGGATTTTCCTTTCAAACGTAAAGAGCACATTCGTTCATTCTTTGGATTAAAATTTAACACTGAACCCATCCATCCTTTCTCTACTGCGAATCCTGTGCCAAAGGTGTTCGTTTTTCCTCCGCTATAAAAGATTGTGTAATTTCCTTTCTCCAAAGTTCCATATTCCTTCCATCGTATCTCCTGTGGTGCTACCAGTTGCATCTTATATTTAGTCAACTCGTTTATTAGATTTGCCAATGCCCCCGCCCTATAGACTATAGGCTTAGAACATTCCATGTTCCTATATATGTCTCATTTCCCTTTCCTCGCTTAGTTCGTCGTCTATTTATATCCGTCTGGTTTATATGTCTTGGAGCTTTCATAACATTTATTCTTTTACATGCTATGGTTGTTAACCATACGCACATCCGTATGGGGGGCTGCCCCTCATAAGCTCTCAGGATTGCTGCCCATAGATATCAGGGTGGGTCCCTTAGCCTTTGTAGATCCCTCTACCCTCTGCAAGGCAGCAGATGCTGTCGACTGTAGACTCTTCTGCTTACTCCACCGTTGGGATATGTTTTATCCTCATCCGCATTTACAACCATTGGTCTTCAGTCAATCAGTCTGTTTAGGAACAAGTGTTAAACGGTTCGTCAGGCCTCACTTGCTTTGTGGCGAATCCCGTTATATCCACTGGTCGTGAGGGGTGTGCTTGCTACCTGCCCCACCCTGCGCCCAAGTACCGTGCATTCCTGGGCCAGTGCCACTGAAGAGAGTTTGATAATAAATGTGAAGAATATACTCTGGTGGACTGTAATTTATAGTGCTGGGATTTCAAATCACTGGACTTCTGTGGAACATTTAACTAATTATATTATATTACACAGTTATATACAATACATGTTGATACAATTAATACACTGTCACTCGTTCGATATAGTTTTCCGAGATTGCATAGCAGCAGGTCTGCTTCGCTTTCACCCCGTGGTGACTTGTCCAGTTGAGCACAATAGTGGCACTGGCCCAGGAATGCACGGTACTTGGGCGCAGGGTGGGGCAGGTAGCAAGCACACCCCTCACGACCAGTGGATATAACGGGATTCGCCACAAAGCAAGTGAGGCCTGACGAACCGTTTAACACTTGTTCCTAAACATGCCGCCCGCCAAAAAAGAGTTTAACACTTTTTTCCAGAAACAGTCACCTGAAATATAACACCAACAAACAAACGAGCACAAAGCAATGAACATAGTTAGTTAGTCAAAACACCACCTTCACAAATGCCGTTGTCTGGCATGGGAAGTGGGCAAAGTTTTGTAATGGGTCTCTTGAATGTACCGGAAGAGGTACGTATAGTGGCAACACGTACGAGCCCATCAGCTCCAGGGTGGACCTGATCAACCACTGCAAGCTTCCAGCACAGTGGGGGAAGTTTGTCTTCTTTCACGATCACCAGCGTGCCTGCCTGGACGTTGCGCCCTTCCTTCTTCCATTTTCCTCTCTGTTGTAGATGGGACAAGTAGTCGGTTGACCACGCCTTCCAGAATCCTTGGAACTGTCTTTGGATTTGCTGCCATCTGGAAAGCAAGCTTACACGCACATTACTCAGATCTGGTTGGGGTAGTGCTGTGATTGGTCGGCCAATGAGAAAGTGACTAGGGGTAAGGACAACTAGGTCGTCGGGATCATCGGATGCTGGGACTAGAGGCCTCGAATTGAGACATCCTTCGATCTGGGTTGTGAGTGTGGACAATTCCTCGAAGGTAAGGTATGCGGTGCCCATCACTCGCCGAAGATGGTGTTTAAAAGATTTGACACCTGCCTCCCATATTCCTCCAAAGTGCGGAGCTTGAGGAGGAATAAAATGCCACTGAATTCCTTCACTGCTTGCAAAGGTTGATAGATCACGTTGATGCTGTCCCTCGTTGAACAATCTTCTTATCTCCTCCAGTTCCCTATTGGCTCCAACGAAATTTCTGCCGTTATCAGAAAACACATGGGCTGGCCTGCCTCTACGGGATATGAAACGCCTTAGAGAAGCAATGAAGGCCTGGGTAGTCATACTGCTTACAATCTCTAGATGCACTGCCCTAGTAGAAAGGCATACGAAGAGTGCTACATAACACTTGATTTTGGATCTGGTTTTGCGAGAGCCTGCCTTTATGTAGAATGGTCCCGCGTAGTCGATTCCGCAGTGTATAAATGGATTGACTGGAGTTACTCTGTAATTCGGCAGTTGACCCATTAGTTGTTCAGCGTTTTTTGCCTTAAGTTTGTGGCAGATAATACAAAAATGAATGATGTGACGAATCGTACTCTTGCCATTAGGTATCCAGTACTGCTCACGTAGCGACGACAGTAGTAGTTGACATCCAGCATGAAGCAGGCGTAGATGTTCATTTTCAATGATCAGTTTAGTTAGGTGATGCCTTGGCGGTAAAATTATCTGATGTTTCTGGTTAAACGGAAGATCAGATTGTTGTAGTCGACCACCTACTCGAAGGAGTTTTTGGGCACAGAGGAAAGGATTCAGAGGCAGTAACTTGCTTCCTTTACAAATGGCCCTTGTCATCCGAAGATCGTTAATTTCTGGACCATATTCTGAAGCTTGGGCTATTTTGATGCATGCATGTAATGCAACACGCAGTTCTTCGAACTCCAACTCACCAGTTTTTCTTTGATTGCGAGGATGTCTGGCATTTGCGGCAAATCTGATACAATATGCCGTTACTCTCGTGAGACGCGTTAACTTGGAGAATCGCTTCATGAAATCATCTTGAGGTTGAGCTGCTATCAGGCTAACAACAGGTTTTTTCTGCTCTGGGACGTCCTGAGATATTAAGAAAGGGGCTGATGTAGGCCAGGATGCCGAATGCTTCATAAGCCACGACGGTCCGTTCCACCACATGGTGTTGGAAATGAGAGTTTCTGGAGTCACCCCCCGAGAAATCATGTCAGCAGGGTTATCAGCTGAGGCAACGTGTTTCCAGTCCCTAATCGATGTGGTTTGCTGAATTTCCGCAACTCGATTGGCAATGAACGTCTTCCAGCGGTTGGGAGACGCTGCAATCCAGGCAAGAACTATTGTGGAATCTGTCCAGAGATGAACGCTAGTGACATTCAGGTTTAGGATTGAGTTGACCTTCTTAATCAGCCGAGATAAAAGTAGGGCTCCACACAACTCTAGGCGGGGTAGAGAAACGCGCTTCAATGGTGCAACTCTGGATTTAGCACTCAACAGTTTCGTAACGCAGTCTCCATCTTGAGTTTCAGATCTAAGATAAATGCAGCAACCATATCCCTTCTCAGATGCATCCGAAAAGCCATGCAGTTGTATGTTCAACGGAGTTCCCCTTGCCAATACAAGTCTGTCGATCCGAATTTGGTTGAGAAGTGGAAGTTCGCCGCACAACTTCTGCCAACGATGAAGTAGCTCTGGTGGTAAAATTTCATCCCACCCTAGACGTAGCTGCCACAGTTGCTGTAAGAAGAACTTGCAGGAGATGATGATTGGACTCACTAGCCCAAGTGGGTCGTAGATTGAAGCTATGGTTGATAGTACCTTCCGTTTTGTTACTGGGTTGCGTAGTTGTAAGTTGCCGTTTACGATTTGCAGTTGGTCACTAGCAGGATGCCAAAGCAAGCCTAATGTCTTAATGTTTTCCCCATTATCTAGTTGAAGTGGGAGCTGGGTGTCTCGCCACTCCGAAGGAACTGCTTCAAGTAGTCGGGGATGATTCGAACACCATTTTCGTAGCTGGAACCCTCCAGTTTGTAGAAGGTTGATGAGTTGATTTTGAATGTCTAACGCATCCTCGACGGTCGCACTTCCAGACATACAGTCATCAATGTAGAAGTCTCTCTGTAAAATCTTCGCCGCTTCAGGAAAGCTGTCTGATTCTTCCATAGCGAGCTGTTGGAGGCATCTATTGGCGAGGAAGGGTGCTGACGCTGTGCCGTAGGTGACGGTGTTGAGCTGGTAATGTTTTACAGGATCTTCTGGGGATGATCGCCACACGATTCTCTGAAGTCTGCGGTCATGACTATCAATCCTTATCTGCCGGTACATCTGTCAAATGTCTGCCGTAAAGCATATTTGGTGAGTGCGAAATCTGGTGATAATGGACCAGATATCTTGCTGGATTGTCGGACCAACCCTGAGGATATCATTGAGTGACCGTCCGGTGGTAGTACTGGCAGAGGCATCGAATACAACCCTGGTTTTTGTAGTTGAACTTGACTCCTTGAACACTGGATGATGGGGCATGAAGTAGCTCTGTACCTCCTTATCAGACACCGTGGTTATAGGCTCCATATGCCCTAGAGTCTCGTACTCTTCTAAAAAGCTGACGTAATCCCCCTTCAACTGAGGGTTTCTTTCAAGGCGTCTTTCGAGATTGTGAAACCGTGACGTAGCCATTGTTAGTGAGTTTCCAAGTTCTGATGGTTTTCCACAGAGTGGGAGTCGTACCGTGAATCTACCTTCTGCATCCCGCCTGACTGTGTCAACAAAATGCCTTTCACACTCGATTTCATCATTCGATCTGATTGGTTGAGTGATCTCTTCTAATTCCCAGAATCGTTGAAGTTGCTGGTCGAGTGAATGGTCATTCATAGTGAAGAACGACTGTACAGGTGGTGAACCCGGACCGCTCGCCTTATCCATTTGAAACTGTCCCGCTACAATCCAACCGAATTCCGTGTTTTGAAGAACTGGATAGGGTCCGCTCCTCGTGCGTCTTTCAGGCCTAAGAAGATCAAAAAATATCTCTGCCCCGATTAACATATCAATCTGACCTGGTTGGTTGAAGCTGGGGTCAGCTAAGGTCAGTTCTTCGGGAATTTGCCAGTCTTGATAGTTAATGTATGATCCTGGCAATTCAGCTGAAATTCGTGACAATACAGCACAATTAATAACTACTTGATAGTTGCTAGTAATGGAATGCACCTCTATGTTTGCACTATGATGCGACTCTGCGTCGATACTACTTATACCCTGGATTGGAATTCTATTCCGTACCTTCTTTAAGTTCAGTCGTTGTGTGCAGGCAGTCGTGATGAAGTGTGCTTGACTGCCCGAGTCTAGTAGGACTCGGCAAGTCTAAAGTTGGCCCTCCCCATCACGCACTTTTACTAATGCAGTCGAGAGCAATATATGAGTATGCGGTTTAATTTTCAGTGAGCAATAGGACGCTGTGTCGGCACGTTGTTGCGTAACAATAGAGTTGTTGGGTCTTGCCTGTTGCCTATCATGCGTGTTATCAGGCGGCCGTGGGGTAGGAGAACGACCAGTTCCTCGGTTGCGGTGAAGTAGTGTGTGATGCTTCAAACCACAAGAATAGCAAGAACCTGAAGAACAATCACCAACAATGTGACCATGTCTCAAACAATTTGTACACAATTTATGCTGTTTGGCAAATTCTGTTCGTTGTGCAACACTAACACTGGAAAAGTCTTTACATTTATAAAGAGGGTGCATGCCAGTACAAAATAAACAATTATTGTTACTTGAAACATACACTTGTCTGACTTGGTTTGTGAACTTCTTTCTAGTGATGTTTTGAGTGGTAGAATTGACAACTGGGGTAGGAATTCGGTTACCATTGATTAATTCTAGGGCTTGACATCTGTCCTCTAAAAATTTACTTAGCATTTCCAGTCTTGGGAATTGTGAATTTGATGACGTCAGCTCCCACTGTTTTCTGCTGACGTCATCAGTCTTTTCAAGAATTAATTGCGCTAGAAGGATTTCGTGAAGAGGGATTTCAAGTTCAAGTGCTTCAAGTGCATTTAAGTTACCTGATACCTGATTTAGAAGTGCTCGTAACTCTGTGGGTGATTCATTATGTACACGTGGAAGGTTCAGCAAGTTGTTGATGTGTGCTGTGGCAATTAATCTAGGATTATTGTATCTCAGACAGACAGTTTGCCAAGCAATTTTAAAATTAGGACCTGTTATGGGAAGGTTCTTAATCTGGCCATGTGCTTCGCCCGTTAATGAAGATAACAAATAGTGGTATCGTTGTATATCGTCAATTGCTTGATTGTTTATTACCAGGCTAGTAAATGTGTCACAAAAATGACGGAATTCAGTGACCTGTCCCCCGAAGGAAGGTAATTTAATTGTAGGAAGTGTCAGCTCTCTCTTGCCGGAACTAGACTGACCATCACTTTTAGTACTCGAAGGATTGTTCTGTTTTGATCGTAACTCTACGCTATATTCAATCAACGTGGTCATTTTATCAACGAGATCATAATACATAGTCTCAAAAGTATTCCTATCTTCACTGTGGTCCTCGGATTCGTCTTCTAATTCTAATCTCTCCTGCGCGTCTTCATACTTCTGCCTTAATTTTGGTAGATCGTCTAACCTTGCCCTTATTGCGTTAATACTTGACCCTGGTTGGAAGTTCTTGACGAAGTTATGCAAACGAGTAATATTTGCCTTTGCGAGGCCCCTAGTCTTTACGAGAAGTGCTTTCAATTTAGGATCCATAATGGGAATAGCATACAGGAATACAGGTAACCAGAAATGAGTATGTACTTACCGAAGCTGCTTAAAGTTGAATTCCTTCCATGTGTAATGTCTCGAGGTTCAATATGCACCACTGCGCGCTGTAGTTAATACGAATCATCGAAGTAGCTTGCATTCAAGGAGAAACACACGATTACCGCTCATACTTCGCGTTGAGGCTACCGTTACAATGCACAATGCGAGGCGTCAATAGAAATGATGCACGAACTATAACACACGTCCGTTGTTCCACAGAAATCCGGCCTGGAGGACCATGAAGAGAGTTTGATAATAAATGTGAAGAATATACTCTGGTGGACTGTAATTTATAGTGCTGGGATTTCAAATCACTGGACTTCTGTGGAACATTTAACTAATTATATTATATTACACAGTTATATACAATACATGTTGATACAATTAATACACTGTCACTCGTTCGATATAGTTTTCCGAGATTGCATAGCAGCAGGTCTGCTTCGCTTTCACCCCGTGGTGACTTGTCCAGTTGAGCACAATAGTGGCACTGGCCCAGGAATGCACGGTACTTGGGCGCAGGGTGGGGCAGGTAGCAAGCACACCCCTCACGACCAGTGGATATAACGGGATTCGCCACAAAGCAAGTGAGGCCTGACGAACCGTTTAACACTTGTTCCTAAACAGCCACTATTGTGCTCAACTGGACAAGTCACCACGGGGTGAAAGCGAAGCAGACCTGCTGCTATGCAATCTCGGAAAACTATATCGAACGAGTGACAGTGTATTAATTGTATCAACATGTATTGTATATAACTGTGTAATATAATATAATTAGTTAAATGTTCCACAGAAGTCCAGTGATTTGAAATCCCAGCACTATAAATTACAGTCCACCAGAGTATATTCTTCACATTTATTATCAAACTCTCTTCACAGTCTTTACCCTCCTCCTTTCTCATCCGGGCTTAGGACCGGCAATGGCGGAGTTCTGCTTGCATCCCGTATGGTACTAATAGTCTGTAGTCACATCGAAGGAAAAATAATGGTGTTCAGTATCGTTTTCAGGATATGCTTGCAGTGCATTAGTACCATCCGGGATGCGAGCAGAGAAATATCCTTCTTCCTGATAATAACGTTAGTTGGGCTGCATAAAGCAATATTACAGTGTTAGGGGCAGCTGATTCGCCTGGTATTTTCAAGGTAGCGTGCGAGCCACGTTAGCTAACATACAGTATATGCATACCCCTGGTTTTTGTCACGCACATTGGGGGTACTCACGCCTCAATAATCCTTATTGAAGCCAATGGTTTTGCCAATTAATGCTTTTTCATATAATTACAATATTACGTGTGTCGTATGGTGTATTTTGTATCCCACATGTTGGCAACACAAATGTGCCGTCAATGTGTGCGCCTGAGTAACAGTTGAAGCGTTTTAACGCAGTATACTTTTGGAGTCATCACGGTTGCCTACAGTTGATAAATGCTCTCCATAATTTTGAACCCTAGTCTTAATATATTCAGGCAAAAAGTTCAAAATTTGGCACATGTGTATAGATGATAATTTTGTAGATTCATTTCGAAAATCCATACGTGACAGCGTTGCCAACTTAATTTTACGCGTGCTGTTAGGTTCACTGTTTAACTGCATTTAACTTCTACAACTTTTAATGGATAACTAACAAATTTTATAATGTATATTGTGTGTAAGCCGTAAGGTATTTGTGAGCATTTCAAGAGGCAGCAGACCTACCAACTCCCCAATAAATAACTCTCACTGAGCATTTGAGCCGTAGACCCTCAGTAGCTGATAATCCATGGAAAGAATCTATTAAAACTGTACTGCTGTATTAGGCTACAATATTAAAGGCAGTCTATATTTCAAACAAATCATAAATTACGAACATAGTTTCATCGGTATTCTAGACAGGTCTATAGATATCAATCATTGGTATAAATCTGAAATTTAAAGAAAAGTAGACACTGTAGTTCATCACGGAACTACTTGTTTAAAATTCGGATCAAATACAAACTAATGTATGCACATAAATAACGTGCCGTAGTGTAACTTGCATCATTGATATCCCAAAACATTGAACACATTTTTACTTAAAAAATCGAAAGATATCCAAAATCATTGAACACATTTTTACTTAAAAATAGAAATATAGTTGAGATCAGTCACAGGGCACTTTCTACAACGTCTGCGTCTGTTGGAAAGTACACTAGTGTCCAAACGTTAAGCATAAGTTACAGGAAATAGACCGCAAATCGCACGACATATGCATTTACCAACGTTACGTGTTCGCTCTGTATAGGAAAGGAGTATTCCCTGCTTTGACTAGCGGCGTAACTGCAAGATAATCACAGTCAGTGCCTGTGCCCCATATTCCCTCAGTCATGTTTGCCCTGTTATAGTGAGCGGAGTGTAGCCTCGTGGTGAACGTGACAACATAATGGCACAACGAAGCCATTTGGACCCCGTTTTGCAGGGTAGAATACTAGGCCACCTGGAAACAGGCCAGACACAGACCGAAGTCGCCGTATCCTTGAATGTGCCGCAAAGTGTCATTTCCAGGCTTTGAAGACGATTGAGACACGGGAGATGTTAGTCGTAGGCCAGTACCAGGTCGACCAAGAATAACCACCCCACAGCAGGACCGATATCTGGCCTTAAACGCCCGACGAAATCGGAGTGCACTTGCAAGACAATTGTCGGCAGAGCTTGCAGCCGTCTCAGGTGTTGGCGTTTCCCGGCAAACGGTGTATCGGAGGCTCAGAATAGCAGGGCTGTTTGTCAGACGTCCAGCGGTGTGCGTCTCTCTCACTCCAGCACAGAGACGGGCCCGTTTACTGTGGGGCCGTCAACGTTGAAACTGGACCATGAATGAATTCCACTTCAGTTTGCAGAACGATTCCCGTCGCACATTATTCTGGAGAGAACTGAGTAGCCGATACAACCACAGGAACATCGTGGAACGGGACCAGTATGGTGGTGGTGGCGTCATGGTGTGGGGCGGCATCATGTTGAATGGCCGTACGGACCTGCACATCTTCATGGGTGGTCCGAGGAACACTGTGATCGCTCGGAGATACAAGGATGAGGTAGTGAGACCACATGTTTGACTTTTCATAGGTGTGGTTGGTCCAAACTTCCTCTTAATGGACGATAATGCCCGACCACGCCACGCTACTCTGATGGATGAATTTCTGGCTGGGGAAGACATTCATCGCATGGACTGGCCAGCGAGGCCTGCCGATCTGAATCCTATAGAACATGCCTGGGATGCATTGAGGAGGCGAATTGCATCCCGTCAGCCTTCACCAAGGACCCTCCAAGACCTTCGCATTGCCCATTCGGAGGAATGGAATCGACTGCCACAAGAGCTCTTGGACTATCTGATGGGAAGCATGTGTGGCCATTAGGGCTAACCATGTACCCTATTAACAGTATATTTTGTTGTGGAAGACATTGCCAAGTTTTGTTAGTTGTTGTCAAAGGTGTACCTTAGCTATCAGAACCTTTCTGACACTATTATTTTGGACAAGTTGTGTGACACATGGTGTGTGATTCAGCTTCCGTTTGTTCAGCAATCCGTCTGACATTCCTCTCAGGCGGTATGGCCTTGTTTAGTGATTATGATTGACTTTTGGACACTAGTGTATTTTAATCTCAAATAACAATCCCAATTTTTTCAGCCGTGTGTGTGTGGGCAAAGTTAGTAAGGCTCTCGACTCCAGTGCCCAAACTTTTATACACTTGAATAATAATATAATAATATATAAAGGGTCCACGGGAAGAAGGGGGAATGTCAAATAATGTGAAACGTTCAGGAAATTGCCAACCAATTGTGATGGAAATGTTACTGGTAAGGAGAGAGTGTGCTTGTAGACGTACACAGACTAATGCTGATTTGATTTTAAAGTCTGATTTTAAATTCCATTGTTGCGCAAGTGCTAGCGGGCAAGGAAGGGGAACTGACAAGTTAGCCTTGTAGTATTTACAAAAAATTATTACATTTGATGTTTGGGATTGAGTCTTCAGTCTTGCCTGGTTTGATGCAGCACTCCATGCCTCCCTGTCCTGAGCCAATCGTTTCATATCTACATAGCTACCACACCTTACATCCGAGGCAATCTGTTTAACATATTCTAACCTTGGTCTACTCCTACAGTTCCTGTCCTCGACTCTTCCTTCCATAACCAAGTTTGCTATTCCTGGGTGTCTTAAGTATGTGTCCTACCAAACTATCTCTTCTCTTAATAAAGAGCCAATAAGCTAACGAGCTAATAAGCATTCGTCAGATACATCTCTCCCACTCGTCCTAATACCTCCTTATTTGTTACCCTATCTACCCATCTGATCTTCATCATTCTCCTGTAACACCACATTTCAAACGCTTCCATTCTCCATTTTTCTGCTGCACCACTAGTCCAACTTTCACTTCCATAGAAAAGGAAGGAACTTGTAGTTTTACGTGACCGTTAATCTAGTGATCATGAGCCCCGGGACCTCTTTTTTACGTGGAATTCGAACCACGGGACATGGCATTTCACTTCAAAAATCTCACATGCATTGGCCGGGAATCGAACCTGGTCCAACTTGGTGAGAGGCGAATAGCTTGCCCACTGCGCCACCACGCCCCCTCACTTCTATTGAGTGCTACATTCCAGACAAATACTTTCAAAAATTAGTTTCTAATACCTAACTCAATATTCGATGTCAGCAGATTCCTTTTCTGCAAAAATGCTTCCCTTGCCTGAGCCAGCCTATTTTGTATATCCTCTATGCTTCATTCATCACTGGTTATTTTGCTTCCTAAGTAACAGGAGTCTCCTACCGCCTTTATCTTTACATTTATATGTACCAGTATGTTAAGAATGTTGCAGTGGATGTAGTAGCAGAATTACGATGAAACTTAGTAAACGAGGAATCTTATATTGGGTAGAACTCTTAACGTTAAACACAAGAACATTCAATTAAACTGCTTGATAAGGACAAGAAGGCAGAGTATAATTATACCCATAGGCCTACATTTAAGAGAAAGGGGGCTATAGGCCTATGATCTTTACTGAACGTCTCATTTAAAGGTGGTGCTATCTGAATAGTTGACAAAACAGTTCCGTTTCTTAATATGCTCCCACCACACAAACTACTGAATCAATTGTTATGAAAATGTATCAACATTTACCTTTATAAGATATAATAGCTAAGTTACTGAAAAGGCTTTATCATACACTGATACCAACATTACCATCAATGATTTTTCGAAAACAAAATAATGAGCGAATTGTACATTTATGACCTAACTATTGAAGAAAGGCCGCTAGATTTGTGATCAGTGACTTTAATCCCAGGAGCAGTGTAAGCCGTATGTTAAAGAAACTTGGGTGGGAATCACTTGAGGCTAGGAGGATGAAATCTAGACTCTGCGCTATGTATAACACGTATACAAATAAACCAGCATGGGGTGAGCTTAGCAAACGTATGGGAAAGCCCACTTACATGGGTAGGAGCAATCATCCTTTCAAAGTTAAGGGCCGACCACAGCGAACAAATTATGGTAAATATTATTTTGTAAACCGTGCCATTGATAATTGGAACTCTCTACCTGCCGCAGTCTTAGAGCCTTTTCCCAAACATATAGATGTGTTTAAGAAAAAATGATTATTTGTGTAAATACTCCAGTTTAATTGTTATTGAATTGTTATGTATAATTATTTATTTGTTATGTATATCCAATTTGCCACCGGGGGACACACACCCAATTGCAAATAAATGAATGAATGAATGAATGTTAAATGGTTGAAACTTATATACAATTGAAGAAGATTGCATGGTTTGCAATACAAATTAGAATCACGATTCTAGTGCTTGAAACGTCTAATTTGTAAATTTTTCTTTGATAAGTTTAAAAAGTTTTGAAACAATGTATTTTTCTGAAGTTACATAAATACTGCAGCCATAATTCTAGGTCAAATTAATGCACAAGTGCACCTAAAGATACTGTGAAAATTTCAAGTAGATCAGCGCAGTAGTTTCTGACATAATGTACCTTATTTGCCTAAAAATAAACGTTTAAGAAATGACTGTCAATGGGATGTCTGAAAACGTGGAAGAATAAAGATTTGGTAGATGATTGCCAATGTTGACAAACTTTAAAACTCCTTATCTCGGAAGCAGATTAACATCTTTGATCCAAACTAACTTCCTATGATATTTCAATATGCCGAGAACCCAAAACATCAGAAAAGAGAAAGTTGAATTTTTCAACCGTATCCTGAGTTAGCGCCACCTTTGAAAAACAATTTTCACTGTTGCCTTAGTGAACGAAAATTATGCTTTTCAGTTGGTCAACCTGATTGTACCCAATTGTATTGTGTTTTATGCCCTAACCCTGAAAGAAATTACATGAGTTTAATAAATTCACGTGGATGACTAGTTTCACAATTGGGTACAATTGTGTTGACCGACTGAAAAGCGTACATTTTGTTTATAAGGGCGAATCCTAACAGTTTCAGAAGCCTCCTAATGTTGCTGACACTCTTTGGAGATCTTGCACAGGCAGTTCTTTCAATGTAAAATAAGAAAATACAGGGAGGACGTAAACGAATACATGTACAAATATAATCATTCACCAAATCCACAATTTTAAAGCTACGCAACTGAAATTTTGTACAGAGGTTAACAATAGTAAGGTGCATCTACTCACAAATTTTCATTATAAAAAACATTTGAATTATTTTTCAATTATTAAATTTTATGACCCCATGATTCACAAAGGTACATTTTTCTGACAAACTTTCCAAGAAATTGTCAAGTAATTTGTACAGTATAATATCAATATATATAGAAACAAATACACATAAGAAGATTTTAATACATTGACATTTAATAAATTCATACTTTGTTTTGTAAACTGAAAAATTATCAATAAAATTGTATATTCTTTCTTTCATATCTCGGTGTACATAAATTATATTAAAATTTCCCCCTGTGCATATGTTTTTATACACACTGAAATGTGGATGCCAAAAATTATTCCTCTACCTTTCCACGATTCTGAGAAAAATGTACCTGAACAATGAAAATAGTAATTGTGAGAAAATGCACTTTAAAGTTGATCTCACATTCTCCTTGCCATTCCGTTTATCAAAAGGCACCAGAACTGTACTGAGTGTCCTCATTTCCTTCAAGATTTTTCTCATGGCTTCTTTTTTCTGTCTTGTATTCTTTGCAAGATCTCCAATGGATTTCTCAGCTGCATTTATAGGTTGTGTGTCAATTTTCCTCAAGATGTCTTGAGTGAATGATCCAACCTTGAAGCCCATTCTCTGCAAGACCTCCATCCGCCCAACGTTGTCACGATTAAATACAATAACTGCATCATAAACTGCAATTTTGACTACCCTAGCAGTGGAAAATGTTGTTTTGGGGCAACGTTTCCATATAAGGGCATTCAGAGACTCATTCGGATTCTGCGTTTTGCCATGAACACACTATTTGAGTAACTCTGGATTGGATAAAAACCTGAATTTTGGCTTGATGACGTTCAGAATAGTTTCAGGAAGACTTTTCTAGTGAGTGTAAGGAATACCATCCGCTGAGCCTGTCTATAACGACACCAACCAATGGGGCACAGATTGTGTATGGGGTGTTCATCTGCGGATAACATGTGAAAATATGTAGCCCATACAGCCCGTCGCAAATCTCCAACACTTGAGAGGTTATCCCTGATATTCTTGCCATAATACGCCTGAAGAGTATCAATCATCTTTGTTAGCCTATTATGTCCACCTAGCCCCTTCCCATCTTCCAACTTCTTCCCCTTCATGTCAATGACAAGTAATCACAATTTGTAAACAAAGATTGCGATTGTCTATTGTTTCCAATGAGATTATTTAACAGTCACAGATGATATACAAAACAAAGAGAATATACTTCATAGCCTTGTTGATGATTCCATAGTAACTTTGCTTGAAGGAAGTGTTCAGAAACTCTGTTTATATAACGAATACCGAAGAGTCTCTTCGCCAAGTGGGCGTGGCATGATAAACACGTTGGGCATTTAATTTTTTATGGCACTTAGAATGCGAATTGGATTATGAAACTTGAGGAAAGTATTGACAATGAGTTGTACTAATGAATAAAAAATAAATCGAAAAATGATATTTTCAAACTTTTTCATGCACGTCCCCCCTTATGAGATTAATGAATTCACGTGGATGACTAGTTTCAAAATTGGGTTCAATTGTGTTGACCGACTGAAAATCATAGATTTCGTTCATGAGGGTGAATCTTAAAAGTTTCAGAAGCCTCCTATTGTTGCTGACACTCTTTGGAGATCTTGCACAATCAGTTCTTTCAATGTAAATAAAAACACGACTTAACAAGAAACCTTCGCAAGGAGAATAGTGGTATTAAAGAAAAGTCTTTCAACTAGAATCCCAACCCCACACAGCATAGAGCTACCGGGTGAGTTAGCCGAGGTCGTTGCGGCATGACTGTTGGCAGTCGCTCACATCCGGGAGGCGAGGAGGTTCGAATCCCCCCCGCCGGCAACCTTGAAGATGGTCTTCTGTGGTTTCCCATCTTCCTTCCAGGCAAATGCCGGGGTTGGTCCCTAACTATAGGCCACAGCCGCTACCTTCCAACTCCTCGACCCTCCCATCCAACATTCCTCCCCAAGGGTACTTGTAGCTCACCCATTGGGTGTCCGTCTCGAAGCAGCTACAAAACTGGCGAGCCGAACATGTCCTCGGACACTCCCGGCACTAAAAGCCATACGCTAAAAAAAAAAGCATAGAGCTATTCAAATATTTCTGACGAATACAAACCATCGTATAAAGGACAATCTTCAAACTACAGTAGTTTACTTCCCCAAACAGTACTATCTAATTTCAAATACCCCTCAGCGCTATATACTGTATGTTGTTGCTTCACTTGAGGGGCTTAGCCATCGTGGTCATTTAGTTCCGTGTACTTGGGTGTGTGTAGAATTTGTCTGATAACCTGTGTCTGTAGCAGTGCGTGTATTTGTAATTCAGGTGAGGATTGGGAAGGAAGCGGCCGTGGACCTATGTGAGGAACCATCCCGGCATTCACCTGGAGTGGAAGTGGGAACAACAGAAAATCACTTCCAGGATGGCTGAGGTGGGAATCAAACCCACCTCTTCTCAGCTTTTGCTTCACGAGGCTGAGTGGATCCCGTTCCAGTCCTCAAACCAGAATTGAATTTCTTGGCAGAGCTGGGAATCGAATCCCGGCCAAGAACACTAGCCACTACACCACGAGGTGGACAAGGTTAAAAAGAGCTTTCTATTCATCCCAGATTAGGTGTATACTTACCAAATATACGGTGCCCTCGGTTTGTTGTGGAATGTTGTCTAAACTACTGGAGGGAATTGGTATGGAAATGTAGAAGACATCCCTACAATATATCTAGACTACAAGTCATAAACTATGATTGGGTTAAAAAAAAGTCTTCGATCGATTTTTGCTCTTTTCTTCAAAATGATTGTTTTAATTCTGTAAATGCATAAAAGAAAAATCTTTGCAAATAAAAATATGAACATTTTAAGCCAAATAACTTCTTCATCGAACAGTCTCGATGGGATAATGTGAAAAACAAGGAAAGTATTTCTGGGATTGGATGGCTTAGTGGGCTTTGGTGACGCAGCAGCGAGTCAACCAATAGGCCTATCGTTCCTCAATCCCCACCACTAACTCGCCTGAGAAATCACGTGGTGCCAGGAAGATCATCTGACTAAAATCAAACTGAGTCAGGATGAATTCGGGACTCCTAATAAATTGGGATACGCTGAAGAGAGTTTTAACCAACCGCGGTTACTACGCGAGCCACGGCGACAGTCTATCTTTGGACACAAACTCCACCATCGGCAATTTATGAAATGGTTGAAGTTCCTTCCCGTTTTTAGCTCCAGCAAATACTGCGACGGTAATTTCTAATAGACCACGGCCACTCCCTTCGAAATCCTTGCCATCTTTCATTTAGTTCTCATTTACTACTCTCATAATGTTGGCATCAGGAGGGGCATTCAACCTTAACAATTATCGTAACGAAAAACGTATCTCACCTCATCCTCAACCCTATAGAAACCAGAATACAAGGGGTATATTTCGAACAAAGAATGATGCTGAACAATTGTATATTTCTATTCACAACTGTTTCTTGTTCCCACCCTAGCTACGACTTATCAACACTATCTTTCTAAGTTGTTTTTTTTTGGCCATGTGGCCTCCTAAGAGGCCGAGTGCAGGTCTTTCTAGTCGACGCCCGTGGGCGACCTGCGCGTCGAGATGAGAGATGGAATGAATGAAGATGAATGAAACTGGGCAAGGATGTGGAAGGAAGCAGCCGTGGCCAGTCAGAAGGTACCGTACCAGCATTTGCCTGGTGTTGAAAACGGGAAACCATGGAAAACCATTTCAAGGATGGCTGACGGTGGGGCTCGAACCCACGCGTCTACAGAGTCAGCAGAGAGCTTGGCCCCATGACCTAACGCTGCACTTTAGCCAGTATAGCTACTGCTGTCGGTGGTAGACGCTGGATGATAGCCGAACAAGGGTCCACTGAATCCGACAGCGTAGCCACGGCTAAGCTACAGTATTCACGCCAACTGGAAGTGTTATTGTTAATTTAAAGGCTTTGAATATCTTAGTCATCAGCCCGTGCACTTGTCTGATAACCTGTATTTCTGTGGTGACGTTAGTAACGATGGGGTATCTGCCCTGGAACTTGAATTTCCCTGAAGGAAAACCAGTGTGTAAACCACTCACGAGAGTCATTGTCAGCGCTGCGATTCGAACCTACCATCTCTGGACTTGCTGCAACTCCCTATCGCACTGGTGCGCTATATAACGAGTAGTGCGGAAGTGTCGAAGTAAAAGGAAACATATTTTTAATTTAATTTGTCTTACAGTATGCTCCCGTCAACGTCGGGTACAGTAAGCTAGTATTTTAGATACTCAAGATAGTGGCTAATCGTAATATTCTGCATGGTATCAAGTGCCCAAGCACCATTAAATCGAATATAACAACAATAATAATAATAATAATGACATTTTTTTCTTTTCGCAGTCAGTTTTCCCTCCAGGTAGGCTTTTCCCACGGACTCAGAGAGGGATCCCACCTTTACCGCCTCTACGGGCAGTGTCCTGAAGCTTGACATCGGAACGGGGGATACAACTGGGGAGGCGGCACTAGCGCCTCGCCCAGCCGGCCTCACCTGCAAAGCGAACAGCGTGCCTCATGAGGGATGGGACGGTATGGAAAGAATGGGAGGGATAGACAAGGAAGTGGGAAGGAGGCGGCCGTGACCTGACGGTAGGTACCATTCCTGTATTTGCCCGAAGACGAAGTGGGAAACCATGGAAAATCAAGGAAAACCATTTCGAGGATGGCTGAGGTGGGAATCAAACCCCCTCTACTCATTTGGACCACCCGAGGCTGTATAAACCCCTTTCAAGTCCTCATACCACATATCAAATTTCGTGGCAGAGCCGGGAATCGAACCTCGGACTTCCGGAGTGGCAGCTAATCACGCTGACCACTACACCACGGAAGCGACTGAATTGTAATTATTAATTATTAATTATTATTTTCAAAATGCAACAAACACGCGCCTCTCTTTCCTTTTCCTATTTCCCTCCCCCTCAGAAGTGCTGAAATAGCTGAGGATTCACCACTCACCAGGTATGCTGCAACTGCTTGCGTGACTAATGCAGGTAAGATACCTTTACGTGTGGACAGTTCAGTCGAATCAGCAAAATTATTCCGTGTTACTCATAAAACAGGATTGTCCAATTATTATTTTTAATGTAGATTAAAAATAGTAATTTTCAAAATTATATAATCCCTGACTGTCAAAAGTTGTAATGAAAACACTATTATTCCGGTTCGTGCCATAGAATTTCAATAGAAGAATGGATCTTAGGGTAGCTGGTGCTCGCGAGCACTTTTTGGCTCGTATGACGGGAACAGCAAATTTCATTTAAAGAGCACCGTGGTGTTCGCGAGCACCAGTGTGAGAATGCCTGATCTAGAATATATTCGGTCGATGAATTTCTGCCTTCAGCAGCGTGAAGCTCCTACACCGTTATACCTTCCTGCCAAGTTTGGAAGTCGTAAAATTATTAATATCAACTTTAATATTTGTAGATGTCGGATGCAGGTAATATGCAAAATGAAGTATCTGCAATTTCGGAAACATAATTTTCCATGCATGTTGTAGACTATAAATGTATTAAATTTCGTATCATTATGGTGACTGGTTTCAAAATTACGGAGTCGAGTGCCAAAATGGCGTCCTATTTGCAGTTCTTTTTTTATTATTATTATTTTAATTTTGTATTTTACTTTTTCGCGTTCTGTTATTCTATTTTTAGTTTGTTTTTATGGAGACGTCACAAACACCCAGTCCCCGAGGCGGGGGAATTAACCACAGGAGATTAAAATCCCCATGGCTTGGCCGGGAATCGAACCCGGGACTCTTCAGACCAAAGCCTAGCATGCTAGCCAATCAGCTGCGGGGCCTGACTCAGTTGGCAGCAATGGCTCACTTAACAATATGAAAAGTCAGAGGTTTTTGTGGAATTCTATCCCTATGTTCAAAATTTATAAAGGGGACATTCAGACAGACGACACACAAAAAGCCCCTGATTGATCTCAAAATCAAATTCTTACATGTTTTTTTTTCTTTCAAAATGTTAAAAGTAGGTTAATAAATAAATAAAATAGCACTAAAATCAGTAGACATACCCTACGGGGCGCATTGAGATGGACTAGTAATATGGTCACTGGACTTCGTAAAGTGAAACACACTGCATAGACTTTAATAGCCGCAATAATTCTGACACGTACTCGGAGAATGTTGTAATAAAGATAATCTTTGCATTATTTAAATTATTGTCGGGATACAAATATCCAACTTAAGTATCTTGTTTCCTGATTTACAGTCCATTAGAGATGATAGTTGGGGAGGGGGGGGGGGGGTTAGTTGGACAACATTCCTTTGAGCAGATTGTTGGCTTCAAGATCCTCGCTCACTCTCTTCTGTCCCACCAGGCCGTGTTCGAGTTGACTTGGCTCAATCGGTAAGACGCCTGGGCTGCAGGGATCAATTTAGATGATTAATCCAGTTTCATGACCCTACAACCCTGTCATCCATGTCGAGGAATAGTTTGATAAATGAACACTACCCTCAACTTGAGTTTGCGTATTTTCCAATGGGTGTGTACATGATGTGTTTTGACTCCTCGTGGAGTGACTTTGAACTCAAGATCTGATCCAGAAAGAGGGTAAATATTGCAACAGCTATTAAGCGCATCGAAATTTAATGTTTTTCAGTCGGTCAACGCCATCGTACCCAATTGTAGGCTAATTGGTGCACCACCAAATCCTGAAAAAAATGTGCATGAGATTAATTAAATACACTTGGATGACCAGTTTCGATTGTCAAGCAATCATTATAAGATTCTTTACACTTAGGCTATTGAAGGGTCCACGAGAAGAAGGGGGAATGCCACTCAAAACGTAAAATCAAGATATCAGCGCGATCTGGTAGGTCTCTTTGCGACGTATTGAAGGCACAATTGTGTCGGGATACGAACAATGAGGGTCGTGAGAAAATAACGTTTCAAGTTGACGCGTATATATAAGTATACGTATATAAGTAATGAAACTTTAAAACTCGTTTCCTGAACATTTTACATTATTTGACATTCCCCCTTCTTACCCTGGGCCCTTCGAATCTATGTTTATTAGTATGGGTTATGATACCTACAATATATACCGTACACCTATTTAGTTGCAGTCGCGATTAAACTAACGCAACTGGTCAATATATGTGATTTTGTTTTGTGGAGATACTGATAGTGGTGGTTGTTATTAAAACACATAATCACATTAAGCAAACAAACTTGGTCAATCACCACTATCAGTTTCTCAACAAAATAATCACATATCTTGACTAACTTAGTTGTGCTATAAGGTGCGTTCAAAAAGTAACGAGCCTGAGGCATAATTACAGAAACCAGTACCTGTATGTTAGAAGTATTGGCCCTGGCTGTTGAGGCACTTGTCCCACTGTGACACGAGGCGGTGAATGGCTGTCTCATAAAATTCCCTGGGCTGCGATGTGAACCATTCCGCACGTACAGCTGGACGTCGGCGTCCGAGGTGAATCGTTGGCCCCGTAGAGTCCTTTTCAGGGGACCAAACATGGCGTAATCACAGGGAGAGAGGTCTGGACTGTATGGAGGGTGGCCGAGAACCTCCCATTTGAATTTCTGCAGGAGTGCCGCGACTGTGTTGGCCGTATGAGGTCGTGCATTGTCGTGGAGCGACCACGGTGGCTATGGCGTTCACTGTCACTCGGCGGTCCTGGGTAATGAGTGCATCAACCAGCTGGACGTTGTCATCGGAAATGCAGGGGGGGGGGGGGCAGACCGGGAATCATCGGCTAATGACATCCGTCCTTCCCTGAAGCGCTTGTGCCACGCCTTGACCCTTGCAAGGGACATGCACTGTTCGCCGTACACTTGTGACATTCGGCGATGAATGTCCGTTCCCTCTACTCCTTCCGCTATCAGAAACCAAACAACACCTCTTTGCTCTTCGGTTGACGCCTCCATGTCACTGTTTGCAATGTGACTGGCAGCGTTGGACGATTGATGCATGCTGCTGCTCAATTTGTATCGTCACGTGACGTGCACGCGTGCCCTCTAGCGACGGGCTGTGACCTTCCACACTCTGGTCGGAACCACGCCTCGTTACACACGCCACGATTAGCCGATGTCGTCACCGGTTTGCACATTCCAGCCTCCGGCTCGTTACGTTTTGAACGCTCCTTACAGTTTAATCACTACTGCAACTAAATAAGTGTATAAATTGTAAATATCTTAACCCATACGTGTACACATAGATTTAATATCCTAAGTGTAAATAATCTGATGATGATCGCTTGACGATCGAAACGGGTTTCCAAGTGTATTTTATTAATCTCATGTACATTTCCTTCAGGACTAGGGAACCAACCATTATAATTGGGTACAATCGTGTTGACCGACTGAAAAACATTAAGTTTCAATTACTATAGCAACACTTAAAGGCGGCTTCCAACACGATAATCCATTCCAGAAATGACAAAACAAATAATTTGTATGAAGATTTCAAACAACCCCCAAGGCAAGGAGATCTCCTACTCGGGGCGTACCAGGAATTAGTGTGGGGATCGAAAAATAGCCCATCCTCAGCCAAGGGTTACCATAACGATACAGCCTTCAATTAATTTAGCTGAAAAATAAACAATAAAGAGTAGGTGGTAAAGGAAATTTTATCTTGAATGAAGAATTGAGAAAATATTGACTATAGAAATTATTATGCAGCATAAATATCATCCCACAAAAATATCTAATTTGCCAAGAAAAATGCATCAAATTCGATTTTACAGTTCTCAAATATTAAGGTGTCGTGCATACAAATAAAATAACAGACACACGGGTGGTCTGGGAAGTCATTTATTTAATAAGAAAACTTTGTGACATTTTATTTCATATTTCAATGAATTAGGCTAGTGTTGTGCCTGGATAACAGGGGACAACATCCTCCCTCACTCCACCACGAAAAAAAAAACCAACAACACGAAAAGCAGAAAATTTGGCGTTCACGTTCGCTTAGATAGGTGAGGGCCATTGCTCATAGAACAGCATCACATAGGGGCTACACAAAACGATGCACGACATTTAAAAATAAAGCTGGGCAAATTAGCTCCAGGGCTTCATTCATTCCATTCCTGACCCGGTCGGAGACTGGAAGCAGGCTGTGGATTTTCAAATTAGCTCCAGTTTCGCTCGGTACCTCAAGCTATATTATGGCCGGTATTGTCTCCCACAAGGGCACTCAAGGCCAAATCTCTTCGTTGAGTGAGACTCCTAAGTCTCGATTATACCCGAACTCGTTTTTTTCTCGGCGTTATTGACAGTCGTGATTTAAGGGAAATATCAGACTCAATCAAGCTGCTGCACGTGTCAAGTCAAAGCCCTCTTTAAACCCAGGATGTAAACTATTCCTCCAGGGTGCCAGAAGGTTGCCGCCTTGAAGGGGATCTTTAACGTGCCAGTAAATATACTGGCACTGCTCCCTCACATTTGCGCACCCTCAAATGCCAGCTGACTGCGCCAGAATTCAATCCTGCAACCCCGGAAACAGCAGGCGAGAACGTTACCGCTGAGCGGCGTAGCCAGTAACAGAATGTAAAGTTATGTGCCAGGTTGTTTGATGAAAAAAAATATGGCTGTTCTCAAACAATGTCAGCTAAAGCGTAGATGGTAGTTCTACCATTTGTTGTTTAGAAGTTATCATTAAATGGTGGAAAATGAAAAATGAAAATCCACAGCCTGCTTCCAGTTGACCGACTGAGTCATGGGATGGAATGAATGAAGCCCCCATCGAGCAGCGAAGATATGAACTGTGCCGGCTGCCGAAGCCTGTCGCACTCCGCTGGGGCAATGATTACATGAATGACAGATGAAATGAAATGATAGTGGAGAGTTTTCCTGGAATGAAATGTTGACAGGGAAAACCGGAGTACCCGGAGAAATACCTGTCTGCCTCCGCTTTGAAATGGTGGAAAATGAAAATGAAAATCCACAGCCTGCTTCCAGTCTCCGACCGGGTCAGGAATGGAATGAATGAAGCCTCCATCTAGCAGCGAGGATATGGACTGTGCCGGCTGCCGAGGCCTGACGCACTCCTCTGGGGCAATGATTAAATGAATGACAGATGAAATGAAATGATAGTGGAGAGTGTTGCTGGAATGAAATTTTGACAGGGAAAACCGGAGTACCCGGAGAAAAACCTGTCTGCCTCCGTTTTGTCCAGCACAGATCTCACATGGAGTGACCGGGATTTGAACCACGGACCCAGCGGTGAGAGGCCGGCGTGCTGCCGCCTAAGCCACGGAGGCTCGAAATGGTGGAAAATAATGAATGCAAATCGTGCACATAAAAGAGACAGATTTAATGATAATTACTGTTGCCCGGTGGCATCTATGGATCATGAGAATTATTTATTTTTGAGAAACTTTTTGTTATGCCTAGAGAAATGGAATGATGCTCGTAGTTCCAGGAAAAGGTAAAAAATCGAAAAAAAGAATTGGTTAACTCACATCAGATACTCAGTTAGCTTTGACTCTCTCTCTCTCTTAGTACTGAACGAGAAATACTTCAGTATTTATTGACTGCGTTAAATTTCAATTACGTGTTGATAGGTAAATTCCAGACAGATGATTTAGAGGCTAGATTCGGTCAGTATCACCAAATGAGCGGTGCTTGTTATAACACTTTAGTTGCGCAGGTGATCGATTTAGAGAAAAAGCTCAAACAATTATTATTAAAGTATTTCCTGCTAAACATACTGACATAGAAATTAGAGATTTTATTGTAACTGAAGAAGATACTGACAATGTCAAAAGTGTTGAAACTTGTGATATGTCTGAGTTTTAAGTAGTTAGTCATGAACCCGATAATGTAGATATAAGTGAAAATGATACTGTTGGCATGACGTACATATCTGTGTCATAAATTACTGAAGTATGTCAAATGTCAAGGATGTATAGTATTTCATTTTTGTATTACTTGATACAACATTAATTCTGAACTCTGACGCTTTTACTCTTATTTTTAATGTCATAGACAGGGAAAGGCTTAAGTATCCATCAGATGTAGTGATGAGTACTTTAGTTACTGGTTTAAAGGTTTAAATGTTTGAATATTTATTCTTGCCAGAGGTCAGTACTAGTGTCTGTGATGTGCAATGTCCTTGACACTTTAGACTTTGATGTAGGTCAATCATGTGGCAAGGGTGTACATACCCTTTCAGAAAGGTGTATAGACTATTTAAGTTTTGCAATGTTTTACTAAACAATAACAGGAAGTTAATAAAGCAAATGTTAGTGGATGAAGGCAAGGAAGACACAAAAAAGAGAAAATTAGACATGCGTGCTAATATGAAATAAATCCAGACCGGAGATTATTGTTATGTAGCCTACATCGTACAGTTAGTAAATATCCTTCTAAAAACTTCAAGTTTTTTAATTTTTACCCTTCTTCTGTATAGAGTTAAAGCAGGAAACAGTAAAACATTTATAGTTATTCACAGCTAGGGAAGAAAAACAGAAATCGGAGTGGGGATAGGTGGCACAGCGGCAAGCAGTGGAACGTCACAGAAACAGGAGCACTACTGTCGACCAAAATATTATATGCACTCGAGTTTGAAGGTTGTTTGTGAAGTAACCAATAGACGTAACTTACATAAAGTTCAATAACATCACCATTTTCTTCGTTCTATTTTACGTTAGTTCATGTAGATTTGGAATTTTTAATTTATATTTTAATATTTTTTATCGCAGTTGGAACACAAAAAGTGCCCGTTTTTTAAGCGTATTTCAAACATGCGTCACATTTAAGAATTATTATCTCACAAACCCGTCATCAGATCTAATCCAAATTTTACACCATATACATTGGAATATTGTATAACTGATGTATTAATTTCAAAATGTTGTGTGTCCAAGAAAAAAAGTTCCGTTGTAATCATGTTTGTAAGATAACTTTTTCTCGGCTCGGGGTCGTTGGAAAATGTAGTTCTTGGTCGCGTTGTAATCCTTATACATCAAAAGGTTATGCTGTATGACTGTGAAATACGTCAATTAATTCACTTATTTTGTATCGGATTGTATTTGTACGGGGAAAGAAGACATGGTTCACCAGCTAGCCGCTCCGGGCAAAGCTGTACAGCGTTGCCAATATGAGCCCATCACGCGTCATGGCGCACCTCGCTCGGAAGTGATGGGCTCCATCTCAGCAACGCTGTACAGCTTTCCGCGGAGCGGCTAGCTGGTGAACCATGTCTTATTTCTCCTTACAAATACAAACCGATATAAAATAAGTGAATTAATTTACGTATTTCACAGTCATACAGCATACCTTTTTGATGTATAAGGATCACATCGCGACCAAGAACTACATTTTCCAACCACCCCGAGTCGAGAAAAAGTTACCTTACAAAAATGATAACAACATTATTTCTTGGGCACACAAAATTTTGAAATTAATAAACCAGTTATACAACGTTCCAATCTATATTGTGTTAAAATTTGGATTCGATCTGATGACGGGTTTGTGAGATAATAATCTTAAATGTGACGCATGGTTGAAACACGCTTAAAAAACGGGCACTTTTTGTGTTCCAACTGCGATAAAAAATATTAAAATATAAATTAAAAATTCCAAACCTACATGAACTAACGTAAAATAGAACGACGAAAATGATGATGTTATTGGATTTTATGTAGATCTATTGGTTACTTCACAAACAACCTTCAAACTCGAGTGCACATAATATTTTGGTCGACAGTAGTGTGGCCGTGCTTGTAGGGTGGGTGTCCCAAATATCGCCCCTGTTCCTAATACCGCCTACCCGTGTTTGGAAGCTACTATGCGCGCCATCTATGAGATTATGTAGTTACCTTGACGTTCTGATGTATTGCCACATGTAGCGCCAGCGGCAAGCTTCCTATGAGTGATAACAACAACAGAATGGCGTCTGAAGTGTTTGAGCCCGTGACGAAGGTATTTCCGGTCTCCAATCAATCCAGGGAATCACCAGGTAACTGCTCCCTAATCATAATTTCGTTTATATCAATTGAAAGTATATTAAATGAGGATTCCAAAGGTGTTATTATTTTTCTTTTAAACTGTGTTTAACCTCCACCGTGTGTATGTTTGTGTTGACTGAGCTGTGTTCCTAATATCGCCTACCAACCCGATCCTAATATCGCCCCTAGGCGATATTTGGAGCACCTCTTGTTATTCACCTACCAACTTTACGTAATCAGTCTACTCTAGACTTTAACAGTGAAACTTCGCACGGTCAATCTTTACACAAGCCTTAATATAGTTGACTGGTATTCATAAGTTCATTCAATTCCAAGATGGCGCCTGTGCAAAATTTCAAAATTATAGTTTTACTTGAGTCCTAATCAAGCGGTCGAAGTGACAGTTTGTATAAAAAACACCGTAATAATCATCATCTACTGGTACAAAACTCAAACTTTTAAACCAGAGGGAGTTAGAAGGTGCCGTTTGTTCCAAAATCATCCACATTGTCTCAATAGTAAAGGAAAATCTTGCATTTCTGGAAAAGTCAACTGATTTTTTTTAATAAAGTTTGTTTAAATAAAAAACGAGCCAATAGCCCTTGCCAGAGGTGTGTCGCGTCGAACCCGTATAACAGTAAAGCCGGGTGGGTGGTATATACAAATGGGGTGTCTACAAGTAACCGATCGTAACATATGGGCATTCAAAAGAAAGGTAATTACCCTCAGCAGTTAGGAATAGATTCAAATCAGTCTACAGAAGTATGTGAAACTCGTTTCTAACAGGTGCTCTTAATTTCGCCTGGTGGGCGGTAATAGGAACAGGGGTATGCGATATTAGGAACCCACTCTTGGCAAATTGTCTTGGGACACTTTTTGAAATGTTGTTAATTAACTTAAACTGGCATAAGTTATGAAGTGAATCGATCTCTGGAAACCAAAGCAAGATAGTTTCTAGTGATATTCATTTAGTTCCCCGTTTGATTTTCCGACCCAGGAGGTTGCCATACAGAGAACTAATTAGGGTAGGCGATATTTGGGACACTCACCCTACTCCTTGTACACAACACGAACTAATAGCTGAAAAACAATCATTTTGGTATTCAAACGGTCAGGAAAGGCACACATTTCTTGTGCAAAATTTTAAAATAAAGAAAGTAAAGAAATAGAAGCTTTTGAAAAGTGAACTGGCTGTCTGAATTCAATCTCGCAAGAGTTATATCAACTACCCCTTGTAGACATGCTTGACAAGCTAAACATTATTTATAAATATACCGATTCCGGGGTATAATGTTCCCTAAAATATACGAATTGCCAGAATATCTCAAATACATTAGTTTTTAAGAATGTGTACTGCGTGTTACTAATTCAGATATCAGTAGCAATGGATTGGTGTCCCTCGAATCATGTAGTTCGTTGGGTACACAAGAGTTCGTTTTCTCATTATCATATTTCTATATGACCAATATTTCAGGTACCGACAGTGGTAGCTACGCTCACAAAAGTACAGCGCTAGCCCATGGGGCCAAGTTTCTGCGGACTCAGTAGACGTGGGTTCGAGCCCCTTCATTAACCGTCCTTGAAATGGTTTTCCGTGGTTTCTCATTTTCAACTCCAGGCAAATGCTGGGACGGTACCTTCTGACAGGCCACGGCCACTTCCTTCCACATTCCTGCCTAGTTTCATTCATCTTCATTCATTTAATCTCTCATTAACTCCTCTCATGAGGTTGGCGTCAGGAAGGGCATCCGGCCGTATAACCACCCGCCACATAGAATGTAATTGCGTCTCATCCCCGACCCCGTTGAAAACGGGAATAATAAGGGGTAGGCATACAGAGAATATTTCAGGTAAATATCTATATCGATTCTGTAAGCAATGGGTAGGCCTACATTCTTATGTTATTAAAGGTGCCTAGATATTATTTGTTCGCGGAAATATCATCATTATTCAGCAAATAGTTAATGCATATTGGAAGTGATTATGTTTACGCAGTATATCATCCCTCATTTAGATTAATGTAGACTCTGCCTTCAACTGATATCGTTTAATTGTTGACAAAAAAATGAATGATGGTATGTAGTCACGTCACTGAATTAAATTCCAATGTTTAATATAACGGGCTTGTGCATCAACCACACAGGGGTTAATGAAAATGAAAATCCACAGCCTGCTTCCAGTCTCCGACCGGGTCAGGAATGGAATGAATGAAGCCCCCATCTAGCGGCGAGGATATGGACTGTGCCGGCTGCCGAGGCCTGACACACTCCTCTGGGGCAATGATTAAATGAATGACAGATGAAATGAAATGATAGTGGAGAGTGTTGCTGGAATGAAATTTTGACAGGGAAAACCGGAGTACCCGGAGAAAAACCTGTCTGCCTCCGTTTTGTCCAGCACAGATCTCACATGGAGTGGCCGGGAGTTGAACCACGGACCCAGCGGTGAGAGGCCGGCGTGCTGCCGCCTAAGCCACGGAGGCTTCACACAGGGGTTAATCTTAAATTAAAATAAAAATTTCAAGCCGATACTACGGGTTATTCATGCATTTAACATCAAATATCGGGATTCGTATTCATCATCATCATCTTGAGCAGTTTCCAACCGCTGGTCGGGTCTGCTTGGAACATAAGCCTCTCCATCGTTTCCTGTCCATCCACCATCTCTCGTCATTTACTGTGTCCCAGCACACTCCTCTTTCCTCCACACTCTTCTTAACTCCTTTTGTCCATCTGTCCCTTGGTCTTCCCCTTGGCCTCCTTCCCGTCATTTCCATTCCAAACATCTTCTTCGGTATCCTCTCCTCTTGCATCCTCCTCACATGTCCATACCATTGTAGCCTAGATCGCTCTATTCTATTTTACAATGGTTCCTCTCTTACCATCTCCCTGACTCTCTCATTCCTTACTCTGTCCATTCTTGTCACTCCTACCCTACTCCTCTGGAACTTCATCTCCACTGCTCGTATTTTATTCTTGTCCCTTTCCTTCATCACCCATGTTTCTGAACCATATGTCAAAATTGGCACAAAGTAGGTCTTGTAGATGATTCCTTTACATTTTTGTGGTACATCTTTATTCCATATCATCCCCCTAACAATCTTGAAAAATCCATCTGCGCACCTTCCCCTCTCATTTATTTCCATCCTATTGCCTCCCTTTTCTTCAATTAAGCTTCCCAAGTATTTGAAGCATTCTACTTTCTGCAACTGCTGTCCTCCAAGTGTTACGCCCATATCCAGTCTGTTCTTCTTCCTCGTTGTGATGACCACTTCACTCTTTTGTGCTGAGAACTTCATCCCATATGATAACACTACCTTCTCCCACTCATCTAATTGCTCTTGTACTTCTTCCTCATCCTCTCCCCAAACCAGAAGGTCATCAGCAAACAACATTGCCTTCATTTTCCTTTCCCCAATGCTATTTACCACTTTTCGTATGATTTCATCCATCACCACTATAAATAACAGGGGTGAGAGGGCACTTCCCTGTTTCAGACCACTCTCCAGTTGAAACCATTCCGTTCTCTCTCTTCCCACCTTTACACAGCTTTTGCTTCCCTCGTACATTGCTTTCACTCTTGCTACTGTCTCCTTGTTCACTGCTTTTGCTCTAATTGCTTCCCATACCTTGTTTCTATTAATACTATCATATGCTTTCTCAACATCCAAGAAGGTCATCACCAGATCTTTCCCATATTCATAATGGTGTTCTTGTAGCTGTCTTACTGCAAAGATGAGGTCAACTGTTGACCTTCCTGGCCTGAATCCATACTGTTCTTCCCTCAGCCCATCTTCAACTTCTGTCCGAATTCTTCTCTCCAGTACCTTCTCAAATATTTTGGCGCAGTGGCACAGGAGTGTAATTCCCCTATAGTTCTTGCATTCCTTCCTACTTCCCTTTTTAAATATGGGTATTATTATCCCTCTTTTCCAGTCCTCTGGTATTTTCTTCTCCCTCCATATCACTTTCATTACTCGAAAGAGCCACTGTGTTCCTATCACCCCTGCTGCTCTCACCATCTCCACACTCACTTCGTCTATTCCCGGTGCCTTTCCCCCTTTCATCTTCTTTAATGCTTCCTCCACTTCTTTCCATGTCAATTCCTTCTCTGAAATGTCTTGGTCACCGTCTGTTTCTTCCTCCACCATGTCCACTACGCTGGGATTCGTATTAAGGTTCCGAAAAGTGTAATTTTAGTTTGAGGGTTTGCGCCTCGTGGCGCAAAAATTTAGAAAAGGAGGGTTCGATTCCCATCCAAGCCATCCTAGAAATGATTTTTCATGGTATCCCACGTCTACTCCGTGTAAGTACTGGAATGGATCATAATTTAAGACCAGCGAACAGAGTTCTCTTACGTGCCACTCTACTTCATATGTCCAACATTTTAAGCGGAGTTGTGCATAGGTCTCTTGCGTGGCACTCTACTCCATATGTCCAACACTGTGTCAGAGGTGAACAGAGTTCTCTTCCTTGCTACACTACTCCATATGTCCAACATTGTGACCAGTGGTGAACTGAGTTCTCTTCCTTGCTACACTTCTCCATTTGTCCGACATTGTGACCAGAGGTGAACACAGTTCTCTTCCTTGCTACACTACTCCATATGACCAACATTGTGACAAGAGGTGAATAGAGGTCTCTTACATGGCACTCTACTCCATATGTCCAACATTGTGACCAGAGGTGAACACAGTTCTCTTCCTTGCTACACTAATCCATATGACCAACATTGTGACCAGAGGTGAACAGAGTTCTCTTCCTTGCTACACTTCTCCACTTGTCCGACATTGTGACCAGAGGTGAACCAAGTTCTCTTCCTTGCTACACTACTCCATATGACCAACAGTGTGACCAGAGGTGAATAGAGGTCTCTTACATGGCACTCTACTCCATATGTCCAACATTGTAACCAGAGGTGAATAGAGGTCTCTTCCTTGCTACACTACTCCATATGACCAACAGTGTGACCAGAGGTGAATAGAGGTCTCTTCCTTGCTACACTACTCCATATGACCAACATTGTAACCAGAGGTGAATAGAGGTCTCTTCCTTGCTACACTACTCCATATGACCAACAGTGTGACCAGAGGTGAATAGAGGTCTCTGGCATGGCACTCTACTCCATATGTCCAACATTGTAACCAGAGGTGAATAGAGGTCTCTTCCTTGCTACACTACTCCATATGACCAACAGTGTGACCAGAGGTGAATAGAGGTCTCTTCCTTGCTACACTACTCCATATGACCAACATTGTAACCAGAGGTGAATAGAGGTCTCTTCCTTGCTACACTACTCCATATGACCAACAGTGTGACCAGAGGTGAATAGAGGTCTCTGGCATGCCACTCTACTCCATTTGTCCGACATTGTGACCAGAGGTGAACACAGTTCTCTTCCTTGCTACACTACTCCATATGACCAACAGTGTGACCAGAGGTGAATAGAGGTCTCTCACATGTCACTCTACTCCATATGTCCAACATTGTAACCAGAGGTGAATAGAGGTCTCTGGCATGCCACTCTACTCCATATGTCCAACATTGTAACCAGAGGTGAATAGAGGTCTCTTACATGGCACTCTACTCCATATGTCCAACATTGTAATCAGAGGTGAATAGAGGTCTCTGGCATGCCACTCTACTCCATATGTCCAACATTGTAACCAGAGGTGAATAGAGGTCTCTTACATGGCACTCTACTCCATATGTCCAACATTGTAACCAGAGGTGAATAGAGGTCTCTAGCATGGCACTCTACTCCATATGTCCAACATTGTGACCAGAGGTGAACAGAGGTCTCTTCCTTGCTACACTACTCCATATGTCCAACATTGTGACCAGAGGTGAATAGAGGTCTCTTGCATGGCACTCTACTCCATATGTCCAACATTGTAACCAGAGGTGAATAGAGGTCTCTGGCATGCCACTCTACTCCATATGTCCAACATTGTAACCAGAGGTGAATAGAGGTCTCTTACATGGCACTCTACTCCATATGTCCAACATTGTAACCAGAGGTGAATAGAGGTCTCTGGCATGGCACTCTACTCCATATGTCCAACATTGTAACCAGAGGTGAATAGAGGTCTCTGGCATGCCACTCTACTCCATATGTCCAACATTGTAACCAGAGGTGAATAGAGGTCTCTTACATGGCACTCTACTCCATATGTCCAACATTGTAACCAGAGGTGAATAGAGGTCTCTTACGTGTCACTCTACTCCATATGTCCAACATTGTGACCAGAGGTGAATAGAGTCTCTGGCATGGCACACTACTCCATATGTCCAACATTGTGACCAGAGGTAAACAGAGGTCTCTTCCTTGCTACACTACTCCATGTGTCCAACATTGTGACCAGAGGTGAATAGAGGTCTCTTACATGGCACTCTACTCCATATGTCCAACATTGTGCGCAGAGGTGAACAGAGTTCTCTTGCATGGCACTCTACTCCATATGTCCAACATTGTGACCAGAGGTGAATAGAAGTCTCTTGCATGGCACTCTACTCCATATGTCCAACATTGTGACCAGAGGTGAACAGAGGTCTCTTCCTTGCTACACTACTCCATATGTCCAACAGTGTGACCAGAGGTGAATAGAAGTCTCTTGCATGGCACTCTACTCCATATGTCCAACATTGTAACCAGAGGTGAATAGAGGTCTCTTACGTGTCACTCTACTCCATATGTCCAACATTGTGCCCAGAGGTGAATAGAGTCTCTGGCATGGCACACTACTCCATATGACCAACAGTGTGACCAGAGGTGAATAGAGGTCTCTTCCTTGCTACACTACTCCATATGACCAACATTGTAACCAGAGGTGAATAGAGGTCTCTTCCTTGCTACACTACTCCATATGACCAACAGTGTGACCAGAGGTGAATAGAGGTCTCTGGCATGGCACTCTACTCCATATGTCCAACATTGTAACCAGAGGTGAATAGAGGTCTCTTCCTTGCTACACTACTCCATATGACCAACAGTGTGACCAGAGGTGAATAGAGGTCTCTTCCTTGCTACACTACTCCATATGACCAACATTGTAACCAGAGGTGAATAGAGGTCTCTTCCTTGCTACACTACTCCATATGACCAACAGTGTGACCAGAGGTGAATAGAGGTCTCTGGCATGCCACTCTACTCCATTTGTCCGACATTGTGACCAGAGGTGAACACAGTTCTCTTCCTTGCTACACTACTCCATATGACCAACAGTGTGACCAGAGGTGAATAGAGGTCTCTCACATGGCACTCTACTCCATATGTCCAACATTGTAACCAGAGGTGAATAGAGGTCTCTGGCATGCCACTCTACTCCATATGTCCAACATTGTAACCAGAGGTGAATAGAGGTCTCTTACATGGCACTCTACTCCATATGTCCAACATTGTAATCAGAGGTGAATAGAGGTCTCTGGCATGCCACTCTACTCCATATGTCCAACATTGTAACCAGAGGTGAATAGAGGTCTCTTACATGGCACTCTACTCCATATGTCCAACATTGTAACCAGAGGTGAATAGAGGTCTCTAGCATGGCACTCTACTCCATATGTCCAACATTGTGACCAGAGGTGAACAGAGGTCTCTTCCTTGCTACACTACTCCATATGTCCAACATTGTGACCAGAGGTGAATAGAGGTCTCTTGCATGGCACTCTACTCCATATGTCCAACATTGTAACCAGAGGTGAATAGAGGTCTCTGGCATGCCACTCTACTCCATATGTCCAACATTGTAACCAGAGGTGAATAGAGGTCTCTTACATGGCACTCTACTCCATATGTCCAACATTGTAACCAGAGGTGAATAGAGGTCTCTGGCATGGCACTCTACTCCATATGTCCAACATTGTAACCAGAGGTGAATAGAGGTCTCTGGCATGCCACTCTACTCCATATGTCCAACATTGTAACCAGAGGTGAATAGAGGTCTCTTACATGGCACTCTACTCCATATGTCCAACATTGTAACCAGAGGTGAATAGAGGTCTCTTACGTGTCACTCTACTCCATATGTCCAACATTGTGACCAGAGGTGAATAGAGTCTCTGGCATGGCACACTACTCCATATGTCCAACATTGTGACCAGAGGTGAACAGAGGTCTCTTCCTTGCTACACTACTCCATGTGTCCAACATTGTGACCAGAGGTGAATAGAGGTCTCTTACATGGCACTCTACTCCATATGTCCAACATTGTGCGCAGAGGTGAACAGAGTTCTCTTGCATGGCACTCTACTCCATATGTCCAACATTGTGACCAGAGGTGAATAGAAGTCTCTTGCATGGCACTCTACTCCATATGTCCAACATTGTGACCAGAGGTGAACAGAGGTCTCTTCCTTGCTACACTACTCCATATGTCCAACATTGTGACCAGAGGTGAATAGAGGTCGTCTCTTACATGGCACTCTACTCCATATGTCCAACATTGTAACCAGAGGTGAATAGTGGTCTCTGGCATGCCACTCGAATCCATATGTCCAACATTGTAACCAGAGGTGAATAGAGGTCTCTGGCATGCCACTCTACTCCATTTGTCCGACATTGTGACCAGAGGTGAACACAGTTCTCTTCCTTGCTACACTACTCCATATGACTAACAGTGTGACCAGAGGTGAATAGAGGTCTCTTACATGGCACTCTACTCCATATGTCCAACATTGTAACCAGAGGTGAATAGAGGTCTCTGGCATGCCACTCTACTCCATATGTCCAACATTGTAACCAGAGGTGAATAGAGGTCTCTGGCATGGCACTCTACTCCATATGTCCAACATTGTAACCAGAGGTGAATAGAGGTCTCTTACGTGTCACTCTACTCCATATGTCCAACATTGTGACCAGAGGTGAATAGAGTCTCTGGCATGGCACACTACTCCATATGTCCAACATTGTGACCAGAGGTGAACAGAGGTCTCTTCCTTGCTACACTACTCCATGTGTCCAACATTGTGACCAGAGTTGAATAGAAGTCTCTTGCATGGCACTCTACTCCATATGTCCAACATTGTGACCAGAGGTGGATAGAGGTCTCTAGCATGGCACTCTACTCCATATGTCCAACATTGTGACCAGAGGTGAACAGAGGTCTCTTCCTTGCTACACTACTCCATATGTCCAACATTGTGACCAGAGGTGAATAGAGGTCTCTTGCATGGCACTCTACTCCATATGTCCAACATTGTGACCAGAGGTGAACAGAGGTCTCTTCCTTGCTACACTACTCCATATGTCCAACATTGTGACCAGAGGTGAATAGAGGTCTCTTGCATGGCACTCTACTCCATATGTCCAACATTGTAACCAGAGGTGAACAGAGTTCTCTTACTTGCCACTCAGCTTCACATATCCAATGCATGCAGTGCCCTAGTTTTCGGAGGACCGGCATTGACATCTTGCAGAAAATCCTACCTTGGGGCGACACAAGATTTAATATTTGACTATTCACCGCCAAGTACCTCTCCAGCGGTCCCAATCCGTCAGAGCCACATTTCTGGCGAAAATTGTGTGCAGACCAGGATGTTCGTCATTGCAGAATATCAGCTGCGGATTGTCGAAGGAAGGGAGGGAGGAAGGAAGGACGGGAAGAAAAAAGGAAGCTTGTAGTTTAACGTGACCGTTAATCTCGAGATCATGAGCCACGGGACCTCCTTTTTACGTGGAATCCGAACCACAGGACATGGCATTTCACTTCTAAAATCTCACATGCATTGACCGGGAATCGAACCCGGACCGCCTTGGTGAGAGGCATACAGCTAGACCGCTGAGCCACCACGCCCACCAGGACGGGAAGATGGGAGGTAGGAACTAAGGGAAGAGGGGAGGGAGGAAGGAAGGGAGGAAGGGTGGTAAGGAGGGAGGAAGGAAGGGTAGAGGGGAGGGAGGAAGGGTGGTAAGGAGGGAGGAAGGAAGGGTAGAGGGGAGGGAGGAAGGGAGGGAGAAAGGGACGAAGGGAGGAAGAAAGTAAGAAGGGAGGGAGGGCGGAAGGGAGGATGGAAGGCAGGAAATTAGGGAGGAAGGGGTGAAGGGAGGGAGGGAGGGCGGAAGGAATGGAGATAGGATGGACGGATGGGTGGAAGAAAGGAAAGAAGGGTCGGGAGGGCGGAAGGGAGGATGGAAGGCAGGAAAGTAGGGAGGAAGGAAGTTAGATCGGAAGGGAGGGAGGGAGGAAGTAAGGGAAGAGGGGAGGGAGGAAGTAAGGGTAGAGGGGTGGGAGGAAGGAAGGGAGGAAGGGGCGAGGGAGGGAGGAAGGAAGGAAGGGAAGAGGGGCGAAAGGAAGGGAGGGAGAAAGGGAGGAAGGGAGGAACAAAGTAAGAAGGGAGGGAGGGCGGAAGGGAGGATGGAAGGCAGGAAATGAGGGAGGAAGTGGTGAAGGGCGGGAGGGAGGGAGGGCGGAAGGGAGGATGGAAGGCAGGAAAGGAGGGTGGAAGGCTTATTGAATACAATGTTACGTTTAGCCATGTGGAAGGCAGCTAGGTTAGGACCATAAATTGTTCTGTCAATAAATGTCGGCTTTGCTATTAGCTTTTCTGCCTTTTTGCTGTCAGTCACAAAACGTATGTCTATTCTTTTACGGATATTTTCCATTGTTTTTCCAAAAATGGCATTGTTGAATAATTTGTACAGATTTTTCTCAAAATCATTTTTGGCTTGTTTTCGAAAGTTGTTATTAAAATCAACGTATGCCTTTAACCAAGTTCCTTGCTTAAACTTTAACACACGATGAATTTTTATCAATTTTATTCCATGATCTAAAGCCTGTTTTAATGCCATGTAGTGAACAACATATCGCCTTCGATTTCCAAGATGAGGAATTAGTTTTTTCAGAGACGAATCCTTAGGTTGTGTACACTCTGGTAGGAAAGGTAAATCGTTGTGTAGATCATGAAGGTCAGATGGGTAATCAACATCAACGTCTAGAATGTATCCCACAGGATCGTCTTTCTTCAGTTTTTATAGATCAACGGTATCTGGAGAAACCCACTTAAATCCGTCATAAGGAAGAGAGTGACACATAGCCCACCCGTATTGTTTGTTGGCATCATCATAGGTAATAAACTGCGATGGTTTCTCAGAATCATAGGTTTCCATGTATTTATTGTTAGCTTCAGCACAAGTATGATTTTTCAGTAATATCATTTCCTACATTACTAGCTGACATTCCCAAATTCTAGAAAGCCAACGACATATCCATCAATGTATTTGGACTGGAAAAAGACAACAAACTGTTTCCTCTGAAGGTTGTGGATCAAGAGTTACAAGACCATCGTGACCTCCTTCTGCTAAGTTCTTCATCCGGCCAGAACCACTACGTCTTTATCAAAGATTTTGATAAACTAGTAGGACATCAGATTACCCGCCATGGACATAAGATATATACGTGTAAACGGTGTTTTACTCACTTTGATAATCAATATGGGCAACAAGGAATGGAAAAATTAAAAGAATATAGAGCTTTGTGTGTCCAGCATGACATTGCTAGGGTTGAAATGCCTATTAAAAACCCAATTGTGAAATTCGTAAATGTGGAAAAAATGCATAGAATACCTTACGTTATCTATGCAGATTTTGAAAGTATACTGTTACCCTATCAAACATGTCTACCTAATCCTGAGGCAAGTTATACAGTGCCATACCAGAGTCATGTTCCTATGAGCTTTGGTATATATGTTAAACCCTCACCAGCTGTGGAACACATAAAGACAAACCTTCCGAGCCAACCTATTATTTATCGTGGACCTGACGCTGCAGAAAAGTTTATGGACTGTTTGATCTCAATAGCTAATGAAATTGATCGTCTTTACAGCTTAAATGTTCCAAAGGCTTTAACTGAGCATCAAAAAGCAGAGTTCCAATCTTCTGAAACCTGTTATTTGTGTCATAAACCATTTACCAAAGAGGACTGGAAAGTTCGAGACCATTGTCATATTACAGGGGAATACCGTGGAAGTGCTCACAATAACTGTAATTTGAAGTGTAAAACACGTAACCCCGTTCCTGTATTTCTACATAATATGAGTGGCTACGACGCAAATTTCATTGTAAAGCAATTGGGGTGTACTACTGAGAGAGTGGACGTTATCCCTAACTCCAAAGAAAAGTACATCTCTTTCACCAAATATGTTGGAAATGTTAAGCTTCGATTTGTGGACACGTTTCGGTTAATGCCAAGTACTTTGGAAAACTTAGTTTCCAACTTAACATTATACCCTGAAACTGACAAGTACTTTGGAAAAGAAAATGCAATGCTCATGACTCGTAAAGGGGTATTTTGTTATGACTACATTGACTCATGGGAAAAGTTAAGTGAAACGTGTTTACCTCCAAAAGAGGTATTCTTTAACAAATTAAGTCAAGAAGATGTTAGTCAAGAAGACTATGAACATGCCAAAAATGTGTGGAATCAGTTCAACATTAAAGCTCTAGGGGAATATAGTGACCACTACCTAACTTCAGATGTACTCCTTCTTGCAGACAGCTTTGAAACGTTTAGAAACAAAACACTAGAAACACACCGAGTGGATGCTGCACACTTTTTCACTTCGCCTGGTTTAAGTTTCGAGGCAATGCTCCTTTACACAGGCATTGAACTGGAATTGCTACAGGATTACGATCAGATTCTTTTAATCGAGTCTGGAATACGTGGAGGCATATGTCAGGTGTCTCATCGGTATGCTGATGCTAACAATAAATACATGGAAACCTATGATTCTGAGAAACCATCGCAGTTTATTACCTATGATGATGCCAACAACCAATACGTTTGGGCTATGTGTCACTCTCTTCCTTATGGCGGATTTCAGTGGGTTTCTCCAGATACCGTTGATCTAGAAAAACTGAAGAAAGACGATCCTGTGGGATACATTCTAGACGTTGATGTTGATTACCCATCTGACCTTCATGATCTACACAACGATTTACCTTTCCTACCAGAGTGTACACAACCTAAGGATTCGTCTCTGAAAAAACTAATTCCTCATCTTCAATGCCATTTTTGGAAAAGCAATGGAAAATATCCGTAAAAGAATAGACATACTGTGCCCGTTTAGACCGGAGTCCGCACGACCACATATGCATTTTACCAATAATCAGTCAGCACGAGAGTCAAAATATCCCGGAGCGCCAGATGGGTTAAAGCAAATCGCAAAAACGACATCAAATTAAAAAAATGCTTTACTGATTTTTGGCTCAATGCAACAATAAGGATAGAAGGAGATTTAATTGGGTGAAACACATCTGGTAAAATTATCTCAGTTTATTTAAAGTTAAAATCTGACTGCAAGAATGCTCAAAGCAGCATCACTCCACGTGTGGCGATCCACACTCTTATTTACACACAATATACAGAAATCTTCCAAACACATTTGACAAACTTTTTGGAAACACAAGTCCGATTAATAGTCCTGTGGACTGTGTTCCAAAATTATTAATATTTAATTCCAGTTCAAAATTAATTGTCCATACTGGAAATAACGTAGATCACTGTTTGACTATTTACATGATATTAACACTCGTAGAATAAATGTTTATAGAATTCTTAAATTTTCACTTGTTTTTCCAGTTTCAAAAATATATCGTTGAAAATATTATCATCATTGAAGCAACACAAATTATTTATACATATTAATAACATCTGAAAAGTATTTGACCGTGAGCATAGCATCGAAGAACTGTGCGAAGCACAACAACAATTAATTGTTCTTCTGGCATTAAACATTCGAGAAGTGACTCGATTATGAACTTCAAGTTCCAAACAAAATACATGATTTCTGAATCATCAACGTGATCAATAAATGGTTGAACCATTCAACTATTAGATTATCCACTTGGAATCATTATGAAAATATTTATATTCATGGCCATTCTTAGCAATTTTTACAACTTGCAATTCTTCGACAGAATGCGGAAATTAGAATTGTAGTTTTATAATAAATTCATTTAGTTCATGGCACTAGGATTGAAAATATCCTTCAAATTATTCGTGGTTAAAGAATTATTTTTAATTGGCAGTGGCCCATTCTACTATTTGTGTAAGAACACAATATTATAACAACAATAACAACGGCAAAGGTCTTCCTCTGAAGAAGAATAAACTACTATCATGACAAATCCGGGTTCTAGCAAAATCAAAGTCTAAATGGAATTCGTAAACAAGGTTGAAATAAGAACTGATGGTTTTAAAGAAATAACCTTCGGGTTATTCATACGACGAAATGTGTGGCTCCAATACTCCTACTATAAACCTGAGCCATCGAACCTGCTATTTGATTGATGCTCGAAAAAACCTTCATTCCTGCGACTTAACATGCGCACCTGGGAATGGCATTCAACTACTCCACACACATAAATTATCTTCCCAAAATTTATACAATAAATCAAGCCTCTGCTTGTTATCAACACTGGAAGATTAATAAACTTACAAGTTTATTTTATTTTACCATTTAGTTCAACCCGTGAATTTACCATACTTATGAAAAGCTTTATTTCACTTTCGAGTGTATTTACGTCATGATTTTATATAAATACAAAAATATCCTATTTGATACAAATATCAATTGCTTCCCGTTTCATGCCTCTCCGTGTTATCTGAAACATGTACTTTGCTCAATGCAAATATCAACTGTTCAACCAGAACTGAAATGTTGGTTGAATGCGGGCTTGCGCTAACCACTCTCCTTCGGAAAATCTCCTGTTCCAAACTAGAAATGTTTAAACTACTTCATAGGCTCTTTCTCAATACATATGATTATTAGAAAATATAATATCCAAGAATTATTTAGAAAAATTATGAAAATTATTATTATTATTATTAGTGGATTATTATTATTATTATTTGTATTATTTCAAATATGTTTAATTATCATCTCATTATGTGAGAATCCACATGTTCGAACCTTCGAATATGGAAAAAATATCCATTCCTCAACAAAAATAAATTTAACTTTTACAGTTACATCGGCTGATTACCGTGATTTCCTTAAAATATGAAAAATTCAAATAAATGCTCGAAATGCTCGGTCATCGATCCTAAACTGTTCTGAGTGCTGAAAATGCTCAGAATAACTCTAATAAGTCTTGCGTAAATCATTACAAGCTTTAAATACGACGAAAAAAATGTGTTGGTCATCTGCAGAAAAATAGTTTGTTCCAATTAGCTAGGCATAATATAATTCAAATGTGGCTTACATTTCTTGATGGTCTTGAAGTGTAGTAAACCTGGTCTGTACCAGATTTATCCGTAAACATGCCCTATCGGACAAGCACGTATAATCCTTGTATCGGCCGCCATTGTAGACCCACAAATCGTCTAGTCAGACATAGTGGTAGTATCTTTCGACGTTTGAATAAACTGTGGTTCCATTTTAATATGGGCTTCTATCAAAGCCATAACAGTTTGTTTAAATAGGGTCAGATCTAAGTGATCTCTTCTTAGATATGTCAGTTGTAACATAACTCACTGTAATCTCATCAGTACAAGAAAAACATTGACAGTCTAAGCAATTAACGGCTGTTCTGAAGATCGTTCCCTGGGCATGGTTTATATATCACCATCTGCCATGCGCTAGACAACTTGCAGTTTCCCTTGCGTAGACTATTGAACGCCACCGTTATAGACTAGTCTTCAGTGTACTGACAGATCGAAGTGGTTAACTAGTTACAAAAATGAAAACTGACTTGAAATGGATTTAAACATCCAAAGTATTAAGTTACTACTGGACTGTGACAAAATACTATTTTCTAGACAAAGTCTAGCATATGTCCTTTTGGAAATATAAATATTTCCACCAATGTCTGTAGAAATCAATCACCTCAGTGATTCTCCTCACCAGAAACTTACTAAGTTCCAACTCGAAGCGCAGCACTTTTCGTGACTATCACGATTTGAAAAGAACTTCTGCGTAGATTCGGCAACCATGTGCCTTGGCTCAGCGTAGACGCAACTTGCTTGCCAAGTGCTTGTGTTTGAATGAGCTGACAGTGCCTGCTCCAGCTGGCTTTTATTCAAATCCGTCAGGGTCACGCGTCATCGCCTGATATCTGGAAATCCTCATATCTCTTGAATCCCTGGTCCGATTTACTTGATACTAATTGCGTTCTCTTTCTTTTGGCCGTGCCAGTAATCTGATCCCAGTCTCAAGTCTCTACTCCATGGTTAACTATTTAATCAATAAATAGCCTCCACCTCTGCTGTTACTCGCTAGGTCACTTGCCATCCAACTATCGGTAAAATCCTTCGAAATGCTTCTCGAAGCAATGTAGCGCGATATTCAAATATCTGAACTTTCAAAAGCGGCTACAGCCTTTCCCTTGATATCTAGGTGTCTGAAACTTGGAATACCCATTCCTAGAGTTGGGCACATCCACCCCACACCTAGCAAAAAATAAAAATTGAAAAATTTTTATTTTTCCTATCTACACATTAAATCATCTGGTTCTTGAATAATAGATCTTCAAATTCGATGCATTGTAAGTTCCCACGATGTTACCAGTTCGTGTATTGGCTACTTCATAGCTTCCATTATTGTTTACTTCCACAATACGGTAGGGTCCAGTGTAAAGGCTTGCAAATTTCGAGTACACTCGATTTTGCACGTCAGAGGGTGTAGGTCTTTTCACTAAAACAAGAGTTCCTACGCGCAAGGGTCTGCGAAAACGCTTTCCTCTCACTCTGCGCTCTCTCTTCTCAGCTTGACTCCTTAACTTGTCTAAAGCTAGAGTTTCCCTCATCTGACGACTTGGTTCAATCTCAGGTGGAATAGAGATGGTTGGTTGGTTCCTTAGTTTAGGGGCTGCGACAGCGCGGTCATGTAGCCCCGTGTACTTTGGGTGTGTGTAGAATCTGTCTGATAACCGGTGTTAATTGTGATGACTGTATTAGTGTGTGTATCTGTTTTTTAATTCAAGTAGGGACTGCAACTTTGAATTTTCAAATAGTTCCTACTTTTGCCGCCAAACGCCACCGTCAACGACTACTAGGCCTAGTTCAGAACTAGCTACTAGACGCCACCGCAGTCGGCTCTTGGCAACGAACGTAGCAACCTAAGAGCGCTGTTTATATTCTTAACCTATCCAATTTAGTTTCACACAGGTGTAATTAGTGGAAAGATCTTTAACATGCCATAAATCTATGACATGGGACCGCCGGCTTTACTTCCCATCCGAAGGAAGGCATACTGAGGGATTTTTAACGCTCTTAAAAATCCGACGGCTTCGGCCGGGTTTGAACCCGCTATCTTGGGCATAGAAGCTCAGCATGCTACCAACTACGCCACCGAAGATGATTCGATCCCATAATCGTGTTGGTTTAATTCCATGATGTAGCAACATAGGAATCTGTCCAGTACTCTCATGAATAGTAGAGTTGATGGATTCGGATGCTAAAGAAAGAACATCCATCCATTTCCAATGCTCATTTGGACAATAGAGGCGGCAAAATTTTGCTATCTCAGCCATCACGCGTTCCGCTGGATTGCTCTCTGGATGTCTAATAGAACAAAACAATTGTCTAATCCCAAGATTATTCATGATGGTTCGAAATTCCAATGATGTAAATTGAGGTCCACGATCTGATAAAAGGAATTCCGGTTTGCCTGCTTCCGGAATTACGCTGTCTCTAATTCTCTTCGCACAATACTTTGCGTTTGCCTTCTGAATTGGATGTAACATGGTGTATTTACTGAAAACATCCATAGTCTCCAAAATATATCGGTTACCTCTTTTAGACTTTGGGAGAGGACCATATAAATCAGTCGCGAAGATTTCGCAAGGCTTAGAAGGAATAATAGGCCTTGGTAATTCTCTCAATAATCTAGAATTATGTTTACTCCTTTGGCATAAGTCGCATTCTCGAATAGTGTTTCTGACAGTTTGTCGCATTCGCTCCCACGAAAATTTCTCTTGAATCATGTTGACCGTCTTATCTACTCCAGCATGACCTGCGATTCGATGTGCCATCCAAATAATGGGTTTTTGCAATCGTGGAGGTATCACTACTCTCAGCTTCGTATGGTCGGGATCTGCAAACTTGTAGATTAAACCATCTAACATCATAAAATCTCTGGAAATTCTTTCAGTTTCTACAAAATCATCATCATTGGGATCCATGTTTCCTTGTAGAAAACGAAAAATGTTCCTAAGACGTCGGTCTCTCCTCTGGGATAAATGCAATAACCTTAACCTTCTCAAGGTATCTTCATCCTCTTGCGTCAGATTAACTTGAAAAACCTTAGATGTAGACTCCACTGCTCTACTCAACAAATCAGCCCCCACATTCAACTTTCCAGGAGTGTGTTCAATAACTAGGTTGAATTGCTGAATAAAAAGTGACCATCTAGTTATTCTATTGCTGGCAAAGTTTGTTCTCAAGATGAACTCCAATGCGTGGTGATCAGTCCTCACAATGACTGAATGTCCAATTAACATTTTCTTCCACGACTCCAATGCGAATATTACAGCAAGTGCTTCTAACTCTGTGGTGTAATAATTCCTCTCTGATGGACGAAGTTTCCTGCTAATGAACGCCAGGTAATGTCTCTTGTGGTCTTCATCCTCTTGAAGTAGAATAGCTCCAATCCCTACGGTGGATGCATCAGATTCTATGATGAAATTCTTGGTAAAGTCAGGATACTCCAATTTCACACTGTTTACCAATAACCTCTTGGCATCTTGAAATGATTGTTCACAATCTTTATCCCATTTCCATTTATTTCCTTTCTTTAACAATTCCTGCAATGGTGCAACTGTCTTGGTGAAGTTCGGACAATGCCCTGCAAAGAATTGGCATGTCCCGAGAAAACTGCGGACATTCTTCACTCTAGTAGGTCTAGGGAAATTTGCAATTGCTTGTATCTTCGTCTCATTGGGACGGTATCCTTCTCCATCCAAAATGTGACCCAAAAATTTTATTTCCTTTCGAAAGAACTGACATTTTCGAAGGTTTACCTTGAAGTTCGCTTTTCTCAAATCTGCGAATAACATTTGAAGATGTAACAAATGTTCCTCCTTAGTCTCAGATGCAATTAAGATATCATCAATATAACGAATTGCTATCTCTTTTACTTCAGGACTCAAATTTTGTTCCAGGGCTCTGATCAAAACGGATCCAGATGTTTTGACTCCAAATGGTAAACGGCGGAATACATATGTCTGCTGGTCAAACATAAATCCTGTAAACTTCTTAGAATCTTCACTAAGCCTAATGTGATGGTAGGACGAAGTGAGATCAATATTAGAGAACCAGACCTTGCCTTGGAATTTCCTTAACAGTTCCCTAATGATTGGTGGTCTGTCATACTCTGGCAGTAATCTTGAATTCAAATTTCGCGCGTCTAAACATAGTCTCAGACTTCCATCTTGCTTAGATACTACTGCTAATGGATTGACATAAGATGTAGTGTACTTTTCAATCACATTGTTACTTTCCATTTCCTTGATAAGCACTTTTACTCTTTCTCGATGCTTTTCTGCTACTGGATACAATTTAGCATGAAAAGGTGCATCATCATTTACACGAATATGATATTCAAAATCCTTAATTTCACCAGGTTTAATGTCAAAAATATCTTGATACTCTTCCAAAATTTTCCCTAGCTCTGGGGACTCCTTCTCAGTGTAGACTTCTCTTCCTTCGGCTTCATGAAAAATCAGAGACCATTGAGCATCTCCCTCGATGTCTTCCTCTTCTTTTCCCTCGAAGTTTATCTCTTCGGTATTCTTGAATCTAATCGTCTCTGTCTTCATATCTATCACTGCTTGATATTTCTGAATGAAATCTGCTCCCAATATCATGTCAAAAGCCATGTCCTTCATTACAACAAATACATGTCGGAAATCATGTCCTCCAATCGTAATACATAAGTATAATTGTGTTTTACACAGAGATATTTTATTGGGTATTATTCCTTGGATCTTAATTCCTGATACTGGAATTTCCTCTAAATTCTCTTTGAGTTTCCACATAATATAAAGCTTCTCACTCACCAGACAAAGCATAGCCCCAGTATCGATCAAAGTATCGACAGGCATACCAAATACTTCGCATGATATGATTGGCATTCTAATTCTGGTACCCATTTCTTTTCGTTCGTCATTCTGTTGAATTAAGTCATCATCCTCTGCTTGCCATTTAATAATTCTGGAAGTGAAAGTGTTCAAAATTCTATCTTCTACTGTGAATCCGAAGTTTTTTTTTCATTACCATTCCCCCGGGATTGTTGTGTTCCCGATGGACCTGGTTCATTGGGCCTCTGCTCCAAAAATTGCAAGTTATCTTGGTGTCTTGCTTCCAAATTTTTCCTCGTGTCCTTGTTAAACTCTTCATTGGACTGACGAGTATCTACATTCCCTCGGTTATTGTAGTTATTTCTACCATAGGATCTTCTTTCCTGGTACCTTCCTTGACTATCTCGTGGTCTTCTCCATCGAGTATTGTATCGATTACCACCATCCGGTCTTGCATATGGCTTGTAACTGTATCTGTTATTGTATTGGTTCCATCCTCTCTTATTTGGATCTTCCCTCGGCGATTTCTCTTCTCGCTCCTCTCGAATCTCTCGAGGTGTTTGAGAATAACCATCAGCCATAACAGCATACACAGCGTTGTTATTCTTTGCTCCCTTCTGATGGAAGAATTGAGCGTTTGTATGATCCAGCTTCTGTAATACTTCATCAAATTGTTCCATATTGTAGATATCAGCAGCGATCAAAGTCCTCTTGACGTCTGCTGGAAATTGACGTATCAATGCAGTAATCAACTCGTTATCTGGCATTGGCGGATCTAAATGTTGGAGTTTAGACAGCTGTCCAGAAAAGTACGTAGAGTATCGAGTAGGTTGTGACGTCGAGAATCTCTTCGAATATAACTCTGCTCTGACTTGCTGTTGGGTTTCCGGGGACCAAAACTTCTTCAATAGCCCACGAGAAAACTCCTCAAAAGTGGTTAGAGTGGATCTAAATGCTCTAAACCACAGAAGTGCAGGACCTTCCAAGAACTTCCCTATCACTCGGATCTGTCTTTCTTTAGGGATCTTAGAATCTTTCAGGTAATCACCTGCTTTTCTCAAAAATTCCACGGGTGTCACAGAATCTCGCCCTGAAAATTTAGAAGGCTTATCCTCTATATTCTTAAATACAGTTATGGGGTTGGATTGAAATACTGTCCTGACCTCATCCTGTCTATCAGTCTCTCTAGCTGCTCCTAGATTTATCTGTATCTGTTCCTTTCCCCTTACATTTGGCATTTTCAACAGATGATCAGACTGTTTCTCATGCTTGATTTGAGTTTTCATAGCCTCAAGTTCCTTCTGGTTTTCTTCTGCCATCTTCTTGATTGCTTCAGTTTCTTTACAATTGTCCTTAACATCAGTGGATATCTGGTTCATAACAGCCTCATGACTTTTCAATGACCCTGTCATATCTGATATGTCCTTCTGAGTTGCTTGGATATCCTTGGCAATTACTTCAATATGGGATGACAAAGATTCCCTAATCTCCTTGATTCCCTCTTGATTCTCCAGCTTGAGTGTGTCTTTAATTTCATTGACAACTGTGGTTTTGATTTCAGTTTGCAACTCATTAATCACACCTTCTCTTATTTCTCCCATGACAAGTTCCTTGAATTGTTCCGTTAAACGTTGAACAACTAGAATTCCCATCTCGTTACTCTCCTTCTTCACTCTGACTTCCAGGTTGACCATGTCTTCACCAACTTTCCTAAGACCATGTTCTATCCTATCGGCTAAGCTTTGGGATCGAAGATCGGCATCGCGAAATTTATCGTCCATTAAACTAGCGTTAGTAGCTAATGAAGTTTCGAGCTCATGTGTTTTATCGCATAATTTATTCATTTTACTCTCAAGTGTCATTTTCAAAATTTCAGAATTCTCTTTAAATTTACTTTCCATTGAATTAAATTTACTATTTAAATTTTCCTTTAAGTTATCTTTTAACCTGCTTTCTAACAAGTCGGAATTTTCTTTGAGTTTATCCTCTAAACTTTCTTTTAAGTTACCTTTTAACCTGCTTTCTAAAGAATCAGAATTTTCTTTAAGTTTATTTTCCAAAGAATCAGAATTTTCTTTAAGTTTATTTTCCAAAGAATCAGAATTTTCTTTAAGTTTTTCATCTAAACTTTCTTTCAAGTTATCTTTTAACCTGCTTTCTAACAAATCGGAATTTTCTTTAAGTTTATTTTCTAAAGAATCAGAATTTTCTTTAAGTTTCTTTTCTAAAGCCTCAGTATTTTCTTTCATAATAGCGGCTACACGCCGTCCAGCCTCTTTTGAACTCTCCTCCAAACTCCTCATCATCCTCATCATTTTTTCCATAATTTCAATTATTATTCAAAACTTAGGGGTATACAACAGTGGCAAACACAAGCTTATAACTAGAACAAGAAATATGAATAGCTAATTGGAACACTATAATAAAATGAGATTTGTCCTAATATCGACGTGATGGAAAAACAAAATTCTCTACTTTTACGAATTACATTTACCATAATATCACAAGAAAAATATGCAAGTTCTCAAATATCCTCCACCTGGATTCTAATAATGTGTATGTCCAGTCATCGAACGTTTACTACTGAATTTACTTGACGCCCTAATGGTTAAGCAATTATCAAAAATAATCAAACCCATTCTAATTATTAACCAAGTTAAATTTTTAATTTTCCCCACTAATTGGGTTTCCTACTAATTTATTCATCCAAACCAGACATCTCTCAACTCCCAAAATATTTCTATAAAGATTATCACAATTTCAAATCGGCATGCGATTGACCATGTCTAAATCGGGCCCCACGTTCGAAGCCATTTCTCTCTCCATCTTATTTTATGTGCCCGTTTAGACCGGAGTCCGCACGACCACATATGCATTTTACCAATAATCAGTCAGCACGAGAGTCAAAATATCCCGGAGCGCCAGATGGGTTAAAGCAAATCGCAAAAACGACATCAAATTAAAAAAATGCTTTACTGATTTTTGGCTCAATGCAACAATAAGGATAGAAGGAGATTTAATTGGGTGAAACACATCTGGTAAAATTATCTCAGTTTATTTAAAGTTAAAATCTGACTGCAAGAATGCTCAAAGCAGCATCACTCCACGTGTGGCGATCCACACTCTTATTTACACACAATATACAGAAATCTTCCAAACACATTTGACAAACTTTTTGGAAACACAAGTCCGATTAATAGTCCTGTGGACTGTGTTCCAAAATTATTAATATTTAATTCCAGTTCAAAATTAATTGTCCATACTGGAAATAACGTAGATCACTGTTTGACTATTTACATGATATTAACACTCGTAGAATAAATGTTTATAGAATTCTTAAATTTTCACTTGTTTTTCCAGTTTCAAAAATATATCGTTGAAAATATTATCATCATTGAAGCAACACAAATTATTTATACATATTAATAACATCTGAAAAGTATTTGACCGTGAGCATAGCATCGAAGAACTGTGCGAAGCACAACAACAATTAATTGTTCTTCTGGCATTAAACATTCGAGAAGTGACTCGATTATGAACTTCAAGTTCCAAACAAAATACATGATTTCTGAATCATCAACGTGATCAATAAATGGTTGAACCATTCAACTATTAGATTATCCACTTGGAATCATTATGAAAATATTTATATTCATGGCCATTCTTAGCAATTTTTACAACTTGCAATTTTTCGACAGAATGCGGAAATTAGAATTGTAGTTTTATAATAAATTCATTTAGTTCATGGCACTAGGATTGAAAATATCCTTCAAATTATTCGTGGTTAAAGAATTATTTTTAATTGGCAGTGGCCCATTCTACTATTTGTGTAAGAACACAATATTATAACAACAATAACAACGGCAAAGGTCTTCCTCTGAAGAAGAATAAACTACTATCATGACAAATCCGGGTTCTAGCAAAATCAAAGTCTAAATGGAATTCGTAAACAAGGTTGAAATAAGAACTGATGGTTTTAAAGAAATAACCTTCGGGTTATTCATACGACGAAATGTGTGGCTCCAATACTCCTACTATAAACCTGAGCCATCGAACCTGCTATTTGATTGATGCTCGAAAAAACCTTCATTCCTGCGACTTAACATGCGCACCTGGGAATGGCATTCAACTACTCCACACACATAAATTATCTTCCCAAAATTTATACAATAAATCAAGCCTCTGCTTGTTATCAACACTGGAAGATTAATAAACATACAAGTTTATTTTATTTTACCATTTAGTTCAACCCGTGAATTTACCATACTTATGAAAAGCTTTATTTCACTTTCGAGTGTATTTACGTCATGATTTTATATAAATACAAAAATATCCTATTTGATACAAATATCAATTGCTTCCCGTTTCATGCCTCTCCGTGTTATCTGAAACATATACTTTGCTCAATGCAAATATCAACTGTTCAACCAGAACTGAAATGTTGGTTGAATGCGGGCTTGCGCTAACCACTCTCCTTCGGAAAATCTCCTGTTCCAAACTAGAAATGTTTAAACTACTTCATAGGCTCTTTCTCAATACATATGATTATTAGAAAATATAATATCCAAGAATTATTTAGAAAAATTATGAAAATTATTATTATTATTATTAGTGGATTATTATTATTATTATTTGTATTATTTCAAATATGTTTAATTATCATCTCATTATGTGAGAATCCACATGTTCGAACCTTCGAATATGGAAAAAATATCCATTCCTCAACAAAAATAAATTTAACTTTTACAGTTACATCGGCTGATTACCGTGATTTCCTTAAAATATGAAAAATTCAAATAAATGCTCGAAATGCTCGGTCATCGATCCTAAACTGTTCTGAGTGCTGAAAATGCTCAGAATAACTCTAATAAGTCTTGCGTAAATCATTACAAGCTTTAAATACGACGAAAAAAATGTGTTGGTCATCTGCAGAAAAATAGTTTGTTCCAATTAGCTAGGCATAATATAATTCAAATGTGGCTTACATTTCTTGATGGTCTTGAAGTGTAGTAAACCTGGTCTGTACCAGATTTATCCGTAAACATGCCCTATCGGACAAGCACGTATAATCCTTGTATCGGCCGCCATTGTAGACCCACAAATCGTCTAGTCAGACATAGTGGTAGTATCTTTCGACGTTTGAATAAACTGTGGTTCCATTTTAATATGGGCTTCTATCAAAGCCATAACAGTTTGTTTAAATAGGGTCAGATCTAAGTGATCTCTTCTTAGATATGTCAGTTGTAACATAACTCACTGTAATCTCATCAGTACAAGAAAAACATTGACAGTCTAAGCAATTAACGGCTGTTCTGAAGATCGTTCCCTGGGCATGGTTTATATATCACCATCTGCCATGCGCTAGACAACTTGCAGTTTCCCTTGCGTAGACTATTGAACGCCACCGTTATAGACTAGTCTTCAGTGTACTGACAGATCGAAGTGGTTAACTAGTTACAAAAATGAAAACTGACTTGAAATGGATTTAAACATCCAAAGTATTAAGTTACTACTGGACTGTGACAAAATACTATTTTCTAGACAAAGTCTAGCATATGTCCTTTTGGAAATATAAATATTTCCACCAATGTCTGTAGAAATCAATCACCTCAGTGATTCTCCTCACCAGAAACTTACTAAGTTCCAACTCGAAGCGCAGCACTTTTCGTGACTATCACGATTTGAAAAGAACTTCTGCGTAGATTCGGCAACCATGTGCCTTGGCTCAGCGTAGACGCAACTTGCTTGCCAAGTGCTTGTGTTTGAATGAGCTGACAGTGCCTGCTCCAGCTGGCTTTTATTCAAATCCGTCAGGGTCACGCGTCATCGCCTGATATCTGGAAATCCTCATATCTCTTGAATCCCTGGTCCGATTTACTTGATACTAATTGCGTTCTCTTTCTTTTGGCCGTGCCAGTAATCTGATCCCAGTCTCAAGTCTCTACTCCATGGTTAACTATTTAATCAATAAATAGCCTCCACCTCTGCTGTTACTCGCTACGTCACTTGCCATCCAACTATCGGTAAAATCCTTCGAAATGCTTCTCGAAGCAATGTAGCGCGATATTCAAATATCTGAACTTTCAAAAGCGGCTACAGCCTTTCCCTTGATATCTAGGTGTCTGAAACTTGGAATACCCATTCCTAGAGTTGGGCACAATACGTTTTGTGACTGACAGCAAACAGGCAGAAAAGCTAATAGCAAAGCCGACATTTATTGACAGAACAATTTATGGTCCTAACCTAGCTGCTTTCCACATGGCTAAACGTAACATTGTATTCAATAAGCCTATATATATTGGAATGTGTATACTGGATATTTCAAAAACTCTCATGTATTCTCACCACTATGATGTCCTGCTACCCTATTATGGAATGAACAATCTTAAACTCATGTATATGGATACCGACTCGTTCATTTATTTGGTTAACACTCAAAATGTATATCAAGACAAGTTGGATTTCCTAGAACACCTGGACACATCAGATTATCCTACTAATCACATATGTTACTCTACATCAAACAAGAAAACGTTGGGGAAATTTAAAGACAAGGCTTGTGGACAAATTATAAAAGCATTTGTTGGACTCGGAGCTAAAATGTACGCTTTAGACATAAATGGTAAAGAAATCAAAAAGATTAAAGGTATTAACAGAGGTGTTGTCAAAAAATGTATAAGCATTCAAGATTATAAGGATTGTGTCATGAACAACAATGTAAAAAGAATACCAATGAACATTATCGCTTCTAAACAACATGACATATCATCTATAAGACTAAACAAAATTGCTTTGTGTCCTGGTGATGATAAAAGAGTGATTGATGCTGATGGTATAGGTACACATGCCTATGGTCATTAGTCAATCATTGACCATGCTTAAAGAGTTAAGTTATGAATATCAAAATCTTCTGCCTACAACTCGCAAATGCATAAAACAAAACAATTTAGGAAATAAAACAATAGCACTACAAAAATTTTAAAAAACTGGTATTCATAATAAAAAATTTAAAAATAGAAAACAAAATAAAACAACTGTACAATTTATAACTAAAAAGGAATATAATATAAATGTATTATGTGTAAATAGTGTACATGTATTTAAAATAAAAATATTGTATGGTGACTGCTTGTACATTTCTAATTACTACCCACCTCTCTCCACTCCTAATGCAAAATGAACATGTAAAACACGAATTGGAAAATCCATGTTTCCGTATTGACAAAATAGAAAAAACATTAAACTGAAATTTTAAAAACTGTAAATGGGAATTTGGTAAATTGACAAATGTGTAAACAACAAATTGGAAAATCCATGTTTCTATATCATGAAATTGAAAAACTTTAAACTGACAATTTAAAAATTGTAAAAGGGAAATTGTGTAATTGATAAATGTGTAAACAACAAAATGCAAAATCCATGTTTCCATATTATGAAATTGAAAAATTTAAAACTGACATTAAGAAAAACTGAAAATGGGAAATTGGAAAATTGACAAATGTGTAAACAACAAAATGAAAAAAAAAAACGGTTGGGGTAGTGATCATGTTGTACAGTAGCCTATAAGACTAGCATAAGGATAGTTGCATGTGCCCTTATATACTTTGTGTATGTGCATTAGCCTTTGGATTAGCTTAAGTTAGGTTTGGTAATGTTAGGTTTGGTGAGGTTAGGTATGTGACCTTGTAGTTTACTCTTTTCGGAAAATGTAAAACGTAAAATCTAAAATCAAAAAATCTTAAATTTAAAATGTAAAATCTAAAAAAAAACTAAAATCTATAATACAAAAAAATCAAAAATGTAAAATGTAAAATCTGAAAAATGTAAAATGAAAAATCAAAAATCTAAAATGTTAAATTGTAAAATGTTAAAATGTAAAATCTAAAATCTTTAAATGAGGTTTCTGTGGGTTAGGTTAGGTTAGGTTATAACTAAGTTTATTATTTGTGCTCTCCCATTTGCTCTTACTTTTTTGCTCCCCACTATTTTGCTCACACTTTTTTGCTCCCACTTTTTTGCTCTCACTTTTTCCTCCCCTTTTTTGCTCCCACTTTTTGCCCCCACTTTTTGCTCCCACCTTTTTGCTCCCACTTTTTTCCCCCCACTTTTTGCTCCCACCTTTTTGCTACCACTTTTTGCTCCCACTTTTTGCTCCCACTTTTTTGCTCTCACTTTTTGCTCCCACTTTTTTGCTCCCACTTTTTGCTCTCACTTTTTGCTCCCACTTTTTTGCTCCCACTTTTTGCTCACACTTTTTGCTCCTACTTTTTGCTCCCATATTTGCTCTCACTTTTATGTTAGGTTATGTTAGGTTAGGTTAGGTGAAGTTAGGTTAGGTTAGGTGTGGTTAGGTTATAACTAAGTTTATTATTTGTGCTCTCACATTTGCTCTCACTTTTTTGCTCACACATTTTGGTCTCACTTTTTTTTTTGCTCGCACTTTTAAGTTAGGTTAGGTTAGATTAGGTTATAACTTAGTTTATTATGTGTGCTCTCACATTTGCTCTCATATTTGCTCTGACTTTGAAGTTAGGTTAGGTTAGGTTAAGTTAGGTTAGGTTAGGTTAGGTTAGGTTAGGTTAGGTTATAACTTAGTTTTTTATGTGTGCTCTCACATTTGCTCTCATATTTGAACTGACTTTGAAGTTAGGTTAGGTTAGGTTAGGTGAAGTTGGTTTAGGCAGAATCGTTGAGGTATGAATCAAAAGCCAGCTCCTGTCAGTTTTGCCTCACAAGGCTGAGTGTACCCCGTTCCACTCCTGAGACCAGAAATTAAGTTTCTTGGCAGAGCCGTGATTCGAACCTCAGGAATGACCGCCAAGAATGCTTGCCACTACACCAAGAGGTGGACAATATAAGGCTGGTCTTGAGTACACGATCAATCAATAATTACCTAATAATAATAATAATAATAATAATAAATATTCCATTTAGCAACTACAGGGCCGACCTCTCTCTGTGACGTCATGCACGGTCTCAGGCGTGTCGGCCATCTTGCCCATTAGCCACTGCGCCAGCTCTGACTGACCCCTCCATAATAATAGCATAGGGCTGGTTGCGCGCGGCGGCCATCTTGCCCATTAGCCCCTGCGTCAGGATCGGCTTATATTACCTACTTCTGTCCAAGGTTGGGATCATTTCATTCGACATAGGCATACTCTACATGTTTTGTTATTTATCAATGAATCATAATAATAATAATAATAACAGTTGGAATGCTGATTTAGCCTAAGTGGGGATGGTAGCCTATAGCTTTTTCCATTAACTTATGGACTGGTTGTTTTTGCTTAAACTCATCAATCGTAAACATTTCCTCGCTATATCCAACTGGAGAACACTCTGTATGATTCCACTTTTCCGACACGTTCCATGAAACCTTAATGAACCTTAGCTCGTATAAATTCTGTTTTAAGAAGTAAGAATTTCGTTTCAACTAATTATTCACAGCATAATAGTACTCCGTTAACTGATAACTTACTTGTTGATACCCTAGTAGCACTAGAATTCCTATAAAAATGTACTTATAAATCAATGTTGCGTTGAAACATTAATAGTAGCATATTTGAAGTAATAATTGGTAATAATTCAACACGCCGCAAATTAACGACAGTTACTGTCTGCATTTAAGTTAGAGAACAACTGCCAGCTGTATAGTACCAGCTGCAAACGGGGAGTATGAGCAATCCAGCTGTAACAAAGTCACTATAAATCACTTGTTACCCCGCGGCGTAGCCGTGCACGTTAGATCACCCACCACGACCGGGATGGGGAGCTGCAACAAGTACGGAGATCTATGTTCGAATCCCGGCGCTGCGTGGACAGTGACTATCCTGAACGTGGTTTATCCTCAGATTATTCCCCACTTCCTGCAGACAAATGCTGCGATAGAACCTTATTTCAAGGCCCGGAGGGCCTATTCCAATTCTAGACCCTAATAAATACAGCTACACACACTGCCACAGTCACCACAGAAACACAGATTATCAGACAAATTGTACACACACACTCAACAACACAAGGCTGATGACCGAGACGTCCCAAACATCTATTACGAATTAACAACAACATCAAATCACTTGCTATTCCTGTGCTCAGAATGACACTTGAGAAGTATTCGTATACTCCATCATCAGGACCAACCACTTCGTGATTTAGTGACTAGCAGACTTGGCTGCCTCTCTGTGGGTGGGATATCTATTTCTATTATTATTATTATTATTATTGTTGTTGTTGTTGTTGTTGTTGTTGTTGTTTCATATGAGGGGCTTGGACATCGCAGTCATTTAGCTACATTGTAGTATGTATTTGTAATCGAAGTAGGATTCGAGTAGGAAGCGGCCCCTTAATCCAGCATTAGCCTGGAGTAGAAGTGGGGAAACCACGGAAAGTCACTTCCAGGATATCTGAGGTAGGAATCGAACCCACCTCTGCTCAGTTTTCCCTTACGAGGTTGAGTGTACCCCGTTCCTGCCTTCAAACCAGAATTAAATTTCTTGGCAGAGCCGGGAATCGAACCCGGGCATTCGCGGTGATAGGCAAGAATGCTGGCCATTACGCAACTAGGCGGACCTTTCGAAACCTAGCTGGGCAGCGAAGTATACGTACCATGCCTGCGGGGAGCCAGGACTTTCCCAGCTCGAGGCACAGCGTTGTCAACTCTCCACCGTAGCCACTGAGAGCAAGCAGCGAGACTGGACCAAACTGCATGCAACTGTATAACACTGGAGACCTGAAAGGCGAGCCGGCAGACAGCACTGGACCTTGAACTCTGCGTAGAGAGATAAAGGAAGGATCCTATTGGTCAAGAACCATCAGCTATTGGTCAGCAGCGAGCAATGGCTATTATCGGCGCGTGCTACTGCCTAACGTTTGAGTTACAGGTCGTTAACCAGGAAGGTGGACTGCAACTGTATCGAGTGCGTTAAACGTGGAATATTTCACGTCCCTAGAAGGTGTGGAAGACAGACGTAGGGGAGATGGACGGGGGAACTTACAATCCACTCATCAAAGGGTCGGAATTCCACACACATCGACGCGCTCTTTTTCACTCCTCACGACACAAACAATCCCAATACTATCAATACCCCGTCACCTTTATTCATAGTCGTCCCTATCAACAAGCAGGGCCGTAGAGAGAGACCTGGGCCCTAGGCCAAGGTCTTCCGGGCCCTCCATTTTTGATGTGTAACATTTTTCCGCTCGGTTGCTGGATAGTTTTGTGGGAGTGATTTTGAAAATTGGGGACGGAAGTGAATCGGGCGGAAGTGGATCGAACGGAAGTGGATCGGACGGAAGAGAAGACGCACTGCCAGAAAAATGGGACGGAAGTGAATCGGGTGGAAGTGGATCGGACGGAAGTGAAGACGCACTGCAAGCTGGATGTACAATTGAAAATGTGTGTATTGGAAACAAGGCAGTGTGTGCTCTGTAGCGCGAGAATGTTATGGCAATACAGTAGGCAGTGCATTCAGCAGGCACTGGTTTGACGAGCACAGTGGCAAATGTTTCACCGACTTTCATTTGTCATTGAGCAGTTTATGAAGCTTCACGTTCAAGGTTGAATATCACATGGGGTAGGACAAAGACGACAAATGACATTTAAGTAAGCGGCATTATTGTCAAGATGTGGGTGAGTAGTCAAATTTTAAATGCATAACAGAATGTTGTTATATGAGTGGAATAAATGCTGTATTTTCATCATATGTGAGACTAGGTCATTTCATGATTGTAGGAAGCCATGTTTTGATTGTTTACGACGAACTGTAAGAGAGCCTTGAGAATAATGAATGTTATAGTTACTGAGGAATGTGCTCACAGTATTTGAGAGTACTGTCGACGTTGTGTGTCACTTTGTTATTATGAATTATTAATGTAAAAGGAAGGAAGTAAGCTTGTAGTTTTGCCTGTCCGTTAATCTCACGATCATGATCCACGGTACCTCCCTTTTACGTGGAATGCGAACCACAGGACATGGCATTTCAATTCGAAAATCTCACATGTATTGACCGGGAATCAAACCCGGTCTACCTTGGTGAGAGACTAACAGCTTGACCGCTGCGCCACAAATGTGACAGTAGCATATCTCCAATTCAATCTATACATTTATCATAGTACCAGTATGAAAATGGAGTGTAAATTAACATTTTAAGAATTTCCAAGCTGTGTAGTATACGAGTAGAATAACATGTCAGATGTTACACATCATATGCGACTACTGTAAGGCTCGTATCTTTTTTTATTCAACCTGTAAAATAATTTTGGAATTACGGTATTAAGGTTGCACATTTTTAACCCCTCCCCAAAGAAAGCTGCATTGAATTTAGCTCGCCCAACTGAATATTAATTTACTTTGCCTTCAGTCATTCCACCACGCTCCATTTCTTTCTTTATTCTCTCATTGTTTGTTCTTTCAGAAATGTACGAAGTAAAGAGTCGGTTTTTTTTTCTGAGATTGAATTAAAAACTTAATGCTCCACAAGCAGCTCTTGAACTTTAGCACGTTATAAATTAAATAGGCAACTATGGCAACTTTGCCATTTCCCCGGAAGAAAAATGATAAACACAATGGTTATTTATAAAATTAATTATATTTTGTCTTTGTAATATTTTGGATACTATTTACTGGCTGTATTTACATCGAACAGAGCCATATCAGAATAGTACATTATGCAACGAGCCTATAATGGCAATAATTAAGACACGAATATGTTTATAAAACGAGCGTATGCGAGTTTTATAATGTCCATACGAGTGTCTTAATTACCATTATAGGCGAGTTGCATACGACTGTTTATGTTCGACGATAATTATTATAACTATTTTATGTTCGAAGAATGTAAGAGATGAAAAGGGGAAAGCAGAATACAGACGTCTGAGAAATGAGGTTAACAAGAAGTGCAAGGAAGCGAAAGAAGAATGGTTGAAAGAGAAATGTGCAGGTATAGAAAATTGTCTGAAATTAGGAAAAGTAGACACAGCTTATCGAAGGATTAAGAATACTTTTGGGGGAAAGAATACTAAGTGCTGTAATATTAAGGACACAAATGGAAAGCCTCTAACAGATAGGGAAGAAAAGGTTGAGAGATGGAAAGCTTACATAGAGAGTTTGTATAAGGGAAAGGAGATTGAGAGTCATGTAATGGAAAGGGAGGAGGAAATTGATGAGGATGCGAAAGGATATTTAATATTGAGATCAGAATTTGATAGAGCTTTGGAAGACGTAAGCAGGAACAAAGCACCAGGCATAGATGATATACCGATTGAGTTGCTACGCTGCATAGGAGATGAAGGTCTGATCAGGTTATTTCACTTGGTGTGTAGGATTTATGAGAGAGGTGAGGTACCCCCTGATTTCAAGAAGAATGTAATCATCCCTATACCAAAGAAAGTGGGAGCTGACAGATGTGAAGATTACCGTACAATCAGCTTGATTACTCATGCTTCAAAGATCCTGTCTAGAATAATTTACAAGAGGATTGAAAGCCAGATAGAAACGGAGTTGGGTGAAGACCAGTTTGGTTTCAGGAGAAATGTAGGAACAAGGGAAGCTGTACTAAGTCTTATGCTGATTTTGGAAGGTAGAATAAGGAAAGATAAGAGAACGTTCATGGCTTTTGTAGACTTATAAAAGGCTTTTGATAACGTTGATTGGACTAAATTGTTTGGCATTTTGAAATCGATTGGAATAAAGTACAGGGATAGGAGGGTGATATACAATCTATACAGACACCAGACAGCAGTCATTAGAGTTGAAGGACATGAGAGAGAAGCTGGTATTCAGAAAGGTGTAAGGCAAGGCTGCAACTTATCACCCATACTTTTCAATCTTTACATTGAACAAGCAATGAAGGAAATTAGAGAAATATTTAAAGTGGGAGTGAAGATTCAAGGAGAAATAATTTCAACTCTGAGAATTGCTGATGACATCGTCATGTTGGCCGACAAGCCTGAGGATTTAAATGAGTTTTTGAATGGTATGGACTCCGTCTTACGGAAAGAATTCATGATGAATATCAATAAATGTAAACCAAAAATACTGGAATGCAGCCGAAATAAATCAGAAACCTCTATGGAGATCAAATTGACAGGTGAAAAGCTGAAGGAAGTAGGAGACGTCTGTTACTTAGGAAGCAGAATAACCAGTGATGGACGAAGCAAAGAGGATATAAAAAGTAGGTTGGCTCAGGCAAAGAAAGCATTTCTACAAAAAAGGAATCTGCTGACATCGAATATAGATTTAGGTATTAGGAAGTCTTTTTGAAAGCCTTTGTCTGGAGCGTGGCGCTCTATGGTAGTGAAACTTGGACTATTGGTGCAGCAGAAAAGAGGAGAATTGAAGCATTTGAAATGTGGTGTTACAGGAGAATGATGAAGATCAGATGGGTAGATAGGGTTACAAACAAAGAGGTATTAAGACGAGTGGGAGAGGAGAGATGTTTCTGGCGACTGCTAATGAAGAGAAGAGATAGGTTGGTAGGACACATACTAAGACACCCAGGAATAGCAAGCTTAGTTATGGAAGGAAGGGTCGAGGACAAGAACTGTAGGGGTAGACCAAGTTTAGAATATGTTAAACAGATTGCCTCGGATGTAGGGTGTGGTAGCTATGTAGAGATGAAACGATTAGCTCAGGACAGGGAGGCATGGAGCGCTGCATCAAACCAGTCAAAAGACTGAAGACTCAAACAACAACATATGTTCGAACATAAATATTCATAAATATCTGTCGAGATTTCGCCAGTTTTATGTACTGAACAGAGCGCATGAGACGCAGAGAATGCCTTGTATTTGACCATGGCCTCCTCGATTACCGTACTATGACACAAGGCCACGCAGTGAAATTTAAATTAGAAGGCCGTGGAACTCAGCGTGGGTGCGATGCTATCCTTTATCTAATTGGTCAAACAACTGTTTCTTGAGCTCTGATTGGTGGGAGAAACTGTTTCATAATGCAAAATAGTGTTATAATGAGCCTCGTTATAGTGCAGTTTTCTGACATATAATAGTCAGGGTCGAACATAAAATGTCATAATAGTTTATACATTAAATAAAATAAAGTTGTCCACTCTAAGCTCTTTTACCAGCTCAGGCCCCGGGACTACAGCGCCGCTTGCCCCACCCTCTCGTCGGGCCTGACAACAAGGAGGGCAGATGTGTACCAACCTAAGAATGGAGTGTTATGGTAGGGACCGGGCATTTATGCACTTAAAACGATTAAAATATGCATGCAATTAAGCTCTAAGAATGTAGAAAATATGCATTAAAAATTTCAAAAATATGCACTTAACAATAAGCCAACCTCAGTCACTCTTCTTTCCTTCATTTGCCGTAATATGTGCAGTCAGTCGTTTTTGCATGTTGTTCAAGTTGAAATTTATTTTCACATTTCACTTCCTTGGAGCATACTTGACAATAGACGACAACGCCATCAGTTGAATAATAACTAGGGCTCGGATTCGAGAATATTTGCATATTTTTTTCCTGAATATTACACACTGAAAGAAACCTTTCGGTGGTATTTTCACCTCTCTGGGTCCAACAGAATTGAAATTTATCGAGCATATAAATGCATAAAACCGCGGTTTTCAGAATAGAAGTATATAAATGCATATTCTTGTGGTTTTTGTCTAAATAGTTTGTTTTTCTTCGAATCCCCCCCCCCCCCCCGAATTCGGGCCCTGACCATCCCTAAGGTTCCAAAACAGAAATAATTATCGAAAAGCCCATCTGGTGCGTATAAGAGAGCCGCAGGTTTTTAACCTTTAGTGAGGTCGTTCTCGTCATTGAAACTTTTATTGACTGATTTAAGAAAATCATTCAAAACTGAATACATAGACAAAATTTTGCTGTACAGACCAATGCAGATCTACTTCAATGAATCGCCTAATACTGAACATTTTGTAAATGAACTTTTAAACTGTAAATTTTATAAGAAAACTTCTCTTTTATATACTTGAAACTTAAATGTAGTATATTGCAGTGTATCATACATACAAAATAAAGCTCGTATATAAAGGTATGTTATTGGTTTTATCGTTTCACTTTCCTTTCTATAGGTTTAACGGTGTTTTAGAGCATATTCTGCATATTTAACCGCATATAATTGGTTTTTCGAGCATATAATTTTTTGGGGGGGGGATATCTATCGAGCATAAAACACATGGTTTTCGAGCATGTCTGGAGATCTTATCGAGCATATCGATCCAAGCCCTAATAATAACTATTACCTCATTCCATTCCTGACCCGATCGGGGACTGGAAGCAGGCTGTGGATTTTCACCTGACACCTACTGATTTAAAAAAATACCTTCTGCTGCTCTTCGTTTTGGGCATTTTGAGCGAAGGATATGCAGACTAAGGATAAAGTAACGCTGAAGAAACCTCACAAAACTAACCCCGGTCTAATGGCTGCCGGAATGGTGAAAGGAACGCCCCACCCCATTCCCTTCTTGAAATAGCCCGACTTAAAATACTGTTATCTCGTAATCTGTTGCTCAGGAAGTTTCTTACAAGGGATGTCCACCACGCATACAAAATCAATCTTGTTCAAGATGTTTTAAATTAGACTTAATTTCAAATGTATATGCTAAAATATGCTGTTATGTTCATAATATGCAATAAATCCAATAAACCCACGAAATATGCATTTGCATATGCGCATATGCATTTTCAAAAACTCCGGTCCCTAGTTATTGCAATACAAGTTGTAAGTTGTTCAGAATGGGGACTTAAAATAATGTAGGCCTAATTTGTGAAGTGAGTTTCTCTCACGAAGGCAGGTCATGTAAGAGCGAGGTGAGACGTGAAGATGGACTGGGGGAGAGCTTGGCTATGTGTCTCCTAGGTATGCCAGTATATTAGGCGATCCTCCCGGATGCATCTTCATCCACGACATCCTCGAAGTGCCGAGTTGAGCTCCTACATACTGATACTGCCCAATAGTAGCAATGACCACGCGCATGGTTCAGTACAGTACAGTCACTGACTCCCAAGAGATGGTCAGTGCCATTCTGGTAGCCTATATACAGAGAATATATTTGGAGGTATTTCACAACAAGTCAGTGTGTTTTGTTTCCCAAGGCAGTATCAACGTCCCTCTGCACTGACAGGATTCCAAGGCCGTGTTCTCCAGCTTATACAAACAACTGCTACCGACCACAGGCTGTTCTATTAGTGAAGATAGATGTTCGAAAAACTTTGCCAACGTCTGCAGTGTAGCCAACTCAGGTTTTAAAAAGTCACCAAAATGTCGCTAAGGAAAATACATTCTTTGTGCCACTAAAAGGAGTTTAAATAATCACGAAATACCTATATAAACAATGAAATGAAAATCCACAGCCTGCTTCAAGTCGACCGACCGGCGAGGATATGAACTGTGCCGACTGCCGAAGCCTTTCGCACTCCCCTGGGGCAATGACTAAATGAATGACAGATGAAATGAAATGACAGAGGAGAGTGTTGCTGGAATGAAATTTGTGACAGGGAAAACCGGAGTACCCGAAGAAACCCCTGTCTGCCTCCGTTTTGTGCAGCACAAATCTCACATGGAGTGACCGGGATTAGAACCACACCCAGCGGTGAGAGGCCGGCGTGCTGCCGCCTAAGCCACGGAGGTTTTTATATAAACAATACTACATTTAAAATATTTTGTTACCAAATTTCGGAAAAGTCGCTAGATCTAGTGACAAAATCACCAAATTGGCAACAGAACGTCTGCCAAGCACTCAGTATGCCTCCATGGCAACAACCAATATTTCACAATTCGGCTGTCCACCAGAGGAGGAAACGACCAATGTTCTCTTAACATTAGAACTGGAGATACCAGCCAACTCGGCAGAACTCACTCTCTCTCTCACTTGCACACATCGGGCACCATGTAAAGTGGTTTGAAACTCAAAGGGCCTGTAGAGCAACCCCGTGCTGCTTCAGAAGTGACAAGAGCACTCTCACTTGCTCATGCACCAGGTGTGAGTAAGTAGTCTCCACTGTAGGGAGGTAGGCAGTAGGAGTGTGATGTGAGCAGGAGCAGTCAACTTACTCACGAGCCAGGTGTGAGTAAGTAGTCTGTATTACTCACCACTGCAGGGAGGTCAGGCAGGCAGTAGGAGTGTGATGTGAGCAGGAGCACTCTCACTTGCTCACGAGCCAGGTGTGAGCAAGTAGTCAGTAACCCTCCCCACGGTAGGGAGGTCAGGCAGGCAGTAGGAGTGTGATGTGAGCAGGAGCACTCTCACTTACTCACGAGCCATGTGTGAGCAAGTAGTCTGTATCCCTCCCCACTGTAGGGAGGTCAGGCATGAAGTAGGAGTGTGATGTGAGCAGGAGGACTCTCACTTGCTCACGAGCCAGGTGTGAGCAAGTAGTCTGTATCCCTCCCCACTGCAGGGAGGTCAGGCAGGCAGTAGGAGTGTGATGTGAGCAGGATCACTCTCACTTGCTCACGAGCCAGGTGTGAGCAAGTAGTCTGTATCACTTCCCACAGTAGAGACGTCAGGCATGAAGTAGGAGTGTGATGTGAGCAGGAGCACTCTCACTTGCTCACGAGCCTGGTGTGAGCAAGTAGTCTGTATCCCTCCCCACTGTAGGGAGGTCAGGCATGCAGTAGGAGTGTGATGTGAGCAGGAGCACTCTCACTTGCAGACGAGCCAGGTGTGAGCAAGTAGTCTGTATCCCTCCCCACTGCAGGGTGGTCAGGCAGGCAGTAGGTGTGTGATGTGAGCAGGAGGACACTCACTTGCTCACGAGGCAGGTGTGAGCAAGTAGTCAGTATCCCTCCCCACTGTAGGGAGGTCAGGCATGCAGTAGGAGTGTGATGTGAGCAGGAGCACTCTCACTTGCTCACGAGCCAGGTGTGAGCAAGTAGTCTGTATCCCTCCCCACTGTAGGGAGGTCAGGCAGGCAGTAGTAGTGTGATGTGAGCAGGAGCACTCTCACTTGCTCACGAGCCATGTGTAAGTAGTCTGTATCCCTCCCCATTGCAGGGAGGTCAGGCAGGCAGGCAGTAGGAGTGTGATGTGAGCAGGAGCACTCTCACTTGCTCACGAGCCAGGTGTGAGCAAGTAGTCTGTATCCCTCCCCGCTGCAGGGAGGTCAGGCAGGCAGTAGGAGTGTGATGTCAGCAGGAGCACTCTCACTTGCTCACGAGCCAGATGTGGGCAAGTAGTCTGTATCACTCCCCACTGTAGGGAGGTCAGGCAGGCAGTAGGAGTGTGATGTGAGCAGGAGCACTCTCACTTGCTCTCGAGCCAGGTGTGGGCAAGTAGTCTGTATCCCTCCCCACTGTAGGGAGGTCAGCAGGCAGTAGGAGTGTGATGTGAGCAGGAGCACTCTCACTTACTCACGAGCCATGTGTGAGTAAGTAGTCTGTATCACTCCCCCAATGCAGGGAGGTCAGGCAGGAAGTAGGAGTGTGATGTGAACAGGAGGACACTCACTTGCTCACGAGCCAGGTGTGGGCAAGTAGTCTGTATCCCTTCGCACTGCAGGGAGGTCAGGCAGGCAGTAGGAGTGTGATGTGAGCAGGAGCACTGTCAGTTGCTCACGAGCCAGGTGTGAGTAGTCGTTTTGTGACAGTTCTAGCACCACCTCCAGCTCCCCACCTCACAAGATGGCGACGGCGCGATATCTCTCGAACGCATGATCGGATTTTGACGAATGAGGTGTCATTGAACTCGGACTGATACCCGCTTTCCAATGAACAACATATTTCCACCCCAAAATAAAACCTACCCCTACTAGAGGGTGAAATTGTAATTTTTTTAGGAAATCTCTCTTTCCAGGTGCGACATGTGAGAGTTTGAATGCCAATATGGAATGAAACGTTGTTCTACACATGAGACATGTATACGGTGGAAAGCCAAAATGAATTAAAATGCTTGTTTTTGGTTTTTATGCATGCCCACTCATAGCTTTTGTAAGAGGGCGGGCTTTTAAAACAAACGTTATTCAACACAAGATACATGTGTACGGTGGATGGCCACTATGAATTAACATGCTTGTTTTTGTTTTTTACGCATGCCCACTCATGGCTTTGGTAAGAGGGTGGGGGAGCGGATCCCTGTGGATGGGTTATTGTTGACGGTCATTGTTGGCGGGTCATTGTTGACAGGTCATTGATGACAGGTCCTTGTGTACAAGTCCTTGTGGACGAGTCCTTGTTGACAGGTCCTTGTGGATGAGTCCTTGTTGACGAGTCATTGTTGACGGGTCCTTGTGGACGGGTCCCTGTGGACGGGTCCTTGTTGACAGGTCCTTGTGGACGAGTCCTTGTTGATGAGTCCCTTTGGACTGATCCCTTTGGACCGGCCCCTTTGGACCGGCCCATGAATTTATCCAAACTATGTCAAAGGGCTTAACTAACGGACTAATAAGGCTAGGAACTTGTATGAGGTATTGTAGGACTTGGGATGAAGCCCCCTTTTAGAATGTATTTTTGAAATTTTGACAAAGGGCCTAACCTCACTTTTGTTAATATCTCGCGAACCTATCATGCTAGTGACTTGTATGAGGGGTCCTAACAATTGGGGCGATGTTCTCCTTTGGGGGTGAAACTATTCCCCCACTCCCAAATTGAAAAATCGATATCTTGGAAACTAAGAACCCTAAAATTATGTGTGATAGCTTTAAAAATAGGTCATAAGATACGATTTTACCACGATAGGTCATTTCACCCCTAAAATAGTAAATAGTAATGTTACAGGAAAAAAAGCGATTAAACACTTAAGAATGATAAATGAACCTAAGATCATTTGTTTTTGATGAAAAAATAGTAAGAGGGTTAAAACTACCCCCAAAATTTAAAAATCGTTATCTTGGAAATTAAGAGCCTTGAAATTAAGAGTGATAGCTTTAAAAATAGGTCCTGACATACGCTTATACCACGATAGGTCATCTCACCCCTAAAACAGTGAATAGTGATTTTACAGGGAAAAAGGTGTTAAACGCCTAAAAATGATAAATGAACTTAAGATCTTTTGTTTTTATGAAAAATAGTAAGGGGGGGTGAAAACTACCCCAACATTGAAAAATCGATATCTTGGAAACTAAGAAACCTAAAATTAGGTGTGATAGCTCAAAAATTGGACATTTAATATTCTTTTTCCACGATTGGTCATTTTACCCCTAAAACAATGCATGTAGATTTTACAGGGAAAAGGGGGAACCAATAATCAGATTTGGACACATGAGGTGTTATAAGACTCAGGGCGACAATCTCTTCTTGAATGTATTAGTTATTTTTTTGAAATTTTGACAAAGGGCCTAACCACACATTTTGAAAATGTAGATTTTTTAAATGTTTGAATTAATTTAAAAAAAATTAGTAGAGAGAGACAGTACCGGTTGTGTTTAAACGAGCATGTCGCCGATCACTGTGGCCATGTTCAATGGATGAATCGATATTTTGTGAAGCATTGATTGAAGAGGGTCATGCGACGACTTGTTTTAAGAATATTTTTATGATTTTTCCTATGATGCATGCATTTATTTAAATATCCCAAAACGGCAAGGTTACTGATTTGAGTTTTATAAACTAATAATAGGATTTGGACTCAAACCTATAACTTGACATGACGCTTTCTTTATATGGCTTATGAATTTTCCCAAATAGATTGAAAACAACAAGGTCATGGACTTTTGTTTCTCTTAATATATTGCAAACCCATAATGTTAGATGTTTATGGTGAGTGATGAAACATAGCTATGTAGAGAAAGAATTATTGTAGGCTTCACGTATGGTGACTGACAAGTCTTTGACCATTGAAACTTGTTTTTAAACCTGACCGCAGTACATAGGGTGTATAGGTTTCAGGCATGACATGACAAACGGTGTGTACAAAATCCAATTTATCGATTCAAGAATTAAGAGTAGACTATCTTTAATTGATTAGTTAAAGAGGGTAGCTAAGAAAACAAGATGGTGATTACACTGAACCAAACCGAACCAATACAATCCTTTTTGAATGTATACTGTTACTTGCTAACCATTTTGTGCTGCAGTGGCAAGCACTTTTGGCTCTTGCACTAGAGGCCTTAACTCGATTTAACTTAAGGCTTAGAACGAACCAAACTAAGAAAGATGGTTACAGTGGTGCAGTGGTTAAGCTGTTATCCTTTGACTAAGATAGACCAGGGTTTAATTTTAGGTAAATACGCATGCCAAAAACATATAAAAAGCAGGGATAATGTTTTAAGACTGATTACACTTGTATATTTTTTCAAATTATTACTTGGATTACAAATACAAAGGAGGACTGGGTTCAATGTACAGTTAATGCAAGTAAGATTTTGTATTTGTTTTTTATTTTAGACATTAGATTTTAGAATTTACATTTTACATTTTAGATTGTACAAAAAGACCAAACCATAATGTCATGACTTTTAAATTTTCGGTAACTAATTATTAAAGAAAAAAACATATAAGGATTTGTATTACTTGGAATTATGTTTTCTATACTATATTTTATTTTGGTTTTAGATTTTAGAAATTTGATATTGGATTTTAGATTTTAGGTGATGACCAAACTAATATTGACTATTCATTAGACACTGGTATGTAGATAGAAAGATGATTAGACTATATGTTAAGATGAATTTTTAGGTGTTGACTGGCCTTGCAATAAGAATTGACTAACCAGACATGAGTTAACTACCAACGAAACACTTTGGCGACTATGCTTGTTATTGACCAGTGAGTAGGGTTTTAGAAAAACTGTTTGCTATTTTGGGTTATATACAACAAATGCATAGACCTACTGAGCGACTATGTTTGCTAAACAAGACATTATACCAGAGATGATTAGGATTCTTATGTAGCTTAGGCAAGGAAAGCATTTCTACAGAATTTGTTGACATTGAATATAGATTTAGGTATTAGGATGTCATTTTTGAAGACCTTTGTCTGGAGTGTGACGCTCTATGAAAGGGAAACTTGGACTATTGGTGTAGCAGAAAAGTGGAGAGTTGAAGTGTTTGAAATGTGGTGTTACAGGAGAATGGTGAAGATTAGATGGGTAAATAGGGTTACAAACAAAGACGTATTAAGACAAGTGGGAGAGGAGAGATGATTTTGGCGACAGCTAATGAAGTAAATCGATAGGTTGGTAGGACACATACACCCAGGAATAGCAAGCTTAGTTATGGAAGAACGGGTTGAGGACAAGAACTGTAGGGGTAGACCAAGGATAGAATATGTTAAACAGATAGCCTTGGATGTAGAGTGTGGTAGCTATATAGAGATGAAACGATAAGCTCAGGACAGGGAGTCATGGAGAGCTGTATTAAACCAGTCAAAAGGCTGAAGACTCAAACAACATGTAGAGCTTACCAAAATAATGTTGTGTAATGGTAAATACTAGTCAACAAACATTAATGCATTACTAAAACCCATGACACGATACCTGAGAGCTTTTCTAAAATTATTTTAAGTTGCCTTTAACCCTATATTAAACATCTAGTTCTCAAGACTCATAACTACAATGTAATGAAAAACAACAACAACAGCAACAACAACAAAAAACATTTAAAAACGAGTCAATGTACACTGGAAAATTTTGTAAACACTCAAGTGCTCAAAAAAAATTACATTATTAACTGTCAGGTTGACCGAGTGGTTAAGGTGTTTGACTTATGTTCACATTTTCAATACAAGAAAGCAAGGATTTGAACCCCTTACCTGACATAACTATTGCTTTAACATAGCTTAGCGATACTGTATTATTATGATACTCGTTACTTAAACCATAGATAGAGTGTATTGTTTAAGTCCACTCTCTCTTTCTAAACATAGCTAGAGACTGTCAATGGTTAACAATTGCACTAATAGTGGGAGGATGTAGTGATAGTAATTAAGAAAAAGCAGACAATAACAATAAAATATTTTTATTAAATTCGTTTTATAATAGATACACACTGAATACAACTCTCTCTATTTACCATTGTTTGATATAGATTTTTTAAACACGACGCTTGTTGTAGATCCTTTTATAACTTTCTCCAGGTACTCTTGTTCATAAAAACTGGGGATGTCGCAGTGGTTTTGTAGACATAAAACCCTCATCCTTTTCTTTTTCATCATCATCATCATCTTCATTATGAATATTATCATCAAAATTATGATAGTCATTGTCACCATCATTATCATCAACATCATCATCATCCTCAACATCACTAGAACAATCCAATTCCTCTTGTTCCTTTTCCACACGGACCTCTTTTAAAGTCTGCGTTGCTTTTGATAGTGTTAAGGGTTTCTTAGACGTTGACAACTGTCCTAACATGACTTTTTGAGGACATGATAAGTGATTTTGAACAAACACTGCACTATCTTGAGCAGCAATATTTTTTTCTTGGACTTGCTTTTTTACCTTGGTTAGAGTATTTTGTCCATTTAAATGTGTATTAATTTGAGATTCACAATGATGCTCGTTTGAAGTAAGTACGTTGGAGACTTTTGTTTTAATCATTCCTCGACACTTTTTAGATCGTTGTTTTGAACATCGCCAAATAACAGTTCCATCTTTATTGGTTGTTTTTACAATATATGTATATCCTTTATAGTAGGCACATGGCTTACCATGGCTGGTTGTTGAGACTTCCATATTAACTAATACACATTAATTTAATTTTAGTAAAGTCACTTTAGTAATAATAACAGTAAAATAAATGAAGTGGATTGATATTTTTTAAAGGTGGAATTTTCAAAGTACTGTCAAGAATAATAATCACATGAACAAATTTTAGACTACAAGTGATTTACACACATATTGCTCAATGTCAAGATTTATACTGAACACAATTTATAGTGATTATGATTTTTATTGACTGTAATTGATAGTAGCCATGGTTAGTAGAGGCAATGTATACTGGGTGCGTTTTATAGCACGCTCAATTTATAGTAGGTACGATTAGTAGACGCGTTTGATACTGGGCGCGTTTTATACTGATTATGATTTATACTGAGCGCGATTTTTACTAGAAGCAATTTTTACCAGCTGTAATTGATAGCAGTTCATACTCAACGCAAATGATAGTAGGCGTAATTGATAGTAGATGCAATTGGTAGTTGGCGCAATTGATAGTAGGCACAATTACCAGTAGGCGCGATTGGTAGTAGGCGCGATTGGTAGTGGGCGTAATTGCTAGTAGGCGCAATTAGTAGTAGGCGTGATTGGTAGTAAGTGCAATTGATAGTAGGTGCAATTAATAGGTGCAATTGATAGTAGACGCGATTGATAGTAGGCGCAATTGATAGCAGGCGCTATTAGTAGACGTGATTGATAGTAGGCGCGATTGGTAGTGGACGTAATTGATAGTAGACGCTATTGATAGTAGGTTCAATTGACAGTAGGCGCGATTGGTAGTAGGCGCAATTGGTAGTAGACGCAATTACTAGTAGGCGTGATTGGTAGTAGGCGCAATTGATAGTAGTCGCAATTCACAGTAGGCGCGATTGGTAGTGGGCGTAATTGCTAGTAGGCGCTATTGATAGTAGGTGCAATTGACAGTAGGCGCAATTAGTAGTAGGCGTGATTGGTAGTAGGTGCAATTGATAGTAGGGGCAATTAATAGGCGCAATTGATAGTAGGCGCAATTGATAGCAGGCGCTATTAGTAGAGGCGATTGATAGTAGGCGCGATTGGTAGTGGACGTAATTGATATTAGGTGCGATTGATAGTAGGCGCGATTGGTAGCAGGCGCTATTAGTAGACGCGATTGATAATAGGCGCGATTGGTAGTGGACGTAATTGATAGTAGGCGCTATTGATAGTAGGTGCGATTTATAGTAGGCGCGATTGATAGTAGGCGCGATTGGTAGTAGGCGCGATTGATATTAGGCGCAATAAATAGTAGGCGCGATTAGTAAGCGCGATTGATAGTAGGCGCCCTTGATAGTAGGCGTAATTGATAGAAGACGCGATTGATAGTAGCCGTGATTAGTAGACCTTGAGGTGATAACCCCTTTTGATTGATCCCTGTTGATTTGTCCCTTTGGACTGGTCCCTGTTGTCTAGCCCCTGTTGACCAGCCCCTTTTGACGGGTCCTTTATGAAGGGAGTCATTTTGACGAGTCCCTGTGGACGGGCCCATGCATTTATCCAAATTATATCAAAGTCACTTAACCTAACCTTGTCACATGACCTGTTCTACAAGTTTAGACTTGCTTTGAGACTGGCTATGTCGTCACAGATGAATGGCGGCGGGAGGCTGGACATTACTTTTTATTACACAAAAAACATTCTCCTTAAAGTGAGAGGAAAAGTGGATGCAAGAGTGGGTGCAAGAGTGGATGCAAGAATGGGTGCAAAAGTGGGTGCCAAAATGGGTGCAAAAGTCAGTGCAAAAGTCAGTGTAAAAGGGAGTGCAAAATTGGTTGTAAAAGTGGGTGCAAAAGTGGGTGCAAAAGTGGGTGCAAAAGTGAGTGCAAAAGTGAATGTAAAAGCGGGTGCAAAAGTGGGTGCAGTTTATAGTAGGCACGATTTTTACTAGAATGTGATTTGAGTAAATATAATTTCTAAACCCAAGTAGTGAGTAGTCAGTTGGTTTTTATCCATGCAAGCGTAAACATGTCTCATACACTGATGATGGATACTCAAGGCTTTAATGTCAACGAAAACAAGTACAGTATATATTTAACGAGGTGGCTATTATTGATTGCACAACACTGAATCTATTTTTGAAATTTTGACAAAGGGCCTAAGTGCACTTTTGTTAATATCTCGCGAACCAATAAGACTAGGGCATTATATGAGGTATTGTTGGACTTTTCGTTGAAGACTGCTGGTAAACACCTATGTTCCCACGACCTTTTTAAAGATGGCGGCTGACCCATGAGGGGTGATTAAAAAGTATTCCAAGCGGCGCTTGTCGATAGGCAAACCAATAATCAAAGAGGGGTATGACAGACCTTGAGGCGATAACCCCTTTTGATTGATCCCTGTTGATTTGCCCCCTTCGGACTGGTCCCTGTTGACTAGCCCCTTTGGATGGGTTCTTTTTGAAGGGAGTAATTTTTGACGGGCCCCTGCTGACTGGTCACTGTGGACGGATCCCTGTGGACGGGTCCCTGTTGACAGGTCCTTTTGACTAATCCCTTTGGACCGGTCCCTTTGACATAATTTGGATAAATGCATGGCCAACCCATAGGGATCAGTCCAAAGGGACCGGTCCAAAGGGATTAGTCAAAAGGACCTGTCAACAGGGACCCGTCCACAGGGATCCGTCCACAGTGACCCATCAGCAGGGGCCCGTCAAAAATTACTCCCTTCAAAAAGGACCCGTCCAAAGGGGCTAGTCAACAGTCCAAAGGGGCAAATCAACAGGGATCAATCAAAAGGGGTTATCGCCTCAAGGTCTGTCATACCCCTCTTTGATTATTGGTTTGCCTATCGACAAGCGCCGCTTGGAATACTTTTTAATCACCCCTCGTGGGTCAGCCGCCATCTTTAAAAAGGTCGTGGGAACATAGGTGTTTACCAGCAGTCTTCAACGAAAAGTCCAACAATACCTCATACAATGCCCTAGTCTTATTGGTTCGCGAGATATTAATAAAAGTGCACTTAGGCCCTTTGTCAAAATTTTAAAAATAGATTCAGTGTTGTGCAATCAATAATAGCAACCTCTTTAAATATATACTGTACTTGTTTTAGTTGACCTTAAAGCCTTGAGTATCCATCATCAGTGTATGAGACATGTTTACGCTTGCATAGATCAAAACCAACTGACTACTCACTACTTGGGTTTAGAAATTACATTTACTCAAATCACATTCTAGTAAAAATCGTGCCTACTATAAACTGCACCCACTTTTGCACCCGCTTTTACATTCACTTTTGCACCCACTTTTGCACCCACTTTTGCACCCACTTTTACACCCACTTTTGCACTCCCTTTTACACTGACTTTTACACTGACTTTTGCACCCATTTTGCACCCAACTTTGCACTCACTTTTGCACCCACTTTTGCACTCACTTTTGCATCCACTTTTGCACCCACTTTTGCACCCACTTTTGAACCCACTTTTACACTGACTTTTGCACCCACATTTGCACCCACTTTTGCACCCATTTTTGCATCCACTCATGCACCCACTCTTGCACCCACTTATCCTCTCACTTTAAGGAGAATGTTTTTTGTGTAATAAAAAGTAATGTCCAGACTCCCACCGCCATTCCTCTGTGACGACATAGCCAGTCTCAAAGCAAGTCTAAACTTGTAGAACAGGTCATGTGACAAGGTAAGGTTAAGTGACTTTGACATAATTTGGATAAATGCATGGGCCCATCCACAGGGACCCGTCAAAAATGACTCCCTTCATAAAGGACCCGTCCAAAGGGGCTGGTCAACAGGTGCTAGTCAACAGGGACCAGTCCAAAGGGACAAATCAACAGGGATCAATCAAAAGGGGTTATCACCTCAAGGTCTACCAATCACGCCTACTATCAATCGCGTCTACTATCAATTACGCCTACTATCAAGGGCGCCTACTATCAATCGCGCTTGCTAATCGCGCCTACTATTTATTGCGCCTAATATCAATCGCGCCTACTACCAATCGCGCCTACTATCAATCGCGCCTACTATCAATAGCGCCTACTATCAATTACGTCCACTACCAATCGCGCCTACTATCAATCGCATCTACTAATAGCGCCTGCTATCAATCGCGCCTACTACCAATCGTGCCTACTATCAATCGCGCCTACTATCAATCGCACCTATTATCAATAGCGCCTAGTATCAATTACGTCCACTACCAATCGCGCCTGCTATCAATCGCGTCTACTAATAGCGCCTGCTATGAATTGCGCCTACTATCAATAGCGCCTACTATCAATTGCGCCTATTAATTGCACCTACTATCAATTGCACCTACTACCAATCACGCCTACTACTAATTGCGCCTACTGTCAATTGCACCTACTATCAATAGCGCCTACTAGCAATTACGCCCACTAAGAATCGCGCCTACTGTGAATTGCGCCTACTATCAATTGCGCCTACTACCAATCGCGCCTACTAGTAATTGCGTCTACTACCAATTGCGCCTACTACCAATCGCGCATACTACTAATCGCGCCTACTATCAATCGCGCCTACTGTCAATTGAACCTACCATCAATAGCGCCTACTATCAATTACGTCCACTACCAATCGCGCCTACTATCAATCACGTCTACTAATAGCGCCTGCTATCAATTGCGCCTACTATCAATCGCGTCTACTATCAATTGCACCTATTAATTGCACCTACTATCAATTGCACTTACTACCAATCACGCCTACTACTAATTGCGCCTACTGTCAATTGCACCTACTATCAATAGCGCCTACTAGCAATTACGCCCACTACCAATCGCGCCTACTACCAATCGCGCCTACTAGTAATTGTGCCTACTATCAATTGCGCCAACTACCAATTGCACCTACTATTAATTACGCCTACTGTCATTTGCGTTGAGTATGAACTGCTATCAATTACAGCTGGTAAAAATTGCTTCTAGTAAAAATCGCGCTCAGTATAAATCATAATCAGTATAAAACGCGCCCAGTATCAAACGCGTCTACTAATCGTACCTACTATAAATTGAGCGTGCTATAAAACGCACCCAGTATACATTGCCTCTACTAACCATGGCTACTATCAATTACAGTCAATAAAAATCATAATCACTATAAATTGTGTTCAGTATAAATCTTGACATTGAGCAATATGTGTGTAAATCACTTGTAGTCTAAAATTTGTTCATGTGATTATTATTCTTGACAGTACTTTGAAAATTCCACCTTTAAAAAATATCAATCCACTTCATTTATTTTACTGTTATTATTACTAAAGTGACTTTACTAAAATTAAATTAATGTGTATTAGTTAATATGGAAGTCTCAACAACCAGCCATGGTAAGCCATGTGCCTACTATAAAGGATATACATGTATTGTAAATACAACCAATAAAAATGGAACTGTTATTTGGCGATGTTCAAAACAACGATCTAAAAAGTGTCGAGGAATGATTAAAACAAAAGTCTCCAACGTACTTACTTCAAACGAGCATTATTGTGAATCTCAAATTAATACACATTTAAATGGACAAAATACTCTAACCAAAGTAAAAAAGCAAGTCCAAGAAAAAATATTGCTGCTCAAGATAGTGCAGTGTTTGTTCAAAATCACTTATCATGTCCTCAAAAAGTCATGTTAGGACAGTTGTCAACGTCTAAGAAACCCTTAACACTATCAAAAGCAACGCAGACTTTAAAAGAGGTCCGTGTGGAAAAGGAACAAGAGAAATTGGATTGCTCTAGTGATGTTGAGGATGATGATGATGATGATGATAACGATGGTGACAATGACTATCATAATTTTGATGTTAATATTCATAATGAAGATGATGATGATGATGATGATGATGATGATTATGACGATGATGATGATGATGATGATGAAAAGAAAAGGATGAGGGTTTGATGTCTATAAAACCACTGCGACTTACCCAGTTTTTAAGAACAAGAGTACCTGGAGAAAGTTATAAAAGTATCTACAACAAGCGTTGTGTTTAAAAAAATCTATATCAAACAATGGTAAATAGAGAGAGTTGTATTCAGTGTGTATCTATTATAAAATTGACAGTCTCTAGCTATGTTTAGAAAGAGAGAGTGGACTTAAACAATACACTCTACCTATGGTTTGTGTATCGAGTATCATAATAATACAGTATCGCTAAGCTATGTTAAAGCAATAGTTTTGTCAGGTAAGGGGTTCAAATCCTTGCTTTCTTGTATTGAAAATGTGAACATAAGTCAAACACCTTAACCACTCGGTCAACTTGACAGTTAATAATGTAATTTGTTTTGTGCACTTGGGTGTTTACAAAATTTTCCAGTGTACATTCACTCAACCACTTACTCGTTTTTAAATGTTTTTTGTTGTTGTTGTTGTTTTTCATTACATTGTAGTTATGAGTCTTGAGAACTAGGTGTTTAATATAGGGTTAAAGGCATCTTAAAATAATTTTAGAAAAGCTCTCAGGTATCGTGTCATGGGTTTTAGTAATGCATTAATGTTTGTTGACTAGTATTTACCATTACACAACATTATTTTGGTAAGCTCTACATGTTTGAGTGTTCAGCCTTTTGACTGGTTTAATACAGCTCTCCATGACTCCCTGTCCTGAGCTTATCGTTTCATCTCTATATAGCTACCACACTCTACATCCAAGGCTATCTGTTTAACATATTCTATCCTTGGTCTACCCCTACAGTTCTTGTCCTCAACCCGTTCTTCCATAACTAAGCTCGCTATTCCTGGGTGTATGTGTCCTACCAACCTATCGATTTACTTCATTAGCTGTCGCCAAAATCATCTCTCCTCTCCCACTTGTCTTAATACCTCTTTGTTTGTAACCCTATTTACCCATCTAATCTTCATCATTCTCCTGTAACACCACATTTCAAACACTTCAACTATCCACTTTTCTGCTACACCAATAGTCCAAGTTTCCCTTTCATAGAGCGTCACACTCCAGACAAAGGTCTTCAAAAATGACATCCTAATACCTAAATCTATATTCAATGTCAACAAATTCTGTAGAAATGCTTTCCTTGCCTGAGCTACATAAGAATCCTAGTCATCTCTGGTATAATGTCTTGTTTAGCAAACATAGTCGCTCAGTAGGTCTATGCATTTGTTGTATATAACCCAAAATAGCAAACAGTTTTTCTAAAACCCTACTCACTGGTCAATAACAAGCATAGTCGCCAAAGTGTTTCGTTGGTAGTTAACTCATGTCTGGTTAGTCAATTCTTATTGCAAGGCCAGTCAACACCTAAAAATTCATCTTAACATATAGTCTAATCATCTTTCTATCTACATACCAGTGTCTAATGAATAGTCAATATTAGTTTGGTCATCACCTAAAATCTAAAATCCAATATCAAATTTCTAAAATCTAAAACCAAAATAAAATATAGTATAGAAAACATAATTCCAAGTAATACAAATCCTTATATGTTTTTTTCTTTAATAATTAGTTACCGAAAATTTAAAAGTCATGACATTATGGTTTGGTCTTTTTGTACAATCTAAAATGTAAAATGTAAATTCTAAAATCTAATGTCTAAAATAAAAAACAAATACAAAATCTTACTTGCATTAACTGTATATTGAACCCAGTCCTCCTTTGTATTTGTAATCCAAGTAATAATTTGAAAAAATATACAAGTGTAATCAGTCTTAAAACATTATCCCTGCTTTTTATATGTTTTTTACATGCGTATTAATCTAAAATCAAACCCTGGTCTACCTTAGTCAAAGGATAACAGCTTAACCACTGCACCACTATAACCATCTTTCTTAGTTTGGTTCGTTCTAAGCCTTAAGTTAAATCGAGTTAAGGCTTCTAGTGCAAGAGCCAAAAGTGCTTGCCACTGCAGCACAAAATGGTTAGCAAGTAACAGTATACATTCAAAAAGGATTGTATTGGTTCGGTTTGGTTCAGTGTAATCACCATCTTGTTTTCTTAGCTACCCTCTTTAACTAATCAATTAAAGATAGTCTACTCTTAATTCTTGAATCGATAAATTGGATTTTGTACACACCGTTTGTCATGTCATGCCTGAAACCTATACTCCCTATGTACTGCGGTCAGGTTTAAAAACAAGTTTCAATGGTCAAAGACTTGTCAGTCACCATACGTGAAGCCTACAATAATTCTTTCTCTACATAGCTATGTTTCATCACTCACCATAAACATCTAACATTATGGGTTTGCAATATATTAAGAGAAACAAAAGTCCATGACCTTGTTGTTTTCAATCTTTTTGGGAAAATTCATAAGCCATATAAAGAAAGCGTCATGTCAAGTTATAGGACACCTTATGAGTCCAAATCCTATTATTAGTTTACAAAACTCAAATCAGTAACCTTGCCGTTTTGGGATATTTAAATAAATGCATGCATCATAGGAAAAATCATAAAAATATTCTTAAAACAAGTCGTCGCATGACCCTCTTCAATCAATGCTTCACAAAATATCGATTCATCCATTGAACATGGCCACAGTGATCGGCGACATGCTCGTTTAAACACAACCGGTACTGTCTCTCTCTACTATTTTTTTAAATTAATTCAAACATTTAAAAGATCTACATTTTCAAAATGTGTGGTTAGGCCCTTTGTCAAAATTTCAAAAAAATAAATAATAAATTCAAGAAGAGATTGTCGCCCTGAGTCTTATAACACCTCATGTGTCCAAATCTGATTATTGGTTCCCCCTTTTCCCTGTAAAATCTACATGCATTGTTTTATGGGTAAAATGACCAATCGTGGAAAAAGAATATTAAATGTCCAATTTTTGAGCTATCACACCTAATTTTAGGTTTCTTAGTTTCCATGATATCGATTTTTCAATTTTGGGGTAGTTTTCACCCCCCTTACTATTTTTCATCAAAAACAAAAGATCTGAAGTTCATTTATCATTTTTAGGCGTTTAACACCTTTTTCCCTGTAAAATCACTATTCACTGTTTTAGGGGTGAGATGACCTATCGTGGTATAAGCGTATGTCATGACCTATTTTTAAAGCTATCACACTTAATTTTAAGGCTCTTAATTTCCAAGATAACGATTTTTAAATTTTGGGGGTAGTTTTAACCCTCTTACTATTTTTTCTTCAAAAACAAATGATCTTAGGTTCATTTATCATTCTTAAGTGTTTAATCGCTTTTTTCCTGTAACATTACTATTTACTATTTTAGGGGTGAAATGACCTATCATGGTAAAATCGTATCTTATGACCTATTTTTAAAGCTATCACACATAATTTTAGGGTTCTTAGTTTCCAAGATATCGATTTTTCAATTTGGGAGTGGGGGAATAGTTTCACCCCTAAAGGAGAACATTGCCCCAATTGCTAGGACCCCTCATACAAGTCACTAGCATGATAGGTTCGCGAGATATTAACAAAAGTGTGGTTAGGCCCTTTGTCAAAATTTCAAAAATACATTCTAAAAGGGGGCTTCATCCCAAGTCTTACAATACCTCATACAAGTTCCTAGCCTTATTAGTCCGATAGTTAAGCCCTTTGACATAATTTGGATAAATTCATGGGCCAGTCCAAAGGGGCCGGTCCAAAGGGATCAGTCCAAAGGGACTCATCAACAAGGACTCGTCCACAAGGACCTGTCAACAAGGACCCGTCCACAGGGACCCGTCCACAAGGACCCATCAACAATGACTCGTCAACAAGGACTCGTCCACAAGGACCTGTCATCAATGACCTGTCAACAATGACCCGCCAACAATGACCGTCTACAATAACCCGTCAACAATAACCCATCCACATGGATCCGCTCCCCCACCCTCTTACAAAAGCCATGAGTGGGCATGCGTAAAAATCAAAAAACAAAAACAAGCATGTTAATTCATAGTGGCTATCCACCGTACACATGTATCTTGTGTTAAATAACGTTTATTTAAAAAGCCCGCCCTCTTACAAAAGCTATGAGTGGGCATGCGTAAAAACAAAAAACAAGCATGTTAATTCATAGTGGCTTTCCACCGTATACATGTCTCATGTGTGGAACAACGTTTCATTCCATATTGGCATTCAAACTCTCACATGTCGCCTTTGGAAAGAGAGATTTCCTAAAAAAAATACAATTTCACCCTCTAGTAGGGGTAGGTTTTATTTTGAGGTGAAAATATGTTGTTCATTGGAAAGTGGGTATCAGCCCGAGTTCAATAACACCTCATTCGTCAAAATCCGACCATGCGTTCGAGAGTTATCGCGCCGTCGCCATCTTTTGAGTGGGGAGGTGGAGGTGGTGCTAGAACTGTCACAAAACCACTACTGGTGTGGGCAAGTATTCTGTATCCCTCCCTACTATAGGGAGGTCAGGCAGGCAGTAGGAGTGCGATGTGAGCAGGAGCACTCTCACTTACTCACGAGCCATGTGTGAGTAAGTAGTCTGTATCCCTCCCCAATGCAGGGAGGTCAGGCAGGCAGTAGGAGTGTGATGTGAGCAGGAGGACTCTCACTTGCTCACGAGCCAGGTGTGAGCAAGTAGTCTGTATCCCTCCCCACTGCAGGGAGGTCAGGCAGGCAGTAGGAGTGTGATATGAGCAGGAGCACTCTCACTTGCTCACGTGCCAGGTGTGGGCAAGTAGTCAGTATCCCTTCCCACTGTAGGGAGGTCAGGCAGGCAGTAGGAGTGTGATGTGAGCAGGATCACTCTCACTTGCTCACGAGCCAGGTGTGGGCAAGTAGTCTGTATCCCTCCCCACTGCAGGGAGGTCAGGCAGGCAGTAGAAGTGTGATGTGAGCAGGAGCACTCTCACTTGCTTACGAGCCAGGTGTGAGCAAGTACAGTAGTATGTATCGCTCCCCACCGTATGGAGGTCAGGCAGGATACGGAAGAGTGGGTAAGGTGCCATGTTTGCGAGCAAGAAAACCTGCTCGTACTGTGACTATAAGCAAGAGCAAACCTTGTGAGCTGCTCACCTGCTCTGCCCTGTAGTAGAGGTGACAGACCAGATAACTTTTGAATTGGAACCCGCCGTTCAGAAAAGACAGATCATCAGGAATCATAGTGCCATGGATTATCTGCCATACAAACGACCTCACATCCCCTTTATTTACGCAAATGTAATCTCTGTTCGACCCAGCAAAAGGAAGATTCTTGTTTTTATTCTACACTGTAGACACTTTCTTTGGTTTATTTATAAGGGCAGATGACCTCGTAGTTCCGCCCGTTAAAACAATAACTAACTACTAACTTGGTTTATTTATGTGCGCATGGTCCCTGTTCAAAACGTTTCTGTGCAATCCCTGGGATTTCCTAATAGAAATTTTAGCTGATTATGTGTCAAAAACATTGCATTACTAAATAAGTATTTAGCACTAAAGAAAAGTATTTTGCTATTTGCTTATCATAACATTTAACATCTAATTCTATTTACGACAGATGTTGTCACAAAATAATTAATCTAGCATTCTTGTTTGATATGGATCTCATGGGTCTACTGACTAAATGAAATGTATGATTATTTTTTACTTATAACCAAAGAACTAAGGTATATGATTAACCCCTCCCCAACAAAATGATAAAATCATTATTGTCCTATAAAACACCTATACCTTAGCATGTTCACATTTTCATCATTGCCGCCCTCCGTTAAAGCTATGAACATTCACTCCACTCAACTATACAACACAATTACAATGTTAAGGGATGCTGTGACTTTTCCCGCACAAAGTTATCCAGACTTTTTTTTTTTTATTTCTGAATATTACCAATAAAACCCGTAGGCCTTTTGAGTCTTAGGTGATTATGACAGCATATTGTTATTCTTGACTTTTTGTTATTATTGATTTTTTATGAGCTTTAAGGCATCGTGATCATGTATCACCGTATACCTGTGTGTGTGTGTGTGTGTGTGTGTGTGTGTGTGCGTGTGTGTAAATTGTTGATAGTCTGTGTTATTCTGATGGTTGTATTAGTATGTGTGTATTTGAAATTGATATGAGGATTGGGGAAGGAAGCGACCGTGGCCTTAATTTAGGCACCATCTTGGTATTTACCTGGAGTAGAAGTGGGAAACCACGTAAAACGACGTCTAGGATAGCTGTGGTGGGATTCGAACCCACGAGGCCGAGTAAACCTCGTTCCAGCACGCAGTCCAGAATTGGACCTTAAAGGTGACAGCCAAGAATGTTAGCCACTGCGCCATGTGGTGGTTATATGAATTTTTGATCCCCACTTTGGATAAAAATCGTGATTAATAAATATCTTCCTGCTCCTTTATGTTGTTGTTTGAGTCTTCAGTCTTTTGACTGGTTTGATGCAGTTCTCCATGCCTCCCTGTCCTGTGCTAATCGTTTCATCTCTACATAGCTACCACACCCTACATCCGAGGCAATCTGTTTAACATATTCTAACCTTGGTCTACCCCTACAATTCTTGTCCTCAACCCTTCCTTCCATCACTAAGCTTGCTATTCCTGGGTGTCTTAGTATGTGTCCTACTAACCTATCTCTTCTCTTCATTAGCAGTCGCCAGAAATATCTCTCCTCTCCCACTCGTCTTAATACCTCTTCGTTTGTAACCCTATCTATCCATCTGATCTTCATCATTCTCCCGTAACACCACATTTCAAATGCTTCAATTCTCCTCTTTTCTGCTGCACCAATAGTCCAAGTTTCACTTCCATAGAGCGCCACGCTCCAGACAAAGGCTTTCAAAAATGTCTTCCTAATACCTAAATCTATGTTTGATGTCAACAGATTCCTTTTCTGTAGAAATGCTTTCCTTGCCTGAGCCAACCTACGTTTTATATCCTCTTTGCTTCGTCCATCACTGGTTATTTTACTTCCTAAGTAAGAGAAGTCTCCTACTTCCTTCAGCTTTTCACCTGCCAATTTGATGTCCATAGAGGTTTCTGATTTATTTCGGCTGCATTCCAGTATTTTTGTTTTACATTTATTAATTTTCATCATGTATTCTTTTAAAACGGAGTCCATACCATTCAAAATCTCATTCAAATCCTCAGGCGTGTCGGCCAAGATAACGATGTCATCAGCAAATCTCAGAGTTGAAATTATTTCTCCTTGAATCTTCACTCCCACTTTAATTTTTTCTACAATTTCCTTCATTGCTTGTTCAATGTAAAGATTGAAAAGTATGGGTGATAAGTTGCAGCCTTGCCTTACACCTTTCTGAATACCAGCTTCTCGCTCCTGTCCTTCAGCTCGATGACGTACATAAAGAAGACTAATAATAATAGGCTAATAATATTTATTTGAATTTATAAATTTAATTTTATCCTAAATAAGTACGATAGATTGAATCCAATGGTAATACACACATCAAAAAAAGTTTTGCATCACCTCGGTTCCAAGAGTTCCGGAACCGTTAAATACAAAGGGAATAGAGATCATCACAAACAACATTTCAGCTCGTTTTATTGCTCATGAGACCCACACATTGCATGTTGTACCATCATACAGCTAGACTTTCAGCATTTGTGGTCCAGATTGCAGTACACACCACTACCTCTAATACCCAGTAGCACGTCCTCTTACATTGATGCATGCCTGTATTCGCCGTGGCATACTATCCACAAGTTCATCAAGACACTGTTGGTCCAAATTGTCCCACTCCTCAACGACAATTCGGCGTAAATCTCTCAGAGTGGTTGGTGGGTCAAGACGTCCATAAACAGCCCTTTTCAACATATCCCAGGCATGTTCGATAGGGTTCATGTCTGGCGAACATGCTGGCCACTGTAGTCGAGCGATGTCGTTATCTTGAAGGAACGCATTCACAAGATGTGCACGATGAGGTCGAGAATTGTCGTCCATGAAGACAAATGCCTCTCCAATATTCTGCCGATATGGTTGCACTATGGGTCGGAGGATGTCATTCAGGTATCGTAAAGCCGTTTCGGAGCCTTCCATGACCACCAGTGGCGTACGTCGGCCCCACATAATGCCACCCCAAAACATCAGGGAACCACCACCTTGCTGCACTCGCTGGACAGTGTGTCTAAGACGTTCAGCCTGACCAGGGTGCCTCCAAACACGTCTCCGACGATTGTCTGGTTGAAGGCATATGCGACACTCATCGGTGAAGAGAACGTGATGCCAATTCCGTGGGGTCCATTCAGCATGTTGTTGGGCCCATCTGTACCGCGCTGCATGGTGTCGGGGTTGCAAAGCTGGACCTCGCCATGGACGTCGGGAGTGAAGTTGCGCATCATGCAGCCTATTGCGCACAGTTTGAGTTGAAACACGACGTCCTGTGGCTGAACGAAACGCATTATTCAACATGGTGGCATTGCTGTCAGGGTTCCTCCGAGCGGCAATCCGTAAGTAGCGGTCATCCACTACAGTAGTAGCCCTTGGGCGGCCTGAGCGAGGCCTGTCATCGACAGTTCCTGTATCTCTGTACCTCCTCCATGTCCGAACAACATCGCTTTGGTTCACTCTGAGACGCCTGGAAACTTCCCTTGTTGAGAGCCCTTCTTGACACAAAGTAACAATGCGGACGCGATCGAACTGCGGTATTGACCTTCTAGGCATGGTAGAACTACAGACAACATGAGCAGCGTACCTTCGTCCTGGTGGAATGACTGGAACTGATCGGCTGTCGTACCCCCTCCGTCTAATAGGCCCTGCTCATGCATGGTTGTTTACATCTTTGAGCAGTTTTAGTGACATCTATGAACAGTCAAAGGGACTGTATCTTGGATACAATATACACAGTCAACGTCTATATGCCGGAGATCTGGGAACCGAGGTGATGCAAAACTTTTTTTGATGTGTGTACATGCCACGAATCTGCCGAGAATCTATTTCGTTTATCTGTGGGACATATTGTACTGTATCACATTGTGTTATACATATAGAATATAAAGAAAAGAATAAGATTTGTATTGAAAATTAAAATCAATAATAATAACAATAATGGAACAGGTTTAACGTCCTTCAGTGACATGGTGACGGAATGATGTCTTGAAGAGCATCTCCCTCTTCAGATTCAGGGTACACTTACGTTATGTGCACCTTCACTTTTAATATTTTTTCTCAGCAGCAATATTGGTATAATGGGATTTCTGAACGAATTCTACCCCCTTAAAATTCCCATGTAGGCCTATATGGGGTTGGTGGGCGAAGAGAGATGAGTCTTATGTGTGTGGATGGTTTTCACGGCTGGATGCCCCTTCCCGACACCTAGCTCATCAGGAATATTATTGAGAGATAAAAATGACTGGAGGTGAATTAAACTGGGCAAGAAGTTGGAAGAAAGCAGTCGTGGCCTGCTAGAAAGTACCATCCCAGCTTCGCTTGGATTTGAACATGAGAAACCCCGGAAATCCATTTCAAGAATGTCCGACTGAGGGATTCGAACCCATTCGCTTTTACAGTCCGAAGATAGTAACACGCTATGGCCATGAATTGGGGCTCTTAACTACGCCGATCAGCAATTGTGATGTGTAATTTTAATATTACATTCAAAATATGTCCTTTGTCTTCAAATGTGAGCCCTTTGTGCTGTTACCCCCCAGGGGCTCACATCTAGTGGGACGTGGGTTGGCGACCACGGTACCCCAGCTGAATCCGGCATTGCTTCCACTTACTTGTGCAGGGCTTCTCTCCGTCTTCTTTCCTGTCGACCTCACTTGGTCAACTCTTGTTCTCTTCCGAGAAGGATCGGTCAAACCACCGTATGACAAGTGTTTAATCCAGGTTGGTAATGCATAATCGTGTTGAGTTTGCATTCCATAGGTTAAGTTCCCAAGTTGTGGAAATTTATCTTGGAACTTGTGGGTCACATAACCTGCAATATAAGCCTTGCCATCTTCTTCACTTTGTTCCATTATATTGGCAATGAAGGACTCTGGTTGCACATTGCTGTCTAAGGTTGGTTCTGGAAGCACGTTACTTGCTTTAGACACTATGCCAGCTTTGTTTAGTGCTTTAGCCACTAAATATTCATCTAAATCTGGATCAGCAGTGTTTGTTTTGTTTTGAACTACTCCTGGATTTTTCCCTAAGATAATCATCCTCAGCCTGTAAATGCAGTCAAGGGGGGAAGGATGATCGTGTAAGCCACCACGGGTCCGCAATTGTGAAAAGAGGTTTTCCAGTGCATCTTGATTTAGCCTATGTGTGAGAATGTATTTTATATTATGCCTACTGGCCATATCTTGGTACAGAAGCCGAAGGTATTTTATTGAAATGATGACTGCTTTCTGGAATATTTGCAAAGAATTTTTACCAATGCAAAGAGAATTGCTCATGAAATTTTCCATCTTGTCCAAAATTATATTTTGCTGTTCAATTAGCAAACCATGGGTTAATTTTGTTGGTAAAGGCAGATTAGGACAGTATGAATTCATAACATCATACCACTGGTTTACAAGTTCTATGAAATCCCCTGTTGCTTCTGCTAATAATTTATCTGGACCTGGTTTGTAGTGCTTTAAAGCTGTAGCTGTAGTGTGTGACAGAAGCTGTGCTGCTAGTCGAACATTTTGTTTTTTTCACACTGTATGTGATTGGCTGTCAGTTTATGGCATGAGTTTATCTCAGAATTGGTTTGTTTCACTAATTCTACCACAGGAGCACTGGTAACTTTCTGTCCGTTTTCTAGAATATAGCCATAATCTAAGAACCAGTTCCTGATAAGTTTTAGCAAATGGGGTGCATCTGCGAAAAAGTATATAGGCTGTTGAGTTACTGGGTGGTTGTAAGAAGAGCAGTTCACTGTGATAGACAATTCCCTCCACAAACCCGTGTTCCCTCCTCCACAGTCACTCACACAGGCTACCACATTGTACCCAATGTTGTCAAGCTCGATAGTCACTCGGTCAAGCATATCCTTAGTCATAGAGTCAAAATCAAGGTACACAGGCTGTTTCCAGTTGGAAAAAAGTCCTCTAGCCATAATAACTTGCATGTATGAATGAGGACCTACTATTTCATCCTCTTTTTGATCATAATCATATGTAGCTGTCACTTTCATTTCATCATAAGAGAGAACTGTTGATTTTTCAAAACTATTCATAGTGTGGCCTGTAACTTCCATTACACGAATTACATCAGCCAGAATCCCTTGTCTCAAATTTAAACTTGAAGCCCATCTCTGCAATGAAGAAATTCCTGGTAAAGGGTAATGTAGCTTTTGCCTGAGGTAAATGTAACACCGTTTGCTGAAATATCTGATGGTAAATGCAGTCGAAATATCATCTGAAGTCCATTTAACGAGCTTCTTTTTATTGATGATGATATCTAATTGGCTTTTACTCAGCACCCCTGAGAAAGTACCAATGACTTGCTGGTTCAGTACTATCTGAGAGGTCTTTCCCAATTTAGCTGATAATTCTTCAACTGTTTTTTCAAGTTTCTCAATTTGCTTCTGGTAATCAATAATTTGTGCTCTATTTTGTAAACATTGCTTTCTTAACTGCTCACTTTCTTCTAAAACCCTGTTGTAATTCTCAAGTAGAATTGCATACCTGTTGTCATCTGCCTGGGTTTGAAGTGGTGCTTCTGGTTCACTCACTGAATTTTGTACACCCTCTTCTCTGAGTAGATCTTGAAACAATGTCCTCTGGTTCCTTTTTATTAATCTTTGCTTCCTTGATGATGACTCTCCTATACTGGTGTGATCTGGAGTTAAATGTAGCGTTGGCACTGCTGGAAGTAATATGAGAACAACAAAGTTCATGTGGGATGTATGTAGTAATTGTTTTTTTTTTAATAAATGTTAAGCTAACCCTCCCGTTTACATTTATGATTTGATAATATAGCCATTGTATTTTGACGGCTACTGCTCCAACCACTAACATACCATATACGAAATATGTCAAAAATATTAACAGATATTAAATCATCCTAGCAGGTCATCAAAACTTAAGGAGTAGGCCAGCTAGGCTCACTTACCATTTGGTTTTAGATTCCTTGGAAATCTTGGCTTTATATTAAGCAATTCGGCCCTGTAGTCTAATGCAAAGTCTTCACTTTTAAAGTGGAGGGAACATATCCTACTTGTTTGAGGGTTGAAATTATATTTTCGCTTACAGGCAGCAATACACTGTTTGCGAAGGCATGCGTCTTTTGGCATCGTGAAAAACGACACGTCATTTCCAACTTTATAATAACTGTGACAAACTGCCACAGCACATCTTTGGCCTGGCATGATTATAAACAAAAGGGATTAAAACACGTGTTTAAACCACTGCAATCCATACAATATAAGTTGACTTTCCTTGCATATCTCGCGCCTCGCGCGCTACGAGGAAACGTGTGACGTCACGTCCTTTCCCTTCCCTCCGCGAACCACTCGCCTAAGAGCTCCATATTGAGGCAACCTCTGTAGTTTAGTAGCCTTGGGCAGGGTGTATGTAGCCCCACCACTTCTGGTGGACCTGGATATTGCTACACCCTCAGGGGCTCACGGCTGGTGAGTTCGGGAGTTGGCGATCCCGAGGGATTCCTGAGTTGGGTCCGTTTTGCTTCCCTTTTTCCACTGTCTTTGGGGCGGGCCCGCTCCTCTTGCCCTTTTCTATCTACCTTTAATGGCTCTCCTTCCTTCCAAGTCCTTCAATCCTCATTCTTCGAGGGTTGACGGCATTTCTTTTCTTCCTGTCCTTTATTTGCCCTTTACTTTATTTGTTTACCATTTCTTCTTCTTTTAGTTTGTAAGTCTGTAGTTATTATTAGTTATAGTTTGCATTCTCATCTCATCTTTCACTATCACCCAAACCATTAGGGGACGACAACCTACAGGGCCGGATTTAGATTGCATGCTCTCCAAGGCCCGTGGGGTTTTGTCGCCCCCTCTTCATACCATCGTGAAGGAGGGAGAATTTAGACCTCAGAAAGGTCATCGTGAAGGTAATTTTTATTTTATTCTAATGCGTCGGGAGTCGCCTCCGTAGCGTAGCGGTCAGCATGGTTAGCTGCCGCCCCGGAGGTCCTGGGTTCGATTCCCGGCTCTGCCACGAAATTTGAAAAGTGGTATGAGGACTGGAACGGGGTCTACTCAGCCTCGGGTGGTCCAAATGAGTAGAGGGGTTTCGATTCCCACCTCAGCCATCCTCGAAGTGGTTTTTCGTGGTCTCCCACTTCGTCTTCGGGCAAATACCGGGATGGTACTGTACCCTAAACACTTACCAATACCTGGTGAAATCCCTCGATGGTCTCTGGATCGTATAACCTGAAAAATGCCCGGCGAAAAAACCTCCCAGGTCCTACCACCAAGTAGAGGAATGAATGGGGTACTAGTCATCCTATCAGGCTGTTTTAAGAATGACCATGGCTACAACGAACGAACAAATAAGAAAAACTAGCTCAAGAACACGAAAAACGACTCTAAAAAGAACTATCTCAAGGGTGGAAAACCCTGGAAAAAGAAAATCAAAGCGATGGCCATCTTAAAACGACCTCCAATCTCTTCGTTAAAATATCACACCATGATTTAAAATTGGGAAAACAATTTATTCCATGAGAACAAGGTAACAGACACAAAATGATAAATACTAATACCCTGTCGTCAAGAAAACAAAATTACAGCTAAACACAACTGTAGTAAGAAAATCCTACATGATTCCAAAAATGAATTACGATTATCACCTACACGCTGGGGTGATTCAAAATTAATATCTCACATTATGTATTAAGGAACTTAGGCATCAATCTCCTAATGATATTAGGAGGACTGAATGAACTATTAGACGATGAATAAAGAAGAATTATCAAAATTTATACACGTAGATCGTCTTAAACGATATTCCAAAAATGTAGCAATATCAAGGTTATATACAAGTGTTTATAAGACTATATACAGAAATGTCCTCAGACATTTACATGCTTCAGCCTAAACAGCTGATCTTGGCCATAACATTCGCATCGTGATGTGCAATTAACATTCAATATATCGGGTTATCAATTTTCATCAAGCAATTAAGATAAAATAGTGTATCTATCGACTATGTTCATGATTCAAATTTTAAGTAAACTTGTACAAAATTGTAGAGGTTTTAACGATTATATGCTGTGGAAATGTCTTAAGTAGCTCGAACAGATTATCCAAGCGATACCGTTGATTGTGTGAAGAAAAAAACATGTAGGATCGCTCCATAAGAATGACGACGCCAATGTCTCCAACAGACATTAAAATACCAGAAAAACTCATCTTCATTAATGTAACACCAAACACGGGTGTTGACTACTCGAAGTCACAAACAGATTGGCACTTACCGGCTGAAAAAGCACTTACCGGCTCAATCTAAAATAGGCCTAATGCTTCAACAAGCATGAAATCTCACAAATATGCATCATCCCAGATGTGCATCCCAAAACACAACAACAACAAGGTTATACGAACCTTCACAACGCTACTATTATTTTTAAACTCAATATTCACACAAGAGCTACAAACATGTTTAACTCACACACTAACCTTAAGCACGTTGTTCAAAGTCGAGATACTGAAACATTCCACTAGCAAATTAACCTATATTGCCTCCCGATAATGTATATTAATAATACTTGTTCATTTTCCTTGACTCCTAGTCAAGCTTTCCTGAAATGATTTAATCAACTTTGTAAATGGTGTTCAAAACTGCTATATTATACTTCACTCACACAATTGCATTAAATGCAATTATTTACGTTAATACTGTGAAAAATACATGTCTCAAAAGGACATCCTAAATTAATTTAATCTCAAATCAATACCTAATAGAAGGTAGAACTGATCTTTTTCTGAATCAGGATAGCCTCCAACTTCGGTGGGCTTCGAAGTATCAGTGGATAAAACTTACACCATGAAAGCAAGTTAACTAATCAGGTTAATCCAATGACAATCAGTAAGTAAATCCACTAATAAGTCTGCACTCACAAAAGCGAATTGCTTTCCACAAAAATAATCCTACAAGTGGATTAAAAACTATAAATGCAACGAACACCAAGATAAACTTTCCAAGATTCAAGTCGCTGCGAGGAAGCGAAGTTCCTAACAGAACAGTAGTACATGAAAAACATGTACTGGCCTCAAATAAATCAGTGTTCCAAACACTGAGAAACAAACGCGATTAAAACTATGCTTAGACAAAATATTGGAGATCTTCCCCTAAATTCTCTTCTCGGCAAATAAAAATACGCACTACTAAGAAATTACTGATTCTACTGATTAAGTGATCCAAACTAATAATACACAAGGGATGAATTCGTTAAGCGAATATAAAATCCCGGGAACACAGCAAGTCAGATTCGACAGAAACATCGAACCTAAACTTGTGAATACCCATTTAATCTACAAAAAAGAAATGACAATTGCAATTGTTAACAAGTGCCTCCACTAAGCTACGTTAATAGAGTCTGCTGGTCCAGTACCTTTTGTTGCATCTTGAAGCGTCTTAAGCGGGATATATAAATATCTGATGAAAATCCAGGGTATCACCAGATAATATACTCTCCTTCTTCTCTGGATCTGGGAATCGAACCCGGGTCTGCATCGCACACGCATACTGGTCAGACGACCATACGAGCCTACTCCCTTCATGCCAGAAATACTATCATCCGCCTGAGAAAAAGCACTGTCCTGCATGGCGCAGCTGATGAACGCACTCGCGAACGACCACTGCAGTGCGGTGGGAAAAAAAATTCCTCTCCAACAAGGAGAATGCATTTGTGGCTGGCAATCATCTCGCTTATGCATTTCTCATGAAGCTACCCCATTAAAATTAGCCTGCCATTCTGGAAGTCATAACAACAACATGAAACTTCCCCGCTGACATCTCAGAAGATAATATGCGTTCTAGTGTCTGCATAATGTACAGCTTAACAAGTCCTGAAGTAAGCATGTAACAGCACAATCATACAGGTTACTATTACTCGTGGTGAAAACCTCACAAGGTTTCGAAATGGCTGCCTTGGTAATGGACACCGCTGGACAGAGACATACAGTCAGTCCACGTTCCGCTTCGACACATTTCCTCCTGACCAAGATGGCAGTATACATTTACAACTGTTCTGATAATATCTCAGATCCATCATAAACTTGTAGCTTTAATAAATACTTGAGCACGGTACACGTCCGCTTTTCGAGACACGAAATGCTCTGCACGTTTCTAACGCACTTCAAAAAACAGAACTGTTCGGCTTCGCTAAGTATAAATGCGAGCCTTCTACACGCGAAGTAATCACAGCCTGCCTTGCACCTGCGGTCTCGCCTGATAGCCGCGTTGCGTAACCACATATGACACTCTGAATACAACAGTTCACGTCCAAGCGAAATCGCCTTGCTTGCAGCCAAGCGCCGCAGCAAGCAACCCCCACTACCGTCTTCCTTCATCGATATCTCGATGTGTCAATAACTCGCTTATGGCTTGATCATTATAGATGTTATTATTGCACGTCGCTTGTTGTATTATATTCCTCATATGAAATAGCTTTCTGCTATGGTAATCTGCGTTCTATGTCATTTGAAAAGCCTTCTAATACTCTAATTCGCTTCAAAACAATAAAGATGATCCTGTAGCGTGGATCGATATATGACATGACGTCACGTACACGTTTATTGATCGGTCTATCTGAGACTCCATCCACTCGGGAATGCTCGTTATTTTCCGATCTCGAACCGAATGACACTTCTCATATTACCGGCGTGATAGATCATGACTTGACTCACGAGCTCAACAGCATCGCGTCTCTCGTCGTTTCCATTGCTGTATCTGGGCATAACCTTATGAAAATATACGGTACAGTACCTACTGTAAGGCCACGGCCGCCTCCTTCCCTCTTCCTAGCCTATCCATCCCAATCTTCCATCCCTTCCCATCCCTCAAGAGGCCCATGTTCGCTTTGCAGGTGAGGCTGCCTGGGCGAAATGCTGATCACACCTCCCCAGTTGTATCCCTCCAGACCAGATGTTCCACGCTCCAGGACACTGCCCATAGAGGCGGTGGTGGTGAGTTCCCTCGCTAAGTCCGTGGGAACCACCAACCTAGAGGGTACATTGACTAAATAAAAAATAAAAATAAAAATAAAATAATGTATCGGGGAGTAAAATCAGTTAAATAAATTACAATGATGAGAGAATCAACTGTTTCTAAATTTGTATATAGCCTATAGGCCTATAGGCCTACACTATAAATAAATAGGCCAACGAGATATTAAAAAAGTTTAAACCTTTTAAGGCTCATTATACACTTACATATATTCAGATATACATCCCACTAGGCCTACATCATACAACTTACAACTATGCATAGGCTAATTAATTATTCAAATTAAACTGATATTAATATTCAAGACTTAAATTTTCTCCTAATAAATCATAAAAGATTCCTGTTCTAAAGCTGAAGTCAAAAAATCTGCTGTTGCAAAACATTTGTTGGGAAATGATGGCCACAATATAAATTGGAAAGTGTCAAAATTTGGAAAGTTTAATTTAAATCATAAAATTATACGAAATACGTGAATTGTAGCCTATAACATTTTATGGAAATTTTCTGACAAAAAAAAATGCGGATTAATTTTGCGCCCCTCAGCATGGTGCGCCCCTCGGCCGGGGCCTATGGCGCCTATTGGTAAATCCAGCCCTGATAACCTACAGAAGATGTTAGGCCCCTTAAAACAACAATTATCATCATCATCATCATCATCCTTTGTGCTGTTATTTAATAAGAAAGACAGAACCACAAAATCAAAGCTGTAAAATTTTGTCTTGGGTCTGAAGAGGTTAACGTTTCTATTGTCACAAGTCCCTTGCATTGTGGATCGTCAAATGCTATCCGACTGCGCGGGAATTTGATTCCACAACCAAGGGTACAGAAAGCCACGCAGTCGGTCACGGAGTTGATGACTGCAATGTCCTACGTGGGCTTTTTTCGGAACGAGGTGAGAGGCGTAGCGCGTAATGGATGGAACAGTTGTCAGACGAAGACGTGGATAAATAAAAGGTTGTCTTGGTGCGTGACTCGGGCAGAGCGCAATGGTCTGAAGAGAGCATCAGTGGAATGCAGGCCACTTCCAAGGAGTCTTATGCTTTATGTGTTCGACGAAACACTTCATAGGCATGTCAGTCAGGACCAACGTGGGTCAACAGCCCAGCGTTATATTGAACTAGTTCCAAACCGCAGCAGGAAGGGTGCAACTTATCTGCAAATAACGGAGCGAAATATAACCTGTAGATTTGAAATCACAGCAAGTATTCTACGAAATTGGTTAAGCAAATTGAAGAGTATCTGAAGGCCGACTACGTGATGCAGCCTGCTGTTCCCGAAGTTGAGGGATCGAATCGCGGCGCAGTCATTTGGCACTTGAGGATGCTTAAACGCGAGGGAGCCATTTCAGTATATTTACTTGCACGTTAAATATCCCCTTAGAAGAGAAATTCCGGCACCCCGGCGTCTCTAAAAGTCGCAGTAGTTAAATGGGGTGCAAAACGAATAACATTATTAAGAATCAACCTGTCTTCACGTTATATTGTAATCTGCGGGTTGTACAAATACTGTTCACTCTAATTATTGAAATATCGGATTCACCCGGCATATGTATGGTGGGCAACCTTAAATCCTCTGACTACTTGAGGCTAACGTTGAGTGGATTTCACCTCATATATATTCTTCCTGGATCTATAACGTAGATGTTAGGCCTCTCAATACAAGAATTATCAGCATATCTTCTACTTAGTTGAAGATACCGCTATATGGTTTCACCTGAAAATACCGCAGGGTGGTTTTCCCCTCAAATATCTTCTACCTAGTTGAAGATACCGCAAAGTGGTTTTCACCTGAAATATCTTCTGCCTAGTTGAAGATACCGCAAGGTGGTTTTCACCTGAAATATCTTCTGCCTAGTTGAAGATACCGCAAGGTGGTTTTCACCTAAAAATATCTTCTGCCTAGTTGAAGATACCGCAAGGTGGTTTTCACCTGAAATATCTTCAGCCTAGTTGAAGATACCGCAAGGTGGTTTTCACCTGAAATATCTTCTGCCTAGTTGAAGATACCGCAAGGTGGTTTTCACCTGAAATATCTTCTGCCTAGTTGAAGATACCGCAAGGTGGTTTTCACCTGAAATATCTTCTGCCTAGTTGAAGATACCGCAAGGTGGTTTTCACCTGAAATATCTTCTGCCTAGTTGAAGACACCGCAAGGTGGTTTTGACCTCAAATATCTTCTGGCGTAGTTGAAAATACCGCAAGGTGGTTTCACCTCGAATATCTTCTGCCTAGTTGAATATACCGCTAGATGGTTTCACCTCGAATATCTTCTGCCTAGTGGAAGATACCGCTAGATGGTTTCACCTCAAATATCCTCTGCCTAGTTGAACATACCGCTAGGTGGTTTTCACCTCAAATATCCTCTGCCCAGTTGAAGATACCGCTAGATGGTTTCACCTTGCATATCTACTGCCTAGTTGAAGATACCGCTAGATGGTTTCACCTCAAATATCCTCTGCCTAGTTGAAGATACCGCTAGATTGTTTCACCTTGAATATCTTCTGCCTAGTTGAAGATACCGCTAGATGGTTTCACCTCAAATATACTCTGCCTAGTTGAAGATACCGCTAGATGGTTTCACCTCAAATATTCTCTGCCTAGTTGAAGATACCGCTAGGTGGTTTTCACCTCAAATATCCTCTGCCTAGTTGAAGATGAAATGCATGAAATTGAATTTCGCGTCCTGTGTTTGTTCAATGCCTTATTAATCACCAAGGTTAGTTATTAACCTAATTTCAAATTTCTAAAAAAAGAACATGAATGTAGACTTATGAGATCTACACGGGTTAAATATCCGTGTGTCTGTCTGTCTGTCTGTCTGTATGTATGTATGTATGTATGTATGTATGTATGTATGTATGTATGTAGCCTATGTATCTACCTAGGTATGTGTGTGTGTGTGTGCGTGAGTATATCTGTCCCTGATATCATTTCAAACGTGACGAAACCAATTTGAACCAAATTTGGTACAGAGGTACCAATAGAAATGTGTCATGTTTTATATCACCACCATCTTAATGAAAACAAAATGGCGGCCATCCACATGTTCTAAGCTTGAATTAAATTACGACTATACTAATCATCAAATCTCCACCAAATTTTGGAAAAACATACCATCGTGTGGGAAGCGTCTGGCGCCTAAACTACAAGGTCACCAGCCATTAAAACAATATGGCGACCGTGCGATTCGCGCAAGTAATATAATCAGAAACATGTGATCCAATGAATCAATGTTCACAGTACTTGGGGTTCAGATAGTTTTATATAAGTACTCTCTGTTGCCAATGTTATGACTATGTGAGCGTGAATATTACGCAAATGCCATCTTGAAATTATAAAATTTAAAAATTAATAACTTTCAGCACTTAAGACCTACAGTTACGAAAATTAATGACAAGATAGGACCGTATACATTACGTTGGATCTCCGACATGTCCGAAAACCTCTGGCCCTTCAGGGCTTTTCGGTGACCCTGAACCCCGCCACTACATACTTGGACGCTTGCCTTCGGGGTCGTACCTCAGGCATCAGGTCTCGTCGCCCGTGACGATGGTTTTCAGGACCATTCCATTCCACGGAACATTCACCCTTCTCACTGCCGCCCGTCGATCAGGTGTGAATGGCAGGTTGCATAAATTCACCCTTCTCTCTCGCTTTCAATTCAGAGTTTTGACGACCCAACTGGAGGCTATCACTAACGAAGACTATGCCAGGAGTTTCCAGGACTTGTACAGCCGTTCTCAGAAGTGCGTAACCATCCACGGGGATTACTTCGAAGGACATTAACTGTTATTTCAGGTAAGCTAACAATCCGTTCGTAATATAGACATATTCACTGAACTTTTCGGGCAGAGGTTGTATGTGGCTTTGTATGGCCAATGCAAAATAACAGACTCTTCATACATTTAAGATGGTGGCTGAGCGAACTGTTAAAACATTAAAATTGACAACTCAGAATATAACTGCGTAATTAAGACGAGTCTTTGCAAATGGTGTGTAACATAAATGAGCTCTCACTTGCGTTAGTCAAATGATTATCACGCTAAATATAGCGCACATGAAATTTCAAAATAAATTCATAACTTTAGGTATCCTAGAGCTATAATATCAAAATTTAGTAATAAAATGGAAGCTTATAAGTCGCTTCGTATGCCCAATGCAAGAGAACAAGCCATAGATTCAAGATGGCGTTAGGGGTTTAATTAAATTATACAAATTAGTAACTCAGGATGTTATTGCACAATAAGGTATACGAGGCGCATTATAGAAGAGGCGTCAGTAGCGTTAGTGATAAATTTACCATACTGAATATAGCACGCAGCGGCCGTCCTGAATTTCACAATTTAAAAATAAATAACTTTGTAATTTTGCAACAGCAAAAACGAAAATTACTGATAAGAGTGAAACCTATATGAACTATCTTAAACGTAATAGTGAATAATTCAGAATATAATTGCGGAATTAGAACGCAGCTTAGTAAGATGAAACTACTATAGGCCTATAAGGGGCCATGCTGAAATAAGTCATAAGAATAACAATTTGAATGCAACGCGTGGCGGCCATCCTGAAAATGTAGGAAATGATAATAGGTAACTCAATGTATTTTAAAGCCCCAACGACAATTAGCAGTAATGTAGAACCTTGTATGGCTTCCTACGATCAAGTCAAAAGAACAGCGACTCCGTACGTTCACGATGGCGGCTGGGCGTATTCTTAAGACTTGAATACCTTTAACTCGCGATATAATAGTACAATTAATGCAAAATTTAGCGAGAAAGAAGTACCATATAAATGGCCTCGTTACCATTATCCATACGAATATCACACTGAATATAGTGCGCAGCGGCCAGTTTGAAATTACATGTAAAATTCTGTGTACAAACAAATAACAGTTGAGAGATACAATATCTAAAATTAGCATTAAAGTAGAACCGTAGGCCTATATGGGCTTCGTATGCCAAATGCCATTCAATATGGTGGCGGTGCATACTGTTAAAAACTTCAAAATCAATAACTATGGATCCAATTGCGCAATTAACATGAAACGTTGTTGGAGGAAAGAAACAGACATAATACCTCGCCTGCATTAGTCATAAAGCTATCACACGCCATATAGTACGTTGCCGCCATCTTGAATATATACGATATTAATAACTACAGTCCACTATTTACTGTATTACAGTTATAATGACGAAACGCATCAATTATGTAGTCTCACATAAAAGGCTTCCTTTCCAAAAGGCGTCGGATAAACGATTCTATACATTAAAAACTGTGGTGAATGTACATTTCTAATATTTCAATCAATTATTCTGGATGCAAAAGTGGAAAATCGTGTTGACCGACTGAAAAGCATTTGCATTTCATTAACTAAGGCAACACTGAAAAATAGTTTCCAACACGATAACATTGCCTATAGGTTTGATAACCACCAGTGGTATTGTTCACAGTGTATTCATGTTGTAATCTGGTTGGAAAGAAGAGACGGACCATGGCCCTAATCTTGCCAGACAAAACATCTCTAATCATAGAGACACGTGTTACCCGACAAATTCAAGACTCCCAAGTACATATGGCTTATGACCAAGATATTCCAAGTTTTTAAAGCGAATTAACAACAGCAAATGACTATAACACTGATTACAAAGGTAGATGGCCTAGCGTCATCTTGTCACAATGTCACACCGTCAGAAGGTAAGGGTGAACCGATCCGTTAAAAAAAAGAGTGAGTGACATATTCTTCAACGAATATCTAATAGTAAGGAGGCATGCACAGAGTAGTTTTACGTGTCTCTTATTCTCGCAATCATGAACCACGGGGTCTCCTTTCTACGTAGAATTCGAACCATTGGACGCGACATTTCACCTCAAAAATCTCACATGTATTGTGCCCAAATCCAGTTGCCTAGATTGAAGGGTAAAAGCCGTGAGCCTAGATTTGAGGGAACAGGCCACGATTCTAAGTTCAGATATGGATGTTCGAATAGCGCGCGCCAAACCTTCTTAGAAGCTTTTCGAAGGAATTTACAGCCAAGAAGTGGGTAAGTGACGTAGGAGGAGAGCGTCATAGTCGAGGCTATATGTCACTAAATATTTCCCGTTGAGATGGAAACATGAAACCTATATCATATTACTGGCAAGAACAAGAGAAGAAGAATGAGCTTTGTTTCAAAGAAATTGATCGAACAGAAGCCGAGTTATGAGCTGTTTTAGTTCCAGCGTTTTCGCCGCAGTGACCTCGAGCCAGCAAGCGGATGGGTATATAAGGCGAGCCTCGCAGGCAGAGGTAGGTTCACTTCATCACAAGCACTCCGTTGACTTCGTCTTGCTACGCTACGTAAGCGCTCTAGCCGTTAGACTATCACCGAACTTCGAACATCGTTATTATCGCCGAGCACATGGTTGCATTTAAACTTCAACTTACAGCACAAGCTGTGGACTTAGAATTTTCGACAGTACATGGTTACTGAAAGTGTTAAACTATTTCGAGTGAGTTAAGAACTTTTCTTCGATTTCACAGAAGTGACATAAGTCTGTGGCACTTGGTAATTCTTACCGCTACAACTTGGACATATGGTAGACTATGTCTACAACTTTTTCTTCAGTCCACATTCACTTATAGCTGGATTATTTATATCCAATTGTTGGACCAGCCAAGATAAGTCAGTAACTTCAAAACCAGTCTTGCATATTACAATTCGAAAGCCGAATGGGAATACAGGTTTTAGCCTTGTGCGATCTGAAAAGTGAGAAGCTTTGCCCAGCTAACTCGACAGAATTTGTAATTGTGCTGAAAAGATTGTAAGAGTATTGGAATACTGATTGTATCACAGTGGGTCTTGGTAATTATTTCATCATGGATCGCTTAGATCAGACCCCTGTCAACTACACTTCAGCTCTTGAAGTTGCTGTCATAAAATAATTAGCAAAAAGGTTTACTAAATACTGTCCTAAACTCCAAATTGATGGGAGAAGAAACAAACACCGACATCCATTGGTCACAACCGGAAACAGACGGTTATATTAAAAAAAAATACATTTGACTTGTATGGTATACAAAAACAAAAGAAGAACACTATGAGAAATACAAAAACAAAAGAAACACACTATGAGAATTTGTGAATGCAAACTCACACTTCCCCCCATTCACAAATTGCAAAAAAAAAATTAAAACAAAACAAAAAATACATAACTAGCCTTACACTAACAACAAACATTTGCATATCATTCCTTGTATGGTAGCAAAGGGCAACATACAGACTAAAATACAGACATGGATCACATTTGCTTTGATTTAAGCCAAGCTTGACAAGTTGTGCAGTGATACAATTGTGCCAATCTTTACCAGCTTGACATAAACCGTAAATACTCTTGTTGAGTTTTAGCACATAGTCTGGGTATTCTAGACTGCGAAAACCTTCTGGTTGACTTACAAATACAGTTTCCTTAATTTTGCTATTAAGGTATGCCGATACAATGTCCAAATGACAATTATCCCATTCACGCTCTACTCCTATGGCTATAAGGGTCCTAATAGTTTTCCTTTTTACCACAGGACTGTAGGATTCAAGGAAATCTGTACCCTTTATCTGACTGAAACCTCGAGCTACTAAACGTGCTCTATACCTAAGTACTTCACCTTCTTGGTTTCGTTTAGTTTTATACACCCATTTGGTGCCTATGACAGTCTTGCCACCTGAATCTTCTGCAAGTGTCCACACATTATGTTTTTTCCAAGATGGCAATCTCTTGGTTCATTGCCTCAAACCATTTATCTTTGTCATCTCGTGAGGTGGCTTCTTGAAAAGACACCGGATCGTTATATTCTGACCTCAACATGACAATGCGACATTTGACCTTGACTTCATTACAACATACACACTTGCTGGGAAGTTTTCTCTCTCTACTCGACCTGCGTAATGCTGTGTGTTCAGGCTGTAATGGAGCGTCTATTACGACATCAGAATCTGACAAAGAGGCATCACTATCACTTGTTACAGAATTTTCATTTCCTGATTCGGCTACTTCGTGTTCAAACACGTCACCTCCACAATCTTTCTGCTCGACAAACACTTCTCCAACTGTTCTAGGTTCACAATTTATCTGAGTTACAGGTTTTTTCTGGGCTTTTACAGAAAACGGAAATACATCTTCAACAAATTCTACATTCCTGGATTTAATGACACATTTCTTTTCGATGTCCCATACACGGTAGCCCCTCGAGTCATTGGGGTACCCTAGCATTGCACCAACATTTGCCCTTGGCACTAACTTTTCCACATTACGTTTATGGATCCAAACTTTACAACCAAATGATTTTAACATAAGCAATTCCTGGTCTGACAACTTTCTACTCGTCCACAGTTCAAATGGGATGTTCTTTACAGTTGATGACACACACCTATTCTTTATATAGCAGGCTGTGCTGATGGCTTCCCCCCAAAATTGAACTGGCATGCCTGACTGAATGAGCATGCACCTACTAGTGGTGAGAAGTTGCTGGTTGAGGCGTTCAGCAACGCCATTCTGTTGGGGAGAGTAAGCCATTGTTAACCTACGAACAATACCTTCCTTTTCAAGATAGTTACAAAACTCTGTACTTAAATACTCTCCACCGTTGTCTGAATGGAAAGATTTCAACTTGGTCCCTTGTGCTGTCTCCATTAGGGCCTTAACCTTGAGAAACTCATTAAATGCATCACTCTTATGCTTAAGAAACCTTACATATGAGAATCTGGTACAATCATCAGTAAATGTAATAAAATATTTGCTACCTCCAATCGATGGGTGCTCTAGCTGGCATACATCAGAGAACACAACATCTAATGGCTTCTGAGATACATGATCTCTTTCATTAAATTTAAGTCTTTTCATTTTACCTTGTTTACAAGTATCACAATCAAGATTCTTTTCTTTGGGTATAAAATCACGATCTGGAATGTTCAGAGCATGGCCAAAACGCTGATGCCATATTCCGCTAGTTACAGCTTTGTTGCTCTTAGCATACACAACCTCCACCTCGTCATTACAAGCAAATTCTTTCCCTTGTTCTACCATAAAATAATCACAATTTACCTCATACATATTTCCAACAGCCTCACCCGTAAGGAATATACCCTCATGATCTGACAATACAACTTTGCTATCTTTAATGGTTACGACTGCACCTTTCCTGTCAAACTGACCTACAGATATTAAATTGTCTTGAAGACCTGGGACATACAACACTCTTTTCAGTTTCAGAAAAGAACCTCCACACTTGTCAGATAGCTTCATAAGCACACTTCCCATACCACATACACTAACTACGGATCCATCAGCTGTGTCTACACTACCAGAAACCTTTGGGGTGTAATCATACAGAATATCCTTATAAGGTGTCAGGTGCGCAGTGGCTCCTGAATCTACATACCACCTGCATACACAATCAGATGCATCATCCTTGCTTTCAGTTGTCACATAAGCCTTTACCTTAACACTACTAGTATTAACCTGAACACATTCGTTTGCCGCCTCATCGTCCTTTACCGTGGCAATAACCTCACGATTCTTAACCTTAACATTTTCCTTGCGTCCATTACTACAATTCCGGGAAGTATGACCTATCTTGGCACAATTAAAACACAAAACTGAACCTTTCTTTCTTGCTTCATGAACTAAATCACAGAACTTCGCAATATGCCCCTGTTCTTGGCACTTGTAACACATGAATCCACCACTACCTGTTGGCTTGTTGACACTTTTGCTGCTGTTGACGACCTCCTTGGAATTTAAGCGCATGGCTGCCACCATTGCCTTCACGCTTTCACCCTCAGATTCTTCCTTCTTCACCCTCGCATAAGTCTCCTGTTCTCGCTCCATCTTTAGTTTGTCCAACTTGTTCTTTCTCTCCTCCAACAATAGTTTGGCTCGCACTACCTTTACACTTAAGTTTTCTTCATTGCTTTCCAATGAACGTATCAAATTTTCGTACTCCCGCTTTTCCAGTCCTCTGAGAATAAAAGCAGCTTTGGCCTTATCCGTAAATTTTATACCTACATCGTCCAACCGTGCACACCAAGTAAGCACTTTATCAACAAATGTACGCATGCTAATGTCACTAGTTTTCTTAGAAAGACACAATTCTTCTAACATCGTCACAATTTGAAGGACTCCGGTATCGCAACATGAAGTCAGAAGATTCTGCCATGCTTCCTTAGCTGTCTCCGCTTCTTTGATATCACCTAGGAAAGGGTCGGTGACCAAACCTACGAGCAAGTTTTTCGCGTCTTGATCTTTGCCCAGTTGGGCCTCGGAGTACTCTTCAACGGGTGTATCTTCTATCTCTCCTGTATCGGTCTTTCGTGGGAAACCTTGAACCGCGTCCCACAGACGCCTTGTTTGAAGCAATGCCTTTGTTCGGGTGCTCCACGCTTCCCAATTGACGTCCTGTAACCTCACTATTGCAACTACTCGCTCGCTGCTTCCCGTAGCTGAATCCATGTTAGTATGTATACTTAAAATAAAGCGTACAAATAGTCCTCACAATAGAAAAATCGTCCACAAAATTCACCAAAAACTATCTTGGATGCACACTTAACTGCCGTCCACATGTGCGCCGCACATATCAACACCTTTTAACGACCGACATTCTCCCATCACAAAGTCCACACATTAACAACAATAAGCATTTAACTGGGCTTCTTCTTTTTTCGTGTAGCCTCCTAAGAGGCCGAGTGCAGGTCTTTCTAATCGACGCCCGTGGGCGACCTGCGCGTCGGGATGGAATGGATGAAGATGAATGAAAACTGGGCAAGGATGTGGAAGGAAGCGGCCGTGGCCTTTCAGAAGGTACTTTCCCAGCATTTGCCTGGTGTTGAAAATGGGAAACCACGGAAAACCATTTCAAGGACAGCCGACGGTGGGGCTCGATGATGATGATGATGATAATTGTTGTTTTAAGGGGCCTAACATCTAGGCTATCGGCCCCTGATGGTTTGGGTGATCGTGAAGATGGAAATGAAATGTAAACTTAAAACTTAAACTAACTACCAACCTACATACTAGAAGAAGAAATGGAAAACTAAAGGAGAATAAGGCAAATAAAGGACAGGAGGAAAAGAAATGCCCTCAACCCTCGAAGAATGCGGATTGAGGGACTTGGAAGGAAGGAGAGCCATGAAAGGCAGATAGGAAAGTGAAAGAGGAGAGGGTCCGCCCCGAAGGTAAGGGGAAAACGGACCCAGCTCAGGAATCCCTCGGGGTCGCCAACTCCCGAACTCACCAGCCGTGAGCCCCTGAGGGTGTAGCATTAGCTAGGGTGCACCAGAAGTGGTGGGGCTACATACACCATGCCTCCTTAAGGGCCTTGAGCACAAGGCAGGAGGTAAAAGGAAAAGAAAAAGAAGGCTGACCCCTCACAGAAGGAGGGTGTCAGGAAAGATGAGACAAGGGCCAATTAAGGCGGGAAAGGAAGAGACTCCCTAGGCCTCGGATACCCTAATACCGTCGGGGTCGGAAGAGAACAAGAGTTGACCAAGTGAGGTCGACAGGAAAGAAGACGGAGAGGAGCCCGGCACAAGTAAGTGGAAGCAATGCCGGACTCAGCTGGGGCCCCGTGGTCGCCAACCCACGCCCACTAGAAGTGAGCCCCTGGGGGGGGGGGGGGGGGGGGGCTCGAACCCACACGTCTACCGAGTCAGCAGAGAGCTTGGCCCCATGACCTAACACTGCGCTTTAGCCAGCGTAGCCACTACTGTCGGTCCTGATGAAATGAAATTGTGTGAAATGAAAGGATGAAGATAAAAAAACAGCTCACTGCTATGGATGAAACGAAAATGGTTTAGATAAAATAGACAGTGAGCCCCAACAACTATGCCTAATGTAGCAGGGAAAATACTTACAAAAAGGAACTCAGATTGAAACTACTCACCAAATGGAGAGCGGTAATACGTACATAAGGGAATTTCGAACGAAAATACTCACAAAAAGAATAGATTGAAAAATACGCACAAAATGTAGGTTAAGTCCAAAATACGTACAAAATGCAACGTACAGTCGAAATACCTACAAAATGCAAGTGAAATCAAAATACTTACAAAATGCAAATGAGATTGAAAATACGCACAAAATGTGATGGAGATTAAAAATACCCACAAAATTGCAATTGAGACTTAACTACGTGAACAAAGCGGGGTAGGTTGAAAATACAAAATGCAATTGAAATTCAAAAAACTCACAAAAGCCCCGGCCGGGATATTGAAAGACTTACTAAAAAGCAATTTAGATTGTCAATCCTTACAAAATGCAATTGAGATTGAAATACACTCACAAAATGCAATCTAGATCGAAAAGACTTACAAAATGCAACGTAGATTAAAAATACCCACAAAAAAAATCGCTAAAAGGGAATTTAGATACACGGGGAACCAAGTAACAAAAACAGTGCGGGAATCTGAAAGAGAAAAGGAAATATAAGGAAAAGATGATGATGATGATGATTGTTGTTTTGAGGGGCCTAACATCTAGGTTATCGGCCCCTGATGGTTTGGGTGATCGTGAAGATGAAAATGAAATGCAAACTTAAAACTAAAACTAACTACTAACCTACATACCAGAAGAAGAAATGGAAAATGATGATGATGATAATTGTTGTTTTAAGGGGCCGAACATCTAGGTTATCGGCCCCTGATGGTTTGGGGGATCGTGAAGATGAAAATGAAGAGCGAACTTAAAAACTAAAACTAACTAATAACCTACATACTAGAAGAAGAAATGGAAAATAAAGGAGAATAAGGCAAATAAAAGGACAGAAGGAAAAGAAATGCCCTCAACCCTCGGAGAAGGCGGATTGAGGGACTTGGAAGGAAGGAGAGGGTCCGCCCCAAAGGTAAGGGACAAAAGGGGAACTGGGCTCATAACCTGTCATAAAATAATTAGCAAAAAGGTTTACTAAATACAGTCCTAAACTCCAAATTGATGGGAGAAGAAACAAACACCGACATCCATTGGTCACAACCGGAAACAGACGGTTATATTAAAAAAAAATACATTTGACTTGTACGGTATACAAAAACAAAAGAAGAACACTATGAGAAATACAAAAACAAAAGAAACACACTATGAGAATTTGTGAATGCAAACTCACAGTTGCCAACATTTGTCTGCAAGACATTATAATCGCCACTATGTCTGCGTAAACAGCTTGTGGGTATAACATGGAAGCTGATACGAGAATATAAGTACGCGTCCTAATGGGACAGACAACAGGAAGACTGAGTAGTCTGGTTCAGTCCAGATTTCTACCATCAAGACCTACAAGAATGTAAGCTGCAATTTACATTATTTCTATGCGTAGTTAGTTGGATTTTTTCGTATTTTCTACAGTCTTGCCAACACATTTTTTCCCTCTATAGTCATCGATATGTTTATTTGCTTTTGCAAATATTTTCTTTCGAAACCTGAGCTAGGACCTGAATTGATTTTTACTCAGACTTATACGATTCGATATTTATGGACGAGCAGAACGAGCATTTATTTTATTTCGATATTTTTTGCCTTATTTCTGTCATTAGCCGTCATAATTTGAGATTTAAGAATTAATCTAAGTTGAGGAATGGATAGTTATCCATCATTATGAACTCGAGGGTGATATTCCCCGAACAGTTTGATAACTTTAAACCTAGTTTTGAACATAATAATAATGATAATAATGGGATTTAATAATAATTATTATTTTTCTATTTTTCTGGAATAATAATAATAATAATAATAATAATAATAATAATAATAAACATTTGTGGTTTATAATAATCATTTTCTGGTTGTATAATTAATACAGTTGACATTTGAAGTCATACTCTGAATCGGATATTTGTTAATTCCGAAGGTTAGTGGTTAACACATGCCCACTTATAATGAACAGTTTAAATGCAGTGAAATTGTTTCACGTTTGCATTTCATATTTAAAGCTTTGATAAAGACACAGAAAGAAGTGAAATGGGAAGCTAAGCATGTATAAAGCAGGGTTTTGCTAGAGTTTATATAAAATAAAATCATTATGATGCAGCGTCTTTCACAACGTTTGCTAATATTAACACTGTGTGGAATTTCTGATGGTGAAATTATATTGGATATTGTCGTAAACTCATTGGTGAGGTTTACTGATTTTTGAATCTTCCATTTGTCATAACAAGCAAAGGCTTGATTATTTTGTATAATTTGGGAAGATGTCATTGTGTGTGTGCAGATAATTATATGCCATTCTGGGTGCGCAATTTAAGTCGCAGGAATGAGGTTGTGTAAAATGGAGCACCAATCAAATTGTAGGTTGGATGTTTTTGATGTAGTAGGAGAGTCGTTTTTCGCCACACTTTCGTCGTAATATAACCACAGGTTATTTTGTGAACCATCATTATTAAATTACTGTTGATCCACGTGTTTGAAAATATTTCTAGTAATTGCTTACCCGGAAAATTATTATTCTGCTAGTTCCTTTTATTCAGGAAAGCCTTACCGTTGTCTAAATGCCGATTTATAATTCTGTGATTTTTATCACGTGTCAATCATATGGGCCAATGCTGTTGATTGAAATTGTTACTTATTAACAACCACTATAAGCTGAAAGGATTTTTAGATCCTATAAAAATAAATATACATTTTCTTTAATAAGTTGATGCTGAACATATTTGACATTTTGTCAAAATCACTTTGATAATAATAGTAATAATTTGTTTCATTATAAAACATGCTAAATGATATGTCAAATTTCCTAATTAATGTTTTCAAGGAATAATTAATTAATTTGTTGACTGAATCCATGTGGAATGGAAGTTATATTTGTGATAATTATATTTTTGATTAAGTCAAAATTATTTTTGACAGACTTTGGATTGAGATCTATGTTTCAATAGATATTTTCTGTTTTTTTTTTAATCCACAAAAATGCTCAAGGTCCATGTAAATCATAGTGTATTTCACTTATTATGAACAACTTTATATCTGACAAATCCTAATATTACTATTGCCTAAAAAGTGTTAGTCGAAATGCTACGAGAATAGTTTTGAGAAATGAACAGTGAAAGTGATTTTCCAACCAGTGATATATTTTCTTATTGATCTTCAACGCGTGAATGCTAAATAATTTAGGGATCAGTATGGACGATTGACTTTGCGCTGATAAAACCCTACCCCTGTACATAATTATGTTGAACGAAGTCAACAGGACTGATATTCTGACCTCTCGTTTCAACTTTGTTAGTGTTCATGTGTTGGCGATATTGTATATTGTGTAAACAATTTATTCTTTTCCAGTCATCTCTTATGCCATTTTGGGCATATTTTCTTCATGTCATTTTAAAGTTTTAATAAAATGAGATAATTTTATGGTATGCAATCACCGTTTTCATGAATCTCCTTCTATCCTTATTGTTGCGTCGAGCCGAAAATCAGATAAGCATTTTTTTTGTTGGGTCTTTGCATTTGACTTTAACCCATCTGGCGCCCCGGGATATTTTGATTCTCGTGCTGACTGATTTTTGGTGAAATGCATATGTGGTCGTCCGGACTTCGGTCCAAACGGGCACAGTATTAACTATGAATCGAACCCGATCCACCGTGGTAAGAGACAAACGGCTTAACCACTGCGTTATCACGTCTCCACGGAACATCTTGTTTTGTTTTCCGAGGCACAATGCAATATCAGTAAGACTCTCACCGAATCACGGTTATTTGAGAGTACTTGAAGTGAGGAATTTTTACTGGCACGTTAAAAATCCCCTGCTAGGGCAAAATCTTTTACTCCGGCATCTCTAAAGCCACAGCAGTTCAAAGGGATGTTAACCACGTGTATGTCTACCCCTTATTATTCCCGTTTCCAACGGGATCGGAGATGAGATGTGATGGAATTCTATGTGGCGGATGGTTTCTACGGTCGGATGCCCTTCCTGATGCCAAACTCATGAGAGGGGTTAATGAGAGATGAAATGAATGAAGAAGAATGAAACTGGGCAAGGATGTGGAAGGAATCGGCCGTGGCCTGTCAGAAGGTACCGTCCCAGCATTTGCCTTGAGTTGAAAATGGGGAAACCATGGAAAACCATTGAAGGACGGCGGACAGTGGGGCTCGAACCCACGTCTACTGAGTCCGCAGAGAGTTTGGCCCCTTGACCTAGCACTGCGATTTAGCGAGCGTAGCTACCGCTGTCGGTGGATGTTAACCACCTGTTGTTGCTATTTATTATTATTATTATTATTATTTTCCACATCGCAAGCCTATTAGACCACGCGAAGCAATCATGACTACTTGTTCTTCCTGTTTTTCCAGTACTCTTTCATTCTTGCACTAAAGGCCTTCTTCCTTTCTTCGGTCCACTTTGGTCTTTGGATTGTAGGTACTGCTTTCTCTGACATCAGTTCCCACTTGTATACCTTGTGTTTAAAGACGCTTTTGTCTATGACGTCTTCTGAGATGACCTGTGCTTCTTCCATATCAATTTTGACTTGCATCATCCAGGGTGTAGTAGTCTAAGAATTTTGTTGGTGAGTCTGGTTTGTGGGAGGCTGCTGATGTGGCCGTAAAATTTTAGGCGCCTCTTTCTGATGTCTGCTGTGAGGTTGGACTATTTCTCTGTGGTGTCTCTGGAGTGAAGCCTGTATCCTTCGTCTGTGTGCTTTGGTCCAATAATTTTACTTATTATTTTTCTTTCCTCTGTGAGGATTTTTGTAAGGTCGCCCTTAGTGTGTAACTTCAATGTCTCACTGGCATAAACAGCTCAGGTTTAATAACTGTGTTGTAATGATGAAGTTTGGTGAATGTGGACAGACATTCTTTGTTGTAGACTCTTGTGTCTTGTATAAGGCTCTCTTTATTTTCATTAACCTAGTGTTCTGCGCGATATTCTCTTTTCCCGTCGGTTCAAGCACTTCACCTAGGTTTTTAAAGTGGGCGACTCTATTGATCTTGCCATATTTCGTGTTTATATTTATTACTAGATGACCCGACAGACGTCGTTCTGTCAAAATAAATGACAATGTATTGAACTCCAATTCAGTCTGTACTGCACGAAAAAATCACAATAATGCAAATCACTACAGCAACATGAAATGAGTTAATTTTCTTCTGCTACCAAACGTTATTAAGAAGCTACTGTATGTGTTTTCAGTAGTTGCAATATTAATATCGTCATAGTGACTAAGGAAATGCTCGAAAATATATCAGCATATCACTACCCAGAAATAACCCTGACTGACTGTTGCTTAGATGGAAACTGTTTGGCAGGTCTTCAAATCCCTCACTGAGCCATAATTATCCCCCGTTGCAAATCGATTAATTTGATTAGTTGTTAATGTGCCGAAACATAATCTTCTTTCTTTGGGGCAAATAATTAGCATAGAAAACACTGATTCCAATCAACACTATGAAGATAAAATTCCGTCAAAAAATACTGCTGTTTCCACTGGCTTAAGAGTGTTTCTCACATGATCACAATTCTTGGATGTGGCTAATAATTTACTGCCACATAATGAAATACTTCTTGCACATGTAATAATACTGACCAGTTCCAAAGAAATTTCTTCTGTTAAATGATATCTTCAATGTAATGCTTTATGGTAAACAATATTTTTTGTTTGACTACCTGGCACGTAAACAAACAAAGTTGATGGTTTTCCAACACGGAAACAGGCAACATACAATTGGCCATGCGAGAAACATGGGTTTTGAAGATTAATGCCGCAAACACTCAATGACTGCCCCTGGGAGTTACTTATAGTCATAGCGAAAGCAAGCCGCACTGGAAACTGCACTTGTTTAAATTCAAATGGTATGTCAGTGGGAATCATTGGGATGCGTGGTATCAAAACGTCTTCTCCTTTGTACTTTCCCTTTAGAATGGTTGCTTCGATCACGTTGTTCATTAATTCTTTCACCGCTAGCCATGTGCCGTTACAAAGACGCGGTTGGTTGATATTTCACAACATTATGACCACCGATCCGACATTTAATTGAAGATTGTGAGGCGGCAATCCTGTCAAATCCAGCGATTTCAAAAATTCGGGTGGATACTTGACGACATCATCTTGGTTGGTAGCAGAATCAACTGATTTGTATGTCCTCAAATCACCGGCAATTTCATTTCGAATTTTGAAATTCAATTCATTTACATCCATGTTTTTGGCAGCCTAAATAGCTCGTTCACTCAACCAAATAATTATGATCTCTGTAATTTTGAGCAACGTTTGGGAACACCTTTTGAATGAGTTCGTTTTTTGAATCAGTAAACTGACAAAATTTGTCAGGAAATGTAATGCAGCCAGTCAAAACGTCTGAAGGGAATTTGCCATTTCCAATGTCAATGAGTAAGTTTGAAAATATTTCTCCAGATGGATCATTTTTCAACTCGACACACATATCCTTGCTTAAATTTAGTATCTGTTTCCACAAAATGGACGACTTTAAACATGCATTGAGTTCATCAGCTGGCGTTGACCGTGGAATCACTGGCAATGTTTGACGAAAATCACCTGCTAACAAAATCATCGCACCACCAAATCGGTTTTGATTGTTCCGCAGATCTTGCATGGTTTGGTCTAATGCCTCCTAAGACTCTTTATGTGACATCGTGCATTCATCCCACACTATCAATTAACATTGCCTCAAAACCTTTGCCATTGCTGAGTTCTTCGGATTGTTGCAGGTCTCAGTTTCGGTGCTTTGCATATTCAACGGCAATTTTAGCGCTGAATGGGTTGTTCGACGGTCTTCCAACAAGGTAGCTGCAATGCCTGATGAAGCAATTACGAGTGCAACACTTGGACTCTGCCTGTGGCGGTACCTGTTGACAAACTGCATTACTGCAGTGATAATAGCAACGCATTGTTAGGCATTCTAAAATGGGATTTTTACGTTTTCCGGGAAATTTTTGCAATATTTATATCCATAAAAACCTTCTTCGGACTTAAACGAATATTTGAAAAAAAAGCCCGATTGATCCAGCCGTTCTCGAGCTTAACGGTTCATTTTTATTATATGAGTAGCCCAGATGCAAAGGCCGCTAAGTGCACTTTTTGTCGATTTTGAGTTGAGCACACCGTCACGTTCGTCTTTAAACTGGCTACATGATGGAATTAGTTTCAGGGTGCATAACCCGCTCAAAGTCGTTGAAAATGGCCAACAAAAATCGCGTTCGTTTGCATAAACCGCTAAATGCATGTTGGCTACGGTTGCAAAGCCAGTTTAATGTTCCACGTGTCCAAAGACCGCTATGTTCCATAAGTATGGCTTCTGCCTTGCCTCATACGGTTGCAAAATACGCTAACTGGTACAAGAACTGCCGATATACCTCCCGCAAAACTTTTTTGCGATAAATAATTATTATTCATTTTATTACGATCTGGAAGGATAGTTTTGTGTTTCGGATCTGGGTTGGCTGCACTACTGAGGAAGCGCACGCAACAATGACAAGCTGCCTTGTCAAAATACACCGTTTAAAAGCACAGTTGATCGACAAGTTGTTTCTTGCTTGTGGACATTTCAAGCCCGAGAAATGAGTGATCTTGTGTATTTAAGTGAAGCATTTATTGCCAAAAGATCAAACAAAATCGCGCCGGCAGTTCATCACAAACTGGCTAGCATAAATATTTAAGGTGCAAAATACTTAGGCTGTGAGGGTCAGAACAAAGACGAGACTATGATCAGCATGCTATCTCACTGGTTACTGCTAGATGGATGTGTAGAGGAAATACAGATATGGTTCCCAATATTGGGCCACTCATTTATCCCACCTGACAGAGCTTTTGGGAATATTGATCGGCAACTTCGTAAAGTGAGTGTCTTTGAACATCATTCCAGATACATCAAGCGTATTGAGAAATTTGCGACTCTAGTTCGCCTGGGATAAGATGAATGTCCTGTTAGAGATTGGAAAGCGTATACGGGTGACATGGTAAAAATCCCAGTAGTAGGCATTTCCAATTCCAAAAAGCGCTGAAAATCGTGTTCATAATGGGCAAAGAAAAAATAAAACATGTCCGGCCTAAGGGCAGCCGTTCTACAATGTTGAGGTTGGTGAGGGACAGAGCAACATGAAAAGAGGAACTAATTTTAACAAACAAAGAAACTAAACTAGAATACGTTCGGCGGTCTTTAGAGTGCACTTCGGCGAAAACTGGCCAACGAACGGCAACCTTTTTTTTTTTTTTCAATGAGTCTTGAAGCCATTCACAACAATATCGGCCGACCTCAAGAGGAAGTAGACGAAGATCCATCAGATTTTGAGCTGATGGACGGTGTCGACGATGACCTGACCTAACTTAAGGGCCATTTTTCCTTGTTTTGTGCATGTTATTATTTGAACAATTTTTATTTCGTCTAAAATCCTTTTATCACGCCCAACGTGTTCTAGTTTTTCAAAATATATTTTTCCTAATAAACCTCATTAGAACTAAAGTAGTTCTTTATTAAAAATCTCATCCAAATGGCATTCGTTAAACAACAAAATAGCGGGTTTTGCAACCGAAATTTCATTAAAGACTCGTCGTGACGGGTGCAAATGTCGCTAACTACACAAAACGTGTGCAAAAACCGCTAAGTCAATATTTTAATTTACGTTTTGGGACAGAAGATCCAACCGTAGATTTCACAGATTTCAACTTAATAATAAATTATTTTATGTTGATTTTTAGGGGTAAAAATTATGGTATTAGCTTAAATAGTTTGGTCATAGCAGTTTTTCGTCATTTACTCGGTTTCGTTTATAATGCACTTAGCGGCCTTTGCAAACGGGCTACTCATATATATTATTATTATTATTATTACCGGCCACGGTGGCCGAGAGTGCTAATGCGCTGAGCGTGGGTTCGAATCCACCTCGGCCGTCCTGAAAATGATTTTTGTGGTTTCCCATTTTCACCACCAAGCAAATGCCGAGAGAGTTCCTTTCAACAGGTCCACGGCCAACTTCCGTCCAATATTTCTGAGGGGTGTGCAGAATGCAGATCTTTTGTTAACAAGGGTAACGCCTTCCTTAATTATACCCAAGTTAGCGGTCGCCTGGGCGATCGGCCTGCTACCTTCCCCAGTTGTATCTGCTGACAAAGTATGTTCAATTCCTAAACACCGTCCGTGCCACGGTAGAGGAATTATCCCTCGCAGAATCCGTGGATGAAGCCGAGCTGGGAGGATAAGTGATAAAAAAGTGTTATTATTATTATTATTATTATTATTATTATTATTATTATTATTATTATTATTTGAAAGCCCTCAAAACATGATGGTCATTGGGGAAATATTTACTGAAGGATTCTCTTATATGCATTTTTTTACGATTACATTTTGGCACTGTTGCAACTTTAAGGGCGTCGAAAGATCGACTACGCAACATACAACTGGCATGACTGAAACCTTAATGAGGCAAATAGAGACCTACTCGTTCCAGAGTTTCCCCTTGAGCTTTATTGATTGTGAAAAAGTACACCAAGCGAATTGGAAATTGGAAAATGAAAGTGTTTTATCGGATGATGTTAAATCAGGTCGAAGGATTATAGCTCTCTGCCCAATATTATCTGCACTTATTATTTCCAAATCCATGCAATTTTCACACATATCTGTTACAATTAATCTGGCCCTTGGGAAACGTTCAAATTTCTAAGGAGCATAACTATGTGGAAGCAAATCACTTAATTCCAAGGAATTCCAGAATTCTGTAGGAAACTGAAGTAGCTGATTTCGTCTTCAGTATTTAATCTGTTAACGCTGGTTTATATTTTTGAACTACTGGATATCAGTTCAATGCCTTAAAAATTAATTTCATTACAGTGTTCATTTTTTGGTGTAAGAATGCAAACTTTCGATAAATGTATTATATCCTTCGCAGAAGTGAATGTTTAGCCATAAATCTCAGTCTCGATATCATCATGAGTTGGAAGCCTAGCTGGTAATTCAATAACATTTGATTCCTCACCATCCACAGAGGGGTAGTCGTCGTTAACTTGTACCAAAAAAAATCAGCAAATTCCATTTATCTGGTCTCGATCGCGTGTTCTTATGTAAGCGGCATATTATGGAGAAGGGCCAGAGAGAATAGTATTTACTACAATTGTGAATAACTGTTTGGCGAGAAGGCACAACATGCCAAACATACCTGAAGTCTCCTCCAAGAAAAATAACTTTCCCACACAAAAGAATAATGACGTTGGGTTTAATATAATTCAGAAGTCGATTCACACACATTATTGAATGAATATTTGCCATTGTGGCTTCATCCCATATTAGGAGCCATGATAATCGAATATCGTCAGCTGGATTGCAATTTAATTTTATCTAGACACTGAGCTCTCATTTAAGTTGAGAGGTATTTTGAATGCTGCAATTTAGGACTTATGCTCTTGCAAAATAATGCCTAAATTGTGTGAAGTGTGCTCTCCCTGATGCAAGAATTCACTTCATTTACAGATCTGACTTGATTAGCTTCTGATGAGTCTAATATATACAACTGGCCGTTAGAACCGTCGCTTATATTTTTGGAATATAAGGAAGAAATGCAATGATGTGATATTCCAGAAATTTTAAAACAATGTGGACCGTATTCATGTGGCACGGTAACATTGGCACCAAAGGAAACAAAGGATATAGCATTGTTGTACTGCCGAATATTATCTATGAAATTCCTTGAGATATCATCTCCAGTGAAAAATTGTTTCAGCCTGTCAGGTATTTTATATTCCGGCAGATCAATTTTACCACTACAACAGCAAAGGCCAAAGTAACCAATTGTTGACTTCTCGCAAGAGAAATACAATGCAGAACAATGTTAACATTTGTTCGTCAAGGACCCTACACTGTACGGCATAATATCTGGAATTGTTTCTGAAATGGCATATTTATATTGGATTTTAAAAGTGGCTTCCTGTTTTCTCCGATTTCTTTCTCTTTTTGAATCGTTTGTAGTTTATCGGCCAATGCTCTATTTCGTCGAACGGGATTTTTATAGTAGAATCTCTCCCCAAATTAACGTCGTATTCGATAATACAATAGTGTCCTGCATCAACGGAGCCGCTAAGTATTAAATGGCAAATAATACTTCCATTGCCAAAATCAACAGAGTGATTAGAATGTACTCTAAACAAATAATCAAAAAACAATTGGCTTATACTGTACAATGGAGTTCAACATGACCAGTGTATTCTCCGTCCAGAGACTTTCATACTCAAGTTGGTTGCTGAGAAGAATGCGATGAGTCTGATCGCCAATAATAAAATCCATATAATTATCCCTGCCAGCAACATTTTTTGCAATAGTTTGCAAACGCAGCTCACGATGGCGTTCTTCATTTTGATATAAACAGTATGAAACTGCTCTAAATAAGCAATTTCCATCACCTGTTATAGTTACAATCCATTGGGTTTCCATGACAGTAAATTATGCAGGGCAGCATAGAATCATTTCGCCAACTACTGGAATGAGCATAGACTCAACTCGCCAGCCACCTTAATATTGGCAGTTTTAGAATTATATGTCTCGTACATGACAAACATCGTATTAACACTGGGAAGACCACTCTTAAGGCTACATTCTTGGCTATCGCCCCAGAGATCCGGGTTTGATTCCCTGCTCTGCCAAGAAAATTAATTCTGGCCATAGGGCTGGAACGGGGTGCACTCAGCCTTGAGAGGTAAGAGGGGCGGTGGGATCGATTCCAACCTCAACCATCTTGGATGTAAAACTCAGCAATTCTTCTAGGTTTGTGCCGTGTCTTGTGTGGGGTTTCGCCTAGGACACCAAGCTGGCTCATCAGCGGGTTCTGCATGTCCCCGCCCGGACCCCCACAGGAGTAGCGAACTGCGCGTTACCTCCCTTTATATAAAGTGCAACTGCACCTCTTTACTGAGAGAACTAAAAGCTCAAGCAGCCTTCACCTCCCTATGAAGGCTTCCAAAAAGATGGTATATTGGCTTTCACGGCCAGTGAATTAAAACTCAGCAATTCTTCTAGGTTTGAGCCTTAAGTTCTCGCAGTAAAGAGGTGCAGTTGCACTTTATATAAAGGGAGGTAGCGCGCAGTTCACTACTCCTGTGGGGGTCCAGGCGGGGACATCAAGTGTCCGCTGATGAGCCAGCTAGGTGTCCTAGGCGAAACCCCACACAAGACACGGCACAAACCTAGAAAAATTGATGAGTTTTAATTCACTGGCCGTGAAAGCAAATATACTATCTTTTTGGAAGCCTTCATAGGGAGGTTAAGGCTGCTTGAGCTTTTAGTTATCGCAGTAAAGAGGTGCAGTTGCACTTTATATAAAGGGAGGTAGCGCGCAGTTCGCTACTCCTGCGGGGTCCGGGTGGGGACATCAAGAGCCCGCTGATGAGCCAGCTTGGTGTCCTAGGCGAATCCCCACACAAGACACGCATAAACCTAGAAAAATTGATGAGTTTTAATTCACTGGCTGTGAACGCCAATATACCATCTTTTTGGAAGCATTCATAGGGAGGTGAAGGGTGCTTGAGCTTTTAGTTCTCGCAGTAAAGAGGTGCAGTTGCACTTTATATAAACGGAGGTAGCACGCAGTTCGCTACTTCTGTGAGGGTCCGGGTGGGGACATCAAGATCCCGCTGATGAGCCAGCTTGGTGTCCTAGCGAAACCCCACACAAGACACGGCACAAACCTATAGAATTGCTGAGTTTTATTTCACTGGCCGTGAAAGCCAATATACCATATTTTGGGAAGCCTTCATAGGGAGGTTAAGGCTGCTTGAGCTTTTAGTTCTCGCAGTAAAGAGGTGCAGTTGCACTTTATATAAAGGGAGGTAGCGCGCAGTTCGCTACTCCTGCGGGGTCCGGGTGGGGACATCAAGAACCCGCTGATGAGCCAGCTTGGTGTCCTAGGCGAATCCCCACACAAGACACGCATAAACCTAGAAAAATTGATGAGTTTTAATTCACTGGCTGTGAAAGCCAATATACCATCTTTTTGGAAGCATTCATAGGGAGGTGAAGGGTGCTTGAGCTTTTAGTTCTCGCAGTAAAGAGGTGCAGTTGCACTTTATATAAAGGGAGGTAGCGCGCAGTTCGCTACTCTTGTGGAAGTCCGGGCGGGGACATCAAGAGCCCGCTGATGAGCCAGCTTGGTGTCCTAGGCGAAACCCCACACAAGACACGGCACAAACCAAGAATAATTGCTGAGTTTTAATTCACCGGCCGTGAAATCCAATATATCATCTTGGATGTGTTTTTTGAGGTTTCCCACTTCCACTCCAAGCAAATAGCAGGATGGTTTCTCCTTCCTCCTTCCCAGTACCCACCTTAGTTACAGATACACACACAAATAGAGCCATCACGATTGCACAAGTTATAGAAGAGAATATTACACGCATATCAAAGTGCACAGGGCTGAGTGTCTACGATGTCAAAGACCCCCGAATAAATTATGTTTGCTCTCATGGCCAATGCGATTGTGCGCTCGTGCGAGTGCCTGGAGTAGTACATTTTTCTTTAACCTAATTTAAAAATATATGGCAACGTAATTCGCGGAGAATTCGTTACTTTACGGGAATGATAAAAGTAAAATAGGTTTTGACAATGTAATACCAATAGTAAGAAAGAAGAATACAGAAATAAAAAAACATATCCGAGGTGGGATTCGAACTTCCACGACGATGCATAATACAATTCATAAAGTGTTACGCTAGCCCCTGAGCCACCCAGACAAAGGGACGGTAGTGCAATATTAAGTTAGGTAAAGAGCATACACACTCAACTGCCAGTTTAAGTTCTTCAATACTTCCCTATTTTATAATTCTAATTCAATATATATCGTGAAAACGTCATAAACAATATTTCCCCCTTTTTTTTAATTCTCATAAACAAAGATCTCAGTAAGACGCAGCGGGATCCGCCATTTCTCTTGTGGAGGAAAGCCTTTGTGCGCAAGTGCGGGAGCGACAAATATTACATTTATCTTTATTAATTTAAAAATATACCCTAACATATAGTTTCTTTTTAAAGACACTCTACAAATCTACAGGCCAAGAGCATTCGTCAGAATGCTTTACGAATTCAATCGGTTCAGCCGTTTTCTCAATCTCGCGGTTACAAAAATCACCTTAGTGTTTTAAATATATAGACTGTTATTATTATTATAAGGAGGGATGCCATAGCGGTTAAATAAGTTCCTTCGTTTATGAGGTTGGAGACCTTCAAAAGCATTGCTGTTTGCCTAGACTGTACCACTTCTTGACACACGTGGTTAACAAATGATCTGCACACCCCTCAAAAATATTAAAGTTGAACAAAGAACTGATCCAAATGTAGGGCGCATCTCCGGCTGGAAGGACACGACGAAATCATACTGGTAATAGTGTAGCAGTAACAATGAAGAAAGAACATTACATGTATGAATGCTATTATTCTCTGACACCTTCACAATGGCCGACCCGTGTTACCGTACTCCACTTAGTTCCTTGTTATGTCTGGAATTATGTTCCTGGTTTACTCTGTATTATCGAAGGGACGTGTTCATACTTAACCACCTGGCAGCTTAATATGCACTCACAACGACTCCTTTAAATTAGGTAATGTTGTTGATAGCTCGCCTTTGATTGGATCAATCAGTTTCAGTCTTGTATTCTTCGGTCAATTCTTAGTTTCGATATAATGTACTGCTGTTTGTCATCAGACAAATTCTACACATATCCACGTACATGGGACTGAGTATCACGATATAATGTACTGTTGTTTGTCATCAGACAAATTCTACACATATCCACGTACATGGGACTGAGTATCACGATATAATGTACTGCTGTTTGTCATCAGACAAATTCTACACATATCCACGTACATGGGACTGAGTATCACGATATAATGTACTGCTGTTTGTTATCAGACAAATTCTACACATATCCACGTACATGGGACTGAGTATCACGATATAATGTACTGCTGTTTGTCATCAGACAAATTCTACACATATCCACGTACATGGGACTGAGTATCACGATATAATGTACTGCTGTTTGTCATCAGACAAATTCTACACATATCCACGTACATGGGACTGAGTATCACGATATAATGTACTGCTGTTTGTCATCAGACAAATTCTACACATATCCACGTACATGGGACTGAGTATCACGATATAATGTACTGCTGTTTGTCATCAGACAAATTCTACACATATCCACGTACATGGGACTGAGTATCACGATATAATGTACTGTTGTTTGTTATCAGACAAATTCTACACATATCCACGTACATGGGACTGAGTATCACGATATAATGTACTGCTGATTGTCATCAGACAAATTCTACACATATCCACGTACATGGGACTGAGTATCACGATATAATGTACTGCTGTTTGTTATCAGACAAATTCTACACATATCCACGTACATGGGACTGAGTATCACGATATAATGTACTGCTGTTTGTCATCAGACAAATTCTACACATATCCACGTACATGGGACTGAGTATCACGATATAATGTACTGTTGTTTGTTATCAGACAAATTCTACACATATCCACGTACATGGGACTGAGTATCACGATATAATGTACTGCTGTTTGTCATCAGACAAATTCTACACATATCCACGTACATGAGACTGACAATGAGTATCACGATATCAAAGTCCCTGAAACAACCAACAACAGCAGCAGTAAGGCCATTTTCCTGACAGAATGTTAAAGCGGCGGAGATGGAAGGAAGCTTGTAGTTTGTAGTTTTACGTGACCGTTAATCATGTGATCATGAGCCACGGCACCTCCTTTTTACGTTGAATCCGAACCACAGGACATGGCAATTCATTTCGAAAATCTCACATGTATTGACCAGGTGTCGAATCCGGTCCACCTTGGTGAGAGGCCAACGCGCCACCACGCCCCGGCGGAGATGGTAGAGACCGCAATATTTATAGTACATCGTGTTTTTTTTATAGTCGGTTTACCCTCCAGGACTCAGCGAGGGATCCCACCATTACCGCCTCCAGGGCAGTGTCGTGGAGCTTGAAACATCGGGTCGGGGGATACAACTGGAGAGGTGGGACGAGCACCTCGCCCAGGCGGCCTCACCTGCAAAGCGAACAGGGGCCATACGAGGGATGGGAAGATTGGGAGGGATAGGCAAGGAAGAGGGAAGAAGGCGGCCGTGGCTTTACGTTAGGTGCCATCCCGGCATTTGCCCGGAGACGAAATGGGAAACCACGGAAAACCACTTCGAGGATGGCTGAGGTGGGAATTGAACCCCGTCTACTCATTTGGACCACCCTAGGCTCAGTAGACACCGTTCCAGTCCTTAACTACTTTTCAAATTTCGTGGCAGAGCCGGGAATCGAACCTCGGACCTCTGGGGAGGCAGCTAAGCACGCTGACCACTACACCACGGAAAGAAATATAAATTCATTCTTATAAAACCTCTGTTGTTCGTGATTTGTAGTGTAAAAGAAAAGATAGGAAGGGTTGTCAAACGGGGAATTGAAATGTTTGCCAATTGAGGCACTCGCTCTAAATCATAAAATAACTTTTTGATTTCCGAGGGAACTATAATTTCCTTAAATAGCTTATCCTCCCAGCTTGACATCCCCTATGGACTCTGCGAGGGATCATTCCTCTACCGTCGTAAGGGCAATGTATGGGAGCTGAACACACTTAATCAATAGATAAAACTGGGGATGGTGGCAGGCCGATTGCCCCGGCGACCGCTAACTTGGAACTAATTAAAGAGGGGTCAGGGAAAGAATTTTGGAAGGATGTGGCCGTGGAAGTATTGAAAGGAACCGTCCCAGCATTTGCCTGGTAGTGAAAATGGGAAACCACGAAAACCATTTTCAGGACGACAAAGGTGGGATTTGAACCCACGCTCTCCTGATGCCAGCGAGGCACGAGGTAGCGCGTTAGTGCTCTCGGCTACCGCGGCCGGTGGTACTATAATAATAATAATAATAATAATAATAATAATAATAATCGGTAAACACCAATTTAACTGCTAAGGTTCTTAAGGCCAACTACAGTGTCATATTTTAACCAAGAGTTTTCTATAGGGTGCCTGTAAATTACTGACGCAGATATCTTGTATTTAATCACCCTTCAATGCCGAGATTCAATTCCACAACCTTGTACCCAGGTGAGCGCACGCCCGCTGGCTGTTCCAATCCACGTTGCGTATGTATACTTCTGTACTAATATAATAAAGCTGAAGAGTTTGTTTATGTGTTTGAACGCGCTAATCTCGGGAACTACCAGTCGGATTCGAAATATTCTTTTTGTATATGATAGCCAGATTCAAGAGGAATAGTTTAGGCTATGTAACATTCCCTGCATTTAGGCCCTTTGGCATTAATCTACACCATTTCACCGACCTGAACCAAAATTAGTATACTTACCCTTTGGCACCCTGCGAGTATTACTGTCTACACAAAATTTATGAAAGACCAATCCATTCTCTGCATTAAGGCCCTTTGGCACAAATCTACACCTTTTAACCGATTTGAACCAAAATTTGTATACATACCCTTTCGCACCCAGTGAGTAACACTGTCTGCATGAAATTTCGGACAGACCACTCCATTCCCTGCATTTAGGCCCTTTGGCACAAAACTACACCGTTTATCCGATCTGAACCAAAATTTGTATACTTACCCTTTGGAACCCTGCGAGTAACACTGTTTACATGAAATTTCGGACAGACCACTCCATTCCCTGCATTTAGGCCCTTTGGCAAAAATCTACACCGATTCACCGATCTGAACCAAAATTTGTATACTTACATTTCGGAACCCTACGAGTATCACTGTCTGCATGAAATGTTGGACAGGCCACTCCATTCCCTGCATATGGGCCCTGTGGTACTGTGCCCGAATTTATTTATGGCTAAGACCATGACTTAGACGAGATGAGAACTAAGACCCGCAAATTTGAGAAATGACGGAATAAAATAATCTAGAATAAATAAAATCGAAGATCTAAAGATTTTATACTCAGAATGAGTATTTTATTATGTCAAGCAAGCACTAGTAACATTTATAAAAGGCCAGAACAAAGGGTGGAAATTTAGAAATTATTTAAACAATAAATAGGTGAATTATTGGAATGGACAGGTCGACATCGCTTGAAGCGCAGATCGCACATCCGGAGACGGTAGTGTGTCGCAACAAGAGAGGAGAGGTAACAGCACGTGACAACAGCCTGGGGAGGTTAGCAGTCGCGTCACAGAAGGACAAAGAGTGGGCTAGACTTGAAGAGAGATCCTGAGGCTAGCAGGGAATCGTTCGTATTCACTCTCTACATTGACCAGGTCTGAGTAGGACCTAGTCCAGAAACAGATTTATTATAACAGTGCAACGCATAGTAAGCGAAGCGCGAGGCTTCAGAAGGCAGTGCATTTGCGTGAGGCAGAGCTCTCACCGTGCAAGCCAGCATTGCTAGGCAAACTTGCAGCTTTCCAATACACACAGCGTACGAGCGGAGCCAGTTCATTCATACGGCAAACTTCACTGCAGGCAGAAGGAAATATATCACGCAGCTTGTGGTACAAACTACTATTCTACGCGACGGTATTACAGCAAATATTACTGCAGCAAATACTTAATACTTCAGAGCAGTATTTTACGGAGGTATTACCATATTTATACCCGTGTTAAAATGCAAGTTATAATCAGGCAAAGGGGAGGTCATATCGGTTTACATTTTAACCAGATAATGGCTTGCTGTTAATTGCATTTATGTAGGGAAACTGAAGCACATTAATCTACAATGAAGTCCAGAATACTTTGACAAATATGGAAATCGCGGTGAACCAACCACGCGATACTCTAAAACTCAGAATGGAACTACGATACTTCAAGGGATTTCACTCACATCTTGAAATGCTCTCACAAACAACGATAATGGAACGAGATTCGAAGCAGACCAAATGTGCTTGTAAAGCATTACTGGGATGCAGCATGAAGATTCAACACGATAAGCTGAAGGGCAGCCAACGAAGCATGAAGATTCATCACGATAAACTGAAGGGCAGCCGACGAATCGAGAAGAAGGCAAGAGAGCTCGGCGAGGTCATCACTCTGGCCATTGACCTAGTTTCGCTGGTTACATCACGGGCGGACAACAGGTGGCTGGAACAGCTGTGTTTGAAGGTTTCGAGCAGAACTCTGCTTGCCAAAAGAAGTACTCCAAAATCTCGTCGTTCAACATAAGGTAGCTGAAGCTGTCAGGTTATATAATCCATGTTTGTAGTAGTAGTTTCTTTTCTGTGTTTCATTCAGTGATTGACCAACATTTTTACTATTATTATTATTATTATTATTATTATTATTATTATTATCAATTATTGTAGATTCTTCAAATCCGTTTAATTCATTTTTATTGTCACTTTCTCATTCAGATTTATGTCACTTCGACGTTAAATGAGCGAATAACCATTTTTCACATTCCAGATAGTAGATTGTAAATTCATTAAATAAGCCTTAAATATGCGCAACGTTATCTATATCTGTATTTTATAGTGAGATTGAACACGCATTGATAAATCTAAATACGGCACTGTAGGGTAAGAAAGTCGGTATTTTCATGGAAAATACGGGGATAATCGAAACTTACGATGTTGATTCAAGTTTCAAACCCAATTACAAACTTACAGCGTGCAATTAATGCCTAATTACAATCAATTGTTAATAAATGAAAGACTTGAAACAAATAAATCCAATTTATAATTAAATGGCAATTTGCAGTAGAGAAGGCAGATAGTAATTTGAAACTATACTGTTAATAAAATAATGGATTAAACTATATTTCCAATTAAGAAATGTTAAGAGAACATTCACATTGGTGAATTAAGGATTTGATTAGAGCATTAAAAAGTCTCTATAATTTTGAATAAATTTATATTTCATGAAGGAAATCTTGGAACGTCATTGATCAGAACATGTGATTAAATAACGAAAGGAAATGACAGGCGACATTTTATAAGTCGACCGGTGTCTGTAAAATAGGTCAATATAGATCTAACTGAATTATATTCAGAATTTTGAAATACCAGAAGGAGAGGATATGTTCGTATTTTTCTTTCTTTGAATTCTTGCAGACAAGTCAAATTGTTAGTTACGGTATTATCACAACGAAATTTATACGTGGATAAAGGTAAATAAAGTCGTCATACAAGATGTTTAAAAAGCTGTACAGATGTAATTGAAGTTTGAAATTTGTAGCACGAGGAATAAATGTATCAGGATAGTGGAATTTTTTGTAGGAGTTGTGCATTATAGATAGAATGCAATTGAAATGGATGTTATAGTTGAATTCCGTGCAAGATAGTGAACGTAGATGAAATTACGCTTTATTGAATAAGGAGGCATAGTGTAAATGTTTCCCAGTTTGTTCACAGATGGTGTGAAAATATTATATTGCATCGAGGCAAGTGTCTGTACAGTATGTTAGAAAAGTAGAGCAACTATTTGTGTAATTTTTGAAAGAGAATTTTTGAATGAGAAAATAACACCAAGCACTTTTAGAATCCACTATTTTTACGTAACTGATAGTCTTGCAGTGAATTACTTTAATATCGGAGTTATCACCAGTTAGGAGAAATCATTTCAGAGCAGTGCTAAACTTTACCATTCGGCACGAATGCTCATTTTGCAACGACTTGTATTATATACTTTAACCTAGGAAGGCGTGGTGATTGTGGAAGAAAAATCTTAGAGATTTATTAGAAATCGTGATAGAATGAAAATTTAAACGAATTTCATGTCAGAAATTATAATTTGTGCTGACCACAAATTTTTGTACATTTGCACATAAACTTTGTAATTAATACTTGATAGTTAATATTTTAACCATTACAATTTTAGATTTGGAACTACGGTTCAAGAAAATGAAACGCAACTGTATAGACTAGGGCAATGTCTAAACTAACGTCGTTTCATAATTTAATTTTTTTCGTGAAATTTCAAATGAATTTCACAAGGGTTTGATATTTTGTAAATGATTTTCATGTTTATTGAGGTGCAGAGTTATGCACAAGATTTATTCTTGGGAGGAATAAGGGCTTGAATAGAGTGCCGAATTCTCCAAGTTTAATTTTCTTCAGGACATAGTTATTGTCAGTTTGATTTTTTTGTGTTAAATTTTTGTAGTGTCAAATGGGACACTAAGTCAGATTATTTCCGATAGGGACTTTTTTTGTATCGTTCCTTAGTGAATAAACGGCTGGCAGAAATACACAAGTCTGCAGCTGCGGTTAAATCTGAAGTTAAAGCAGAATTATCTGTAGCTCAGACGCTCACAAAGGCTAGTATTACACTCTCTCAAGAAAAGGCTAAATTAGCATTAGAGAAGGTGCGTGCGGAAGAAAAGCTAGAAAGGGAAAAGGCAAAAGAAGAAGCTAGATAACATTAGAGAAGGTCCTGGCTGACATCAAATTAACTCTAGAAAGAGCCAAGGAAGAGGACAGATTAGCTAGGGAGGAAGCCCAGGTGAAAGCTAGGCTACTCTTAGATAAAACTAGAGAGGAGGACAAAAAGGAACAGGAGGAGACTAACATGATTAAGGCTGAGATTAGGTTAGCCCAAGAAAAAGCTAGACAAGAGGATAGATTAAATCAGGAACAGGCTAGACAAGAGGATAGATTAAATCAGGAACAGGCTACACAAGAAGATAGGAAGATCCAAGCCGAAATCAGAGCAGCTCAGGAAGAGGCCAGGAAAAGCCAGCAAGAGATCAGAAACCAACAGGAATTAGCTAGGAAAATTCTAGAGAGAGCAGGAAGTTCCCAAGAGGAAGTAAAGAAGTCCCAGGAGGAGTTAAAAGCGTCCTTAGATAAATTCAAAGAGGACATTGATTTTACAAAAACGCAGATAGCTATATTGAAAACGGACATGATTGGGAAGGTGTTGGAGGTGAAAATGGCTAGTAGCAACAGCATTTTAGAGCTGGAGGAAAAGTTGCAAGCTAGCATTAGTGGGGGTAAAGACAGAGAACACTCAACACCATGAACACATTTCAGGTTCCCAGGACAAGCTGAAGGAGCAGCTTGACAGTCTCAATTGTACTGTTAGTGAGCTGCAATGTAAACTGTCTGATCAAAAGAAATTAATTGAGGACGGTATTAATGTTGATATAAACCTTGCTATTGTAAACGCTATCACGGATACGAAGAAGGAGGTCCTGACAGAAACTAAACGTTCAATAAATGAGATCCATAATAAATTTTCTAGGGATGCAAAAGCAAAAGAGTTAAGCACTAATTTAAGTGTTAGTCAAGTCCGTGTAGATTTATCTAAGCGGATTGACGAAATACAAACATCAAGCGTTTCCACTCTCACAAACATTGTAAAAAATGCAGATCTAGTAAAACCAAGCGAACTTGATAATATTAAGAAAACCATAGATGATATTAACACAGAACTCGCTAAGGTTAGGTCTAGGCGAGAGAAGGAGGCTGATGAGCTAGGACAGCAATTAAAGACGCTGAAAATAGGAGATTCTACTTTTACGACCACGCTAAAAACAGAAGTCAGAGAGGACTTGAGAAAGGACTTAGCCAAATTCTTTCAAGAACGGGATGAGAAGTTGAAAGAAGAATTAAAGAGACTTGAAGCTAGAACGGAGCAGTATGAAGAGGATAAGGAAAGCGTCACTAGTCAGGAACGTTCTAGGCCCAATTTTAACTTTGAAGAGGAACAATTTCACCAGGATACAGAGGATTTCGGAGGGTCGTCTGAACCATTTCAAACCAGGTCTAATCCTAATATCATTATTATTAGAGGAAATGATTAGAAACCGAACAAGTTTAGTGGTGTAGGCAACATCACGGCCGTAGAATTTTTGAGGGATATGCGGTCTTACTTGGAGGACAATAGGATACTTCGCGAACGCCACATGAGGGTGGTGGAAAATTATCTGGATTCGGAGGCACTGATTTGGCACCGTGCTTTCCGATACACATATCACACTTTTGAATAATTCGCCGTAGCCCTTCAAAAACGGTTCTGGAGTAAAGAACTCCAGCAAGATATTCGTGCTGAAATATACTCGAAGACGTATGCATACTCAGTCCCTACAAAGTACGCAAGCTTCTTCACGAGTCAGTTAGCCCGCTTGCGACATCTGCAACCCCCATTAGCAGAGGGAGATTTGGTGCATGCGATATCATGTCAGTTTCTGACAGAGGTCAGGAGACATCTGATATCAGCAGACGTCCGAACGCTAGAAGGAATGGCGGAAATCTTACGAAGATTGGACCACACCTCAAATGTGTCCAACAACGCCAGCGGTAATCAGAATTCCAGAGGTAGAAATCAGGAACATCGTGAAGTTCACAACGTTCATGTTGACCAGACACAACAAACGGAAGTGAGTAAGAAAGGCGTAGGTCCGACAAGAAATAACAATTATGGACAGAACAGATTTCAACCAGAGTATCGGAGACCTAGAGACGGGAGACCATACCAAAACCTACGCTGGAATGATGCTCAGAGGAGGAGGAGCTATCACCAGAGAAATAATAACTATCGTAGAGACGGGTATTACAACAGGGACAACCGCAACAACAACTACGGATAGAGAAGGGATCAAAACTGGAGGTCAAATAACAACAATTATTCTAGGCAACAACAGCAACAACAGAATCAGGGATGGAGAAATGACGCAATCGTAAGGAGGTATTACGATGACCGGGAGAGAGAGAGTCAAGAATACCGGAAGAGCCTCAGAGAGAGGGATGAGAGAAACGCCAAAGACCAAAATCAAAGGCAACAGAACAGGAATCTAGAACCGAAGCCCGGAATAAGCAGAAACCGGAACAATGAAGACCCAGGCGGGGTAAAAAACGCCAATGTCCAAACGGAAGTGAGGAACTTAGGAGAAATCACCACGTCTAGACATACAATCATCATTAATGAACTATACCAGGCAACAAACGAAGATCTACTGTACGAGAGAGAAGATACAAAGACCGGAAGAATAGCGAGGCTACCGATAATCGAGATTGTGTCAGAAGGCGAATGTCTGAGAACGCTTCTGGACACAGGTGCAACAGCGTCCATCCTTTCAGAAAACTTCTTTAATAAACTGAAAAATGGAAATTCATTAATAGCCATGCCCGTTTCGACAATCGAAGTAAGAGGCGTCTTCAACGATAAAACCATGAAATGCAAAGTCCAGGCACTAATGGATTTTACAATAAATGATCAAAAGTATGAACAGATATTTATAGTCCTAAATCAAATTAGTTTTGACGCCATCCTAGGCATTGATTTTATAACTAAAACCGGAGCAATTATAGATCTACGTAACGGTGTTATAAAATTCAATGAACATCTTAGTCATATGGAAACCTCGACGAAGGAGCTGAATGAGTGCATTCTTATTGACGAGGAGACAGAAGAAAACCTAGTGAAAATCGTTATGGAGATCGAGGCTGAGAAACCATCTCAACATGACCAGAAAATTGACCATTGCGAAGCCTATAGAGAGATATTGGAAGATTTGGTTCTCAACTTTGCGGATGTATTTGACGATAAACTTGGAATTATCCGAGGATATAAGTATTCGACTTACTGATAACACGCCTTTTCAGAAGAAATTATATCCGATACCGGAAAAGTATCAAGCAGAAGTAAAAGAGCAGATTAAAGGCATGGAACGAGATGGGATAATAAGAAAGCAAGCCACTCCTTATTTAAACCCTCTCGCCGTAGTAAAGAAGGCAGATGGAAGCTTGAGGTTGTGTTTAGATGCCAGAAGCATCAACCTCTTATTACGAAAAGAATGACAGGCCACCTAAGATAAGGGAACCACTGCGTAAGTTCAAAAATAAGACATGTTTCTCCGTTATTGATTTAACTGCAATGTTTCACCAGATTGAACTCACGGAAGATAGTAAATGCTATACAGGGTTTATGTTCAACCAAATCTGTTACGTCTACTAAAGAGTACCTTACGGATTGGTAAATTCATGTCCGGCACTTATCCGAGCATTAGACGATAAGTTGCACGAAGACGCTAAGCGATTTGCTCTTTGCTATGTTGACGATATCATCATTGCTTCAGAGTCGCCAGAAGAACACTTTATGCACTTGAAGACACTGTTTGAGAATCTTAGAGGGGTCAATATCAAAGTCAAATACAACAAATGTCACTTTTTCCAGGAAAAGATAAATTTCCTCGGACACACTATTGACAGATTCGGTTACCATCCTAATGAGGATAAAATTGAGGCAATATTGAAGTTCCCAAAGCCGAAAAAGATTAAGGACATTCGAGCTTTTGCGGGGCTTTGCCAATTTTTCAGCAGTCACTGCCCTCGATATTCAGAGATCATGGATCCACTCCATGATCTACTGAAAAAGAACAACAGACGGAAATGGGACGCCGCAGCGGAAAATGCCTTTAGCCAAGCTGAAGAAATGCTCAGGAACAATATTAAACTAGAATACCCGGATTTTTAAAGGTCATTTGTAGTTGAAACCGACGCATCAAGGATAGGTATTAGCGCAGTCTTGTATCAGAAGGATCAAGAAGGCAATAATCACTACATATCTTTCAGCAGTAGAAAACTACGCACCCATGAACTCAACTATTTTACTACAGAGTTAGAAGCCCTTGCCGTCATTAATGCTCTCCAGCAATGGAAGTTAATATTGCTGGGACATAAGATAATAATAAAAACTGACCACAAAGCATTAGAGTTTATGCTGAAATCAGACCTATCGAGCGATCGCAAGACAAGATTGACCATGTTCTTACAACAGTTTGATGCAACCATAGTTCATGTTCCCGGGATGGATAATCTACTGGCAGATATTCTTTCATGCAACCCTACTACAGAAAATAATATTCGAGTTAACGTGATCCAGACAGACGCTGAAGATCAAGACACGCTAGATAAGCTGAGAAGAAAAACCGTATTTCAAAAGAAAGATGCATCATTGAGAAATATCTATAAATTCCTTACTGGCAGGATGACGATGCGACACGCATTGTACTTCGAGACACGAAAGAAGGCCAGTCACGACATGATGGGAGGAGAAATTGTGTGGAAATATGTTGACCCTGAACACACCAAAGTAAGAGTAGCAATTCCATCAGAACTGATTTTGCCACTAATACGGTTAGTGCACAAAAGCATAGGTCACGGCGGCGTGGATAAAACCTACTACACCACATGTGAGAAGTTTTATTTGGATAAATATGCGTGAATCAATTACCATTGTAGTCAGGTCTTGTGAACTCTGTCAAATGAACAAGTACAACTCTGAAATACTGAAGGAACCACCGAGAGCTATCATTCCAACACGACCGTTGGAACTGTTCAATCAGGACATTTTTGGACCTGCACCAAGAGGTGATCGAGGCAACCAGTACGTGCTAGTCACTATGGACGTGTTTTCGAAGATTGTGATGCTAAATCCAATGCAGAAGGCCACATCGAAAAGAGTTTTGTATCACCTAGAGCGAAACATCATTCCGAAGCTGGGGAAGCCGAGAGACTTTTGACTGACCATGGAACTCAGTTCACTTCCGCAGATTTTCAAGTAGCTATGGATAGTGGATAGACTGAATATAATCCATCTATTTTCATCTATCCGTAGTCCCGAGACAAATCCAATTGAGAGAATTATGCTTGAATTTAGTAAGTACATTCGTCTGTATAGTACTGATAACCATGCAAATCGGGTGAAGATAGTACCCCTAGTGGAATTTTGCATCAACAATACGCGGCACAAGAGCACTAACGACATTTCAGTCACTCTCCACTTCGAAGAAAAACCTATTCGCCCATGGAACGGAATTTTTAACATTCCGGATGACAACGAACCATCGATGGACCAGAGAATAGAGTCAGCGCGGGAACAGCTCAACAAAGCAGCCGACAGGAGGTTGACGCGGCAAGAAGGAAAAAGATTCAGCGGACCGCTACGAGAAGGAGACCTAGTGTTGGTGAGGATTCCAGTCAAGGCCGATGTATTAAAGAAAGTATACATCAAATTTCTAGTCTATTCCTGGGCCCATTCAAGGTAGCCAATGTCTACGGAAACAAATGTTATCAAATAGCGAGGATTGAGGATGACAGATCCATTGAGAAGTTCAATCACTCGAAATAGAAGCGATTTTATCCAAAAATCCGCTAAGTAAAAAAATTCAGTCTCCAGTAAAAAGGTAACATTGTTATTAAAGAAAGTACCGGCTATACTTTACTTTAAATGGCAAAGGGGAATTGCGCCCGAATTTATTTATGGCTAAGACCATGACTTAGACGAGATGAGAACTAAGACCCGCAAATTTGAGAAATGACGGAATAAAATTATCTAGAATAAATAAAATCGAAGATCTAAAGATTTTATACTCAGAATGAGTATTTTATTATGTCAAGCAAGCACTAGTAACATTTATAAAAGGCCAGAAGAAAGGGTGGAAATTTAGAAATTATTTAAACAATAAATAGGTGAATTATTGGAATGGACAGGCCGACATCGCTTGAAGCGCGGATCGCACATTCGAAGACGGTAGTGTGTCGCCACAAGAGAGGAGAGGTAACAGCACGTGACAACAGCCCGGGGAGGTTAGCAGTCGCGTCACAGAAGGAGAAAGAGTGGGGTAGACTTGAAGAGAGATCCTGAGGCTAGCAGGGAATCGTTCGTATTCACTCTCTACATTGACCAGGTCTGAGAAGGACCTAGTCCAGAAACAGATTTATTATAACAGTGCAACGCATAGTAAGCGAAGCGCGAGGCTTCAGAAGGCAGTGCATTTGCGTGAGGCAGAGCTCTCACCGTGCAAGCCAGCATTGCTAGGCAAACTTGCAGCTTTCCAATACACACAGCGTACGAGCGGAGCCAGTTCATTCATACGGCAAACTTCACTGCAGGCAGAAGGAAATGTATCACGCAGCTTGTGGTACAAACTACTATTCTACACGACGGTATTACAGCAAATATTACTGCAGCAAATACTTAATACTTCAGAACAGTATTTTATGGAGGTATTACCATACCTTACCCGCGTTAAAATGCAAGTTATAATAAGGCAAGGGGGAGGTCATATCGGTTTACACTTTAACCAGATAATGACTTGCTGTTAATTGCATTTATGTAGGGAAACTGAAGCACATTAATCTACAATGAAGTCCATAATACTTTGACAAATATGGAAATCACGGTGAACAAACCACGCGATACTCTAAAACTCAGAATGGAACTACGATACTTCAAAGGATTTCACTCACATCTTGAAATGCTCTCACAAACAACGATAATGGAATGCGATTCGAAGCAGACCAAATGTGCTTGTAAAGCATTACTGGGATGCAGCATGAAGATTCAACACGATAAGCTGAAGGGCAGCCAACGAAGCATGAAGATTCATCACGATAAGCTGAAGGGCAGCCGACGAATCGAGAAGAAGCCAAGAGAGCGCGGCGAGGTCATCACTCTGGCCATTGACCTAGTTTCGCTGGTTACATCACGGGCGGACAACAGGTGGCTGGAACAGCTGTGTTTGAAGGTTTCGAGCAGAACTCTGCTTGCCAAAAGAAGTACTCCAAAATCTCGTCGTTCAACATAAGGTAGCTGAAGCTGTCAGGTTATATAATCCATGTTTGTAGTAGTAGTTTCTTTTCTGTGTTTCATTCAGTGATTGACCAACATTTTTACTATTATTATTATTATTATTATTATTATTATTATTATCAATTATTGTAGATTCTTCAAATCCGTTTAATTCATTTTTATTGTCACTTTCTCATTCAGATTTATGTCACTTCGACGTTAAATGAGCGAATAACCATTTTTCACATTCCAGATAGTAGATTGTAAATTCATTAAATAAGCCTTAAATATGCGCAACGTTATCTATATCTGTATTTTATAGTGAGATTGAACACGCATTGATAAATCTAAATACGGCACTGTAGGGTAAGAAAGTCGGTATTTTCATGGAAAATACGGGGATAATCGAAACTTACGATGTTGATTCAAGTTTCAAACCCAATTACAAACTTACAGCGTGCAATTAATGCCTAATTACAATCAATTGTTAATAAATGAAAGACTTGAAACAAATAAATCCAATTTATAATTAAATGGCAATTTGCAGTAGAGAAGGCAGATAGTAATTTGAAACTATACTGTTAATAAAATAATGGATTAAACTATATTTCCAATTAAGAAATGTTAAGAGAACATTCACATTGGTGAATTAAGGATTTGATTAGAGCATTAAAAAGTCTCTATAATTTTGAATAAATTTATATTTCATGAAGGAAATCTTGGAACGTCATTGATCAGAACATGTGATTAAATAACGAAAGGAAATGACAGGCGACATTTTATAAGTCGACCGGTGTCTGTAAAATAGGTCAATATAGATCTAACTGAATTATATTCAGAATTTTGAAATACCAGAAGGAGAGGATATGTTCGTATTTTTCTTTCTTTGAATTCTTGCTGACTAGTCAAATTGTTAGTTACGGTATTATCACAACGAAATTTATACGTGGATAAAGGTAAATAAAGTCTTCATACAAAATGTTTAAAAAGCTGTACAGGTGTAATTGAAGTTTGAAATTTGTAGCACGAGGAATAAATGTATCAGGATAGTGGAATTTTTTGTAGGAGTTGTGCATTATAGATAAAATGCAATTGAAATGGATGTTATAGTTGAATTCCGTGCAAGATAGTGAACGTAGATGAAATTACGCTTTATTGAATAAGGAGGCATAGTGTAAATGTTTCCCAGTTTGTTCACAGATGGTGTGAAAATATTATATTGCATCGAGGCAAGTGTCTGTACAGTATGTTAGAAAAGTAGAGCAACCATTTGTGTAATTTTTGAAAGAGAAGTGTTGAATGAGAAAATAATGCCAAACACTTTTAGAATCCACTATTTTTACGTAACTGATAGTCTTGCAATGAATTACTTTAATATCGGAATTATCACCAGTTAGGAGAAATCATTTCAGAGCAGTGCTAAACTTTACTATTCGGCACGAATGCTCATTTTGCAACGACTTGTATTACATACTTTAACCTAGGAAGGCGTGGTGATTGTGGAAGAAAAATCTTAGAGATTTATTAGAAATCGTGATAGAACGAAAATTTAAACGAATTTCATGTCAGAAATTATAATTTGTGCTGACCACAAATGTTTGTACTGAACCCTTATTGATCTTCGATAAATAAGTATTCATATTTATTATTATTATTACTACGGCCCAGGCAGCACATAAGGAAGTCGACTTGGATATTAGGGAGGCCAGCATTTCGTAATGATTGCAACAGAAGCTGAGTTGGTAGCTATTCCTGGGGGACGGCCAGAATTAGTCGAGTTCAAGGCCAAATTGTGCAACTACTGTACCAAAATTGGAGACATAAAGGAAGAATCACGAGGTCCTCTCAACGAACATACGATTGAATTAGCCAATCGCAAGAGACCAAGCTGTGACCACGAGGTGGACGGCGTCAGTAGTAAAAAGCGCGCGGAAGTGTGTATCTAAGGAACCGCCGAACGGATTAATCTCCGCTCGAGTAATTTGAGACGTTGGATTTATTTGGAGAAGAATGACACTAGCCCCATCTTTGTGAGACAAAAACTCTGGAAGTTTTTATCCGACTCTGCCCCACTCCGCCGCCCTTGTCAGTTTCTCATAAATAGTTTGGCCTGACGCCAATCTGAGTACTTATTGTGTGGAGCCTTCAGAGGCATACTCCACGCCAGTTTGAAGTGTGATTTTGACGCTCGAATTTATCGGAGTACTATTCTTGTGGAGCCTTCAGAGGCATACTCCACGCCAGTTTGAAGTGTGATTTTTGACGCTCGAATTTATCTAAGTCTTATATTGTGGAGCCTTCAGAGGTATACTCCACGCCAGTTCGAAATGTGATTTTTACGCTCTAAAATCAGTGAAGCTAATTTATTTTCTGAGCTCTGGGGAGCTAAAGTCGTAGCGTTTGCAGTATCGAATTTTAAAAGCTATAATACATTTTGTTCTAAAATCAACTAAATTGTGTGATCTAAATATTTCACGCCAGCGCGTGATAAACTGTAACATTCTTTTAAAGACGACGAGTTCAACTTTAAGGGGGAAGTATCGTATCACCCTAATTAGCGCTTACCAGAACCGAAGTCCAAGACGGGACGGAAATACCGGACGAGATAGCGACTGCTGGTGCAGCCAGGATTTTGAACTTGTTAACGAGCCAGTGGCGCGGACTCGAGATGTATATTTTATGTATAAATTGTGTGTATTGTATGTGTGTTTTTTATAGTGCGTATGTGCGATATAATTAGGGCCAGTCTTCGCTATTAATCGCAGTAGGACAATTGTGGGTGAACTGAGTAGCCTGCAAGCGATTATAGATAGGCAAATATTTAACATTGAACTTTTCTGCCAAGGAGTCGAGACCAAGATGATCAACACGTGGTTTGAAGTTGGGATGAGCTTCAAGAAATCAACGCAGACGACTACTATGGAGTGCTAAATTGTCCATAGGGCAATGGGTTGAGGAGGATGTCCTTAGTCCTACATGCAGAAGCGGTGATGTACTAAAATTGGATTATTTCAATTATGTAGTTAGATTTGGCCGGGGAACTTTGTAAATAGTCATGTTTTTCTTTCTTGTTTTAATAGCTGTTTTTCTTGTACCGACACTATATGTTTAAATGTCCGTTGGCGCGTGGCCAAAGTGTTTGTTGATATTTTGATTTTTTCTTGAGTCATGTGTAGTGTACGCGGCGTGCGTGCGTGATTTTATCCTTGCAATTGCGGAACCCGTTACATTCGATAAATGGTGCTTTATTAACGTTAATATTTGAAATAGGAATGGGAGGAAATGATTGTAAAACATTTTGCTGAACAGGTTATTATTCATGTTAGGGTAGCCGAGTGCACCAACTTAAAAGTAATTGTAGAACACCTTCGTTCTAATTTTGATAGATTTTTCTTGAGTCCTTTTCAGGTGACTAGTCACGGCATAGAACGATGGCGCCAGCATGTGGATATTATTTGTGTCTTTTATTTCAGGGTCTGTCACAACCCATACGTGTGATCTAGTGTGTGTTGATGTGTCTAGTGTGTGTTGATTCTACGTGAGGAGGGGGTAGTTGTCCTACCGCCCTTATATATTTTTGCTGCTGTTGTATTTTAGATGGAAAGACAGAGTGCTCTTGGGAGACTGCTGATTCTTGTCCATATGTTTTTCTGACACACACGTAGTATTGTGCTTTGGGGCACATTTCTTCGAGGTTCGATCCCATGTTCTGGGAGTTCGAGGTTATTGACACGTGGGTTGACAGACATGCAGAGTTCCACAAACCGCCCGTTTTGCCTGTGACTTATTTTGATAGGCAGTCCTATTTTGTCCGACTGAACCCTGTAAGCTTTCATGCAGCAAACCTGTTCATTGTGATGGCTAATTTTTAAGCCATAATTAATTGGGGAGTTCGCCATGTGTGTAACGGATTGTTGTACCTTGTATGGATAAGAATATTGTGATTAACGTAAATGTTGGCTGTTTGCCTATTGCTTTGTTGATGACTCGATTTCATGTAATTTTGTTTGTCACACCCGTGTGGTGTAGTGGTAGAGTATTTGTAAATTTTGACAGCGGTCATTTGAGTATTTTTCTATTGGTCACGTGTTAATGTACTTGTGTTGATTTGTGTGAGAAGTCCTAAGTTTTTAGGCAGTAAATGTTGCTACGGCAATTCAAGTCCAATTTCACACGGAAATTTTGTGTTTGTTTATAGTAGATTTAGGAAGTGTCGGTTTAACTTAAGTATTGTTGTTGTGTTCCCTCGTGTCGGTCTAGCTCTAGGAAATGCGGATTCGTTGTTTGAAGGGTCATTCTGGATGATAACGAATCACGCATTCAAAGTACACATCGTGGTGCATGTAGAACGGCGTACGCACTTATATGGTCACTTTTGGTATAGTTTTATTTAAGGACACTTGGTCCAGGTAATTAATCTCTCCAGAGATATCGCCTAGTTTTTATGGCATTTTTATTAAGCGAGAGTCAGTTGGGAGTTTTTGTTGTTAATTGTTTATGTGTAAATATGGTGATTTGTTATTAAATTCAGTTGTTTTAACCCTGGCTTCACTCTTTCCTGCATGTTATTTTGTTATATGTTACCCTGCAAGTTAATGAAGCGCCCTGACAGCAACTTACGAATATGACCTGTTACGCCCCGAATCTGAGTCTCATATGCTTCTTTGCAAGGGTTCATAAAACAAAAAATGGCTGCCCAAGTGGGGATTGTTGTTGTTGTTGCTTCGCTGATCTCATATTTATTTCGTTGAGAAATGATGCCAGGTCAAGCGGACATGTAAATTCAGTAAATGGAGGCGATGTTGTACCGCCATGTGCATTAGTAAAATCACTGAGTTCCTAAAGTTAGAAATATTGAACTAGGTTAGAATTTGATTTGGTATTTGTTATAAACTTGTTCTGGCGCCCACATTAAAATTAGAAATTTGCATTATTAATGAACTCAGTCAAAGCAGGAAGATGTTGCCTTATAGTTGACATTTAATTGACTTCGGTTAATTGGTGTTTCGTAAATTTTGTTGGTTAGGAATTTAAAAGCAGATCACTAGGGGTTATTTTGTTGTTTGGGAATAAGTGTCATTGTATTCAGTAAATTTTGTTACTGAAATTTTCATTAAATTAGAGCCAGTAATATTTAAATGTGTGACATGTATGTGCGTATAGGGCTGAAACCTTAGCCCATAACCCTGTTTTTCTCTGAATATATTTGTGTGTGTGAAATGGCGATTGTTGATGAGATAAAGGCATTGTTAGAACAGATGTCGATCCAAATGTCCGCGAAAACGGAAGAACAATTAGAACAGATGTCGATCCAAATGTCCGTAAAGACGGAAGAACAGTTAAAAGAACAATTAGAAGCTCAGCGTGAGCATAGTGAAAAACAATTAGAACAGATGTCCGCGAAAACGGAAGAACAATTAGATAAACAATTAAAGAACTGCGAAAAACAATTACTTGATATGAGCGGTAACATTTCGGTCCAGTTAGAAGTCCAGAAATTAGACACTGACAAACAATTCAATGAACTAAACCACAAATTGTCACAACAGGCGGTAACACAAACCGAACAGTTAGGAAAAATCACAAATGATATTAATCAGAGCGTTCAAAAAGTAGAGAAACTGGCAGGCGAGGTTGCGGAAAACAACATCAAACAGTTAGGCGAAATGAAGAAATTGGAGGCGAAATTTGATAACAAATTAGTACAATTTGACGAGATGGTGGCAGATAAACTCAAGCAGATAGAGGCAGCATGTGTCAGTAACACCGCGGGAGTGAAGAAAACCCAAGAGAAACTACAGCAGCAAATTAATTCGGTAGATAACAACGTGCTGGAATTAATAAAGGAAATAGATAAAGTCGAAGTTAAGGCTGAAACCGAGCGGATACACTTGCGGGAAAATTTAGAGGAGCAATTAGGCAGAACGCAAGAGATCATAAGAAAAGAGATGGAAGGCCAGCTAATAAACACGCAAGAGGTCATAAGACAAGAAGTAGGGGAGCAGCTCGTCAAAACTCAGGATAATTTGGAAGGTCAGCTAATAAAAACGCAAGAGGTTATAAGAGAAGAGGTGGGGGAACAACTAGTAAAAACGCAGGAACGGATACGTGAAGAGCTAGAGAAAAATCAGGAGAGGAACGAGGAGAAAATAAATAGCTTAAAAAGTAGGATCCGGCGAGATTGGGACCAGCAGGCTCATGCGAATAAGGAAGACAGGCTGGCAGTTTTAAAGCGAATGCAGGCACTGGAGGAAAATATGAAGTCGAAATTACAGGAACATTCAGAATTAATCATAAAAAACGAGATTAGATCGTTAGAGAATGCGACATTATTTTCAAACGAAAATATTCCGGAAAAGCAAACAAGTATTGGAAGTCCGGCAGGTTCGAAGTTGGCTGAGGACACGAGTCGGGGTCAAAGTCCCAGACTAACGACTAATGCATTCCAGCAGTACAGGGGGGAGACTTCAACTCCGCAACCGAACTTGGCACCAGCCCAAGTCATCCAAGTCATTCGGGGTAATGATTTTAAGCCCGATAAGTTTAAAGAACATTCAGGAACCACTCCCAAAGCATTTCTACGGCAATTAACTGACTACTTTAATGACCAACACATCGGCCCGGAGAAACAATTAAGACTGGTGGAGAAATTTTTAGAAGGACCTAGCCTGACCTGGTTTTTAAGTTTCAAGTACACGTTTACAGACATGGCTCAATTCCGCGAGGCGTTTTTGAAGAAGTTTTGGAGTCCTTCGTTACAGCAGGGGTTAAGAATGGACCTGTACACGCGCAAATACCACAGTACACATCCAACCCGTTTTTCAGAATTCTTCAGTCAGCAATTGGTAAAATTCAGGGATTTTGATGACCCGCCTAGCGAGCCGAATATGGTTCTAACCATCGGAAAACAACTCCCAATGCATATCCAACAATTATTAGTCGCAGGAAATATTCAGACCGCAGTCCAAGCCGAAGAATTACTCAGACACTTAGATGAGACGAGTATGGTAAGCCCACAGACAGGAAGAAGGAATTTGGAATGTGTCAACACGGCAGAGGTAGTTCAGGGACTCCAAAATAACCACGGCCAGGGGAACCAAAGTAAGACACAGTCCACAGGGACACAGTTCACGCCAAGAAGACAAGATTTTGACGGCCGAAACCAGTTCCATAACAACAATCAGAATTATCAGAATAACCGCGGGAGATATCATCAGAATAACCAAAATCAAAATAATCAGTGGACGTACCAGCGGGAATACACGAATTGGAGGGGAAACCGGAGACAAGGTAGACCTTACCAAAGAAATGGAGATGGTAGATGGAGTTACGGCATGGACTATCGCCAAGAAAACAGAGGAGATTATAGGAATAACTGGGACGAACGATATATTGAATCCCGTAAATACTTGGATCAATTAAGTAATGAAGAAGCGGAGAAGGAGAAGTGGGGGCGTGCCATGGCGAACAGACAGAGCCCAGACAACCATCAAGGAGAGGGGGCAGAGAGTTTACTGAGGCAACAGGAGCGACAGAATGATAACCGGCGAAACACATCTAATGGGGCCCGGGATAAAAAAAAACCAAATGAACTGAAAGGAGACAGGCTAAAAACGGAGATCGCCAGGGAGCAAGAAGAGATGATAGTGGCCAATATAGAAGAGTGGGTAGCATTCCCAGACGACTGCCTGGAGGAAGTGGTGAAGAACCGTGAAAATGTTATCAGACAGCTACCAATTATTTACGCGCATATTGGAGGTATGAGGGTGAGATGTTTGATTGATACAGGTAGCCAGGTGAGCTTAGTCACTGAAATTTTGATAAAAGAAATAGCAAGAAAACAGACTGTTCCTATTATGCCGGTACCGCTAATGAAAGTCAGAGGTGTCATGCCTGACAAAACTATGAATTGTAAACAGCAAGCATTTCTAGATCTGGAAATATTGAACCATACTTTTTCACAAACATTCATTGTTATTCCAAAGATGAACTACAATATAATTTTAGGAGCCAACTTCATCTGCGATTTTCATGCTGTAATTGATTTACATAACAACACTGTAAGCTTCAAACAAGTAGAAGGATTGGATCATGTGGGTTTAAATATGGAAGAGAATCCGCTGGAGAGAGAGGCCAATACTTGGGTTGTTGAGGAATGCACTAATGAGGCCGGAGATAAGATCTTGAGGGGAGAGCAAGTCAACCAGACAGCAGTGCTAGAAATGGACAGCCGAGATATTTCGCAGGAACTTTGGGTGCATTTGGCGGAAGAAGAAATGGGCGGAACCAAATTCGAAATTCTACTTCAGGAGCGACTTAAGGAAGCCATCGTAGGGGAATCTGATAGAAGAAGATTGGAAGAAATTTTAAGATTACATAAAGGAGCCTTTGACACCGTACCTGGGAAAGTTTTAAATTTTCAATATGCGATGCAGGTAACAGATTGGACCCCATTTAAAAGTAAATTGTACCCGATCCCAGAGAAGCATTTTTCTCAGGTGAAGGACATTATTACTAACTTATTAGATTCTGGCATGATAAGGAAAGCTGCAACTCCTTATCTGAACGCAATATTGGCTGTGACCAAGCCAAACGGATCAATTAGGCTATGCCTAGACGCGCGAGTTTTAAATAGCAAACTGCTAGTTGAGCACGACCAAGCACCGAGGATCAAAGATGTTTTGAAAGGCTTCCGCGGGAAGAAGATATACTCAAGTGTTGATTTGACGAATAGTTTCCACCATCTTGAACTTGAAGAAAAATCCCAACTGTTGACGGGATTTTTATTCGATAATCAAAGTTATATCTGGTGTCGAATGCCCTTTGGCGTGAAAACTGCGGGATGTGCACTCATTAGAGCACTCGATAGAAATCTGACTGAGGAGGTCAAGAACTTCACCACGAGATATGTTGATGACATATTAATCGCTTCTGAGACAATGGAAGAACACTTGATAAATTTAAATAAACTGCTGGACAACCTGAGAACCATGAACTTCAAGATCAACTTAAAAAAGTCACATTTTTGCCAGAGCGAAATTTTATATTTGGGACATATAATTGATGTCGAGGGCGTGCGGCCTAATCCAGCCAAGATTGATGCTATTAAGAAATTTCCCACACCTACCAAAGTCAAACATGTTAGAGCATTTTTGGGAGTGACAGGTTTCTTCAAAGAAAATTGCCCTGGTTACACAGAAACAGTAGCGCCTATGCAGGAGATGTTGAAGAAAGCGAATCGATGGTCGTGGAACGAGGAGTGCGACAGGTCTTTTAAAGCAACGAAGGATTTATTGGAAAACTGTGTGAAACTTGGATATCCGGATTTTGAGAAACAATTTATCATTCAAGCAGATGCTTCGTTAATTGGGATTGGTGCTATGCTGTACCAAGAGGACGCTGAAGAACCCAAGAAGAAATCCTATTTGGCATTTACGAGTCGTAAATTACGGAAACATGAGAGGAACTACACAGTTACGGAACTTGAGCTACTAGCAATTCTATATTCTGTCCAACAGTGGCGCAAGATGATCTATGGTTATTCCATCATTGTTAGAACCGACCACCATGCACTGACATTTTTATTTAAGACAACAATAGCAAGTGAGAGAGTTACGCGCTGGTCCATCTACATACAGCAGTTTGACATTACAATAGAGCATTGTCCTGGGAAATTGAACGTCATACCAGATGCCTTGAGTAGAAACCCTGAGGACGGAAACGAAGTAACAGCGGAAGTTCACAATATTACCTTGACACCTAAGGCTCGTGAGTTTTTGGCAAGATTGAAGGATATTCGGAAGGAGCAGGAAGCTGACCCATGGATGATGATGATGATAAAATTCTATAGGAAGGAGTTACAACCAAATTCACCGGAGTACCGGGAAGCCAGTGCTAAACAAGCGAGATTTCACTACTTGAATAACTTGTTACATAAGTACGTGGATGAGCATCATACTAAACTGCGGATCTTAGTTCCAGCATCACTACAGAGGGGATTAACTTGGCATGTTCACGAGAGCCTAGCACATATCGGCACGTGTGACGCTTGTCAGCGCACAAAGCCGAACAACTTTATTCTGAAACAACCTCCAAGACCACTATTACCGCAGAAACCATGCGAGATGCTCGCGATTGATTGCTTTGGTCCTTTAGTAAAAGGAAAGCGTGGATGCCGACACCTCTTGGTATGTGTCGATGTATTTTCGAAGATGGTCGTGCTATGTCCTATTCAGAAGACGACATCAAGACAAGTCCTTAGTCGAATTAAGAACAAAGTCATTCCGATGCTTGGGAAGCCGGAATCCATTCTATCAGATCACGGTACCTATTTCACAAGCAATGTTTTTAGGCAAGGTTTGGAGAGCCTAGGAATAAAACACATATTTTCAAGTATTCGTCATCCTTGTGGAAATCCGAGCGAAAGAACAATTCGCTGTGTCGCTAAATACTACAGAGTAATGATTCCTAACGAACACAATAAATGGGTAGACAAAGTAGGGGAAATTGAGATGTGCATGAACACTACTAAGCACGAGTCGACGGGTCAAGTCCCACTGATTGTACACCACAACAGGTTGCCGGAAAGAACTTGGGACAAGATCATTCCTTGCCCAAGGGATCCATTATTAGCGCATGATTTGCGAATCCAGCGAACGAGAGAGCACATGAGGAACCAAGCGGACCGAAGGCTGAGACGGTACCGAGGAAAGAAGTTTCACCGAGAGTTACAAGAACAAGAATTAGTGCTGGTTCGTAGACCACCGATCTCCGACCCTAAGAACAAAGTCTTCGCCAAGTTCTGTCCAAAATTCATTGGCCCGTTCCGGGTAATTAAGAATCTGGGTAACAATGCCTACAGATTAGAAGAAGTGAGCACTGGTGCAAAATCTGTTTTTAATAGCGCCAATTTGAAACCGTACTACAGAAGGGAACCATTTGATGATTAGGAAAGATGATATGTGCAGAATCTGTATTGCCAAAAATTTATATTTTTTTTTGAAAGCAAACACTCAAATCCACGGGGAGCGCGTGAGTACGCACTTTGTTTGTAAACAACGAGCAGCTGAGACGACGGGAGTGGCAACTACGTGAGGAGAAGGGGGAGACCTAGAGAAAATATGAATGACATTCCAGCGAGAAGGGAGCACACTAATTGAGTCAGAGGGGCATACACTCGAGCAGCTGAGTGAGATTTAAAGAGATGTGTTGTTACTACAGTGGATTTTGTTTTTGAAATCCAAACCAATAAATTGTTTCGAATTTCAAAACCTTGCTGAGGATAAATGAACCCTTATTGATCTTCGATAAATAAGTATTCATATTTATTATTATTATTACTACGGCCCAGGCAGCACATAAGGAAGTCGACTTGGATATTAGGGAGGCCAGCATTTCGTAATGATTGCAACAGAAGCTGAGTTGGTAGCTATTCCTGGGGGACGGCCAGAATTAGTCGAGTTCAAGGCCAAATTGTGCAACTACTGTACCAAAATTGGAGACATAAAGGAAGAATCACGAGGTCCTCTCAACGAACATACGATTGAATCAGCCAATCGCAAGAGACCAAGCCGTGACCACGAGGTGGACGGCGTCAGTAGTAAAAAGCGCGCGGAAGTGTGTATCTAAGGAACCGCCGAACGGATTAATCTCCGCTCGAGTAATTTGAGACGTTGGATTTATTTGGAGAAGAATGACACTAGCCCCATCTTTGTGAGACAAAAACTCTGGAAGTTTTTATCCGACTCCGCCCCACTCCTCCGCCCTTGTCAGTTTCTCATAAATAGTCTGGCCTGACGCCAATCTGAGTACTTATTGTGTGGAGCCTTCAGAGGCACACTCCACGCCAGTTTGAAGTGTGATTTTGACGCTCGAATTTAATCTAAGTTTATGGTGTGGTGCCTTCAGAGGTATACTCCACGCCAGTTCGAAATATGATTTTTACGCTCTAAAATCAGTGAAGCTAATTTATTTTCTGAGCTCTGGGAAGCTAAAGTCGCAGCGTTTGCTATATCAAATTTTAAAAGCTATAATACATTTTGTTCTAAAATCAACTAAATTGTGTGATCTAAATATTTCACGCCAGCGCGTGATAAACTGTAACATTCTTTTAAAGACGACGAGTTCAACTTTAAGGGGGAAGTATCGTATCACCCTAATTAGCGCTTACCAGAACCGAAGTCCAAGACGGGACGGAAATACCAGACGAGATAGCGACTGCTGGTGCAGCCAGGATTTTGAACTTGTTAACGAGCCAGTGGCGCGGATTCGAGATGTATATTTTATGTATAAATTGTGTGTATTGTATGTGTGTTTTTATAGTGCGTATGTGCGATATAATTAGGGCCAGTCTTCGCTATTAATCGCAGTAGGACAATTGTGGGTGAACTGAGTAGCCTGCAAGCGATTATAGATAGGCAAATATTTAACATTGAACTTTTCTGCCAAGGAGTCGAGACCAAGATGATCAGCACGTGGTTTGAAGTTGGGATGAGCTTCAAGAAATCAACGCAGACGACTACTATGGAGTGCTAAATTGTCCATAGGGCAATGGGTTGAGGAGGATGTCCTTAGTCCTACATGCAGAAGCGGTGATGTACTAAAATTGGATTATTTCAATTATGTAGTTAGATTTGGCCGGGGAACTTTGTAAATAGTCATGTTTTTCTTTCTTGTTTTATAGCTGTTTTTCTTGTACCGACACTATATGTTTAAATGTCCGTTGGCGCGTGGCCAAAGTGTTTGTTGATATTTTGATTTTTTTTCTTGAGTCATGTGTAATGTACGCGGCGTGCGTGCGTGATTTTTATCCTTGCAATTGCGGAACCCGTTGCATTCGATAAATGGTGCTTTATTAACGTTAATATCTGAAATAGGAATGGGAGGAAATGATTGTAAAACATTTTGCTGAACAGGTTATTATTCATGTTAGGGTAGCCGAGTGCACCAACTTAAAAGTAATTGTAGAACACCTTCGTTCTAATTTTGATAGATTTTTCTTGAGTCCTTTTCAGGTGACTAGTCACGGCATAGAACGATGGCGCCAGCATGTGGATATTATTTGTGTCTTTTATTTCAGGGTCTGTCACAACCCATACGTGTGATTAAGTGTGTGTTGATGTGTCTTGTGTGTGTTGATTCTACGTGAGGAGGGGGTAGTTGTCCTACCGCCCTTATATATTTTTGCTGCTGTTGTATTTTAGATGGAAAGACAGAGTGCTCTTGGGAGACTGCTGATTCTTATCCATATGTTTTTCACACACACGTATTATTGTGCTTTGGGGCACATTTCTTCGAGGTTCGACCCCATGCTCTGGGTGGTCGAGGTTATTGACACGTGGGTTGACAGACATGCAGAGTTCCACAAACCGCCCGTTTTGCCTGTGACTTATTTTGATAGGCAGTCCTTTTTGTCCGACTGAACCCTGTAAGCTTTCATGCAGCAAACCTGTTCATTGTGATGGCTAATTTTAAGCCATAATTAATTGGGGAGTTCGCCATGTGTGTAACGGATTGTTGTACCTTGTATGGATAAGAATATTGTGATTAACGTAAATGTTGGCTGTTTGCCTATTGCTTTGTTGATGACTCGATTTCATGTAACTTTGTTTGTCACACCCGTGTGGTGTAGTGGTAGAGTATTTGTAAATTTTGACAGCGGTCATTTGAGTATTTTTCTATTGGTCACGTGTTAATGTACTTGTGTTGATTTGTGTGTGAAGTCCTAAGTTTTTAGGCAGTAAATGTTGCTACGGCAATTTAAGTCCAATTTCACGCGGAAATTTTGTGTTTGTTTATAGTAGATTTAGGAAGTGTCGGTTTAATTTAATGTATTGTAGTTGTGTTCCCTTGTGTCGGTCTAGCTCTAGGAAATGCGGATTCGTTGTTTGAAGGGTCATTCTGGATGATAACGAATCACGCATTCAAAGTACACATCGTGGTGCATGTAGAACGGCGTACGCACTTATATGGTCACTTTTGTATCGTTTTATTTAAGGACACTTGGTCCAGGTAATTAATCTCTCCAGAGATATCGCCTAGTTTTTGGCATTTTTATTAAGCGGGAGTCAGTTGGGAGTTTTTGTTGTTAATTGTTTATGTGTAAATATGGTGATTTGTTATTAAATTCAGTTGTTTTTAACTCTGGCTTCACTCTTTCCTGCATGTTATTTTGTTATATGTTACCCTGCAAGTTAATGAAGCGCCCTGACAGCAACTTACGAATATGACCTTTTACGCCCCGAATCTGAGTCTCATATGCTTCTTTGCAAGGGTTCATAAAACAAAAATGAACCCTTGCAAAGAAGCATATGAGACTCAGATTCGGGGCGTTAACAGGTCATATTCGTAAGTTGCTGTCAGGGCGCTTCATTAACTTGCAGGGTAACATATAACAAAATAACATGCAGGAAAGAGTGAAGCCAGGGTTAAAACAACTGAATTTAATAACAAATCACCATATTTACACATAAACAATTAACAACATAAACTCCCAACTGACTCCCGCTTAATAAAAATGCCAAAAACTTAGGCGATATCTCTGGAGAGATTAATTACCTGGACCATGTGTCCTTAAATAAAACGATACCAAAAGTGACCATATAAGTGCGTATGCCGTTCTACATGCACCACGATGTGTACTTTGAATGCGTGATTCGTTATCATCCAGAATGACCCTTCAAACAACGAATCCGCATTTCCTAGAGCTAGACCGACACAAGGGAACACAACTACAATACCTTAAATTAAACCGACACTTCCTAAATCTACTATAAACAAACACAAAATTTCCGTGTGAAATTG
>OX336389.2:1183394186-1183630402 GCA_946902985.2 Meconema thalassinum
TTGTCGGCCAAGATGACGATGTCATCAGCTAATCTCAGAGTTGAAATTATTTCTCCTTGAATCTTCACTCCCACTTTAAATTTTTCTCTAATTTCCTTCATTGCTTGTTCGATATAAAGATTGAAAAGTATGGGTGATAAGTTGCAGCCTTGCCTTACACCTTTCTGAATACCAGCTTCTCTCTCATGTCCTTCAACTCGAATGACTGCAGTCTGGTTTCTGTATAGATTGTATATCACCCTCCTATCCCTGTACTTTATTCCAATAATTTTCAAAATGTCAAACAATTTAGTCCAATCAACGTTATCAAAAGCCTTTTCTAAGTCTACAAAAGCCATGAACGTTCTCTTTATCTTTCCTTATTCTACCTTCCAAAATCAGCCTAAGACTTAGTACAGCTTCTTACATTTCTCCTGAAACCAAACTGGTCTTCACCCAACTCCGTTTCTATCTGGCTTTCAATCCTCTTGTAAATTATTCTAGACAGGATCTTTGAAGCATGAGTAATCAAGCTGATTGTACGGTAATCTTCACATCTGTCAGCTCCCACTTTCTTTGGTATAGGGATGATCTTGAAATCAGGGGGTACCTCACCTGTCTCATAAATCCTGCACTTCAAGTGAAATAACCTGATCAGACCTTCATCTCCTATGCAGCGTAGCAACTCAATCGGTATATCATCTACGCCTGGTGCTTTGTTCCTGCTAAGTCTTCCAAAGCTCTATCAAATTCTGATCTCGATATTAAATCTCCTTTCGCATCCTCATCAATTTCCTCCTCCCTTTCCATTACATGATTCTCAATCTCCTTTCCCTTATACAAACTCTCTATGTAAGCTTTCCATCTCTCAACCTTTTCTTCCCTATCTATTAGAGGCTTTCCATTTGTGTCCTAAATATTACAGCACTTGGTCTTCTTTTCCCCAAAAGTATTCTTAATCCTTCGATACACTGTGTCTACTTTTCCTAATTTCAGAGAATTTTCTATACCTGCACATTTCTCTTTCAACCATTCTTCTTTCGCTTCCCTGCACTTCTTGTTAACCTCATTTCTCAGACGTCTGTATTCTGCTTTCCCCTTCTCATCTCTTACATTCTTGTGTTTCCGCCTTTCATCCATCAATTCTAGTATATCCTGAGTGATCCACAGTTTTCTACCTATTCTTTCTTTCCTACCAATGTTTTCTTCTGCGGATTTTGTTATTTCATTCTTCAAAAGTGCCCATTCGTCTGCAATTGAAGTTTGTTTAGGGTTTTTCATTAGTCCTTCCTTTATACTCTTCTTGAATCTTTCGTTTACATCCTTCTCTTTCAGTCTGTCTATTGCCCACCTTTTTGGCTTTTGACTTTTCTTCAGTTTCTTCAACTTTATTCTGCATTTCATAACAACCAGATTGTGGTCAGAGTTTATGTCAGCACCAGGATATGTTTTACAATCCAAAATCTGGTTTCGAAACCTCTGCTTGACCATAATGAAGTCGATTTGGTAACGCCCTGTATCTCCTGGTCTCATCCATGTGTATATTCTTCTATTGTGGTTATTGAATAAGGTGTTAGCTATGACCAACTGGTCTTGGTACTGTGACCGAAATCCTCCATGTTGGTGATGTTTAATTGCCGAGATTCGCAAAGCAACCTTGGAAGTATTTGATGAATGCAACATATTGTAATGTATTCCAGCATGTGTTTGTAACAGACCCAGAGCTAAAGAAACATTCTTCATAATTATTCTAGCTGATAAATGGACCTATCATTATGGCATTGAGCTAAAATTTAGCACAAGCGTGAGTTGAACATCTTCAACTCCTAACGGCTTTGACAAGTCGTGACGCAATAGATGAGGGGTGGAAACTTCCCCACGCCCCGCATTGAATCAGGTGACTACGCTGCATGCGCTCTGTCAGTTCTAGAACACGGTCATTCGAGAATTCTTTTTTTCACTGGCTAAACTCATGTGTGCACCGAGATGAGGTTTTTAATACGTGCGGAAAGCGTGTGTTTGCACTATTTAACTAACCATCACAATTTGGCTGGTGATACGCCGATACTTATAATAATTTCTTTACCAGTGTAAAGTACAGTAAAGTCAGTGTTTTCTACAAGTGGCAAAAATACTGTAAGTAAGAATTATAATATTATTCAGCGGACACATTCACAGCATCATTGCGGACTGGAAATATATTCACCGTAGAACGCAGGCCAGTAGACATTGATATACAACTTGTTGCAGCGCATAACATATGACAGATCTTGTCATATTATTATTCAGCCAGGCACACAGTTATATAATGTTTAACTTTCTTTTTCGACACGATAGCTATACTAAAGGTAACAGAATAAGATCAACGTTTAATTGGATTGCTAGCAAGTGCATTCATGAATAATGAACAATATTGCAATTACACCACCTATTCCACACTGATAAAATAGTCGGAACATTTCACCATCAGTGGCGTACAACCAATTTTGATTTAAGGGGTTGTATGAAGTCATCCACGATGCCACTTGTAATTAAGATCAGTAACATGGGAACACTAATAAAGACTTTATTACTATTCAAGATGATAGCTTAAGCCATCAACAGGGAAGCTTAATGACCAGGATGAGTCCGAGATCTGGGGGACCGAATTCACGTTAGATCAGACGTCACGACGATGGATGCATTACAAGAGTATCTTAAGCGGCGATCTTGCAAAATTAAGTATAGGACCAAGATTAACCACGTCGTGGGAAAACACATAGGCAACACATTCTCCGTAACCCTGAGCCTGCTTTCAGACAACTTGTCTGAAATTATACAGGGTGGGGCGTGGAACCTTCTTGATTCAAACATGCAATAAAACGCAGTACATGTTTCATTCAACTTTGTTATTTTCCGCCTACCACACAACATTGGACCTTTACATTTACACAGTTTTAAACACAATGTCTGTCAAATGTCGCCCTCCAGTGTCAATACACTGATTCATTCGATGGCAAAAGTTTTGCGTCACCTTTTCGAGCATATCGACCGGGATATTCACAATTTCGGCTCGGATGTTGTTCCGAACGTCGTCCAGGGTGTAGGGACGATCTTTATAAACCAGGGACTTAAGATAATCCCACAGGAAGTAATCAGGAGGGGCTAAATCAGGCGAGCGGGCTGGCCAGTTTTCGTCCCCTCACAGGCAGATCAAGTCGTTCGGGGAAGGCTGCTCTCAAAACACCCATGAAATCCTGGAGGTGTGGGCTTTGGCCCCATCCTGTTGAAACCACACGTTATCCAGATCCATTTCTTGGAGAGCAGGTAAGAAAAATTGTTGGATCATTGTCACATAACGGTCGGAATTGACGGAAACAGTATGACCGTTTTCTTCAAAAAAGTATGGCCCAATGATCCCTACACTTGCTACACCATACCGTGACACGTTCCGAATGAAGGGGCCTCTCATGAAGCTCTTTGGGATTTGTTGAACACCAATACCGCATGTTCTGTTTATTCACACAGCCAGTGAGGTAAAATGTGCCTCGTCAGAGAAGAACACAACTGCGTCATTCGGCACAGTATCAAGCAGCTGCTCACAGTATGTTTGTCGGTTTACATAATCCTGCTCCGAAAGTTGTTGGAGCACACAAAGTTTGTACCGGTGAAAATGGAGCTCAAAGTGAAGAATGCGACGAAGAGAACGGTACGACATCCCAAGGGCAACTGCATTTTTACGCACAGAACGCTTGGGTGACCGCTCAATGGACGCACGAACTCTCTCCACACTTTCAGGTGATCGAACGGTCCTTTCCTTTCTTTGGCGACATTCCCCGTTCCTCTGAAGGCATCCACCCACATTAAAACACTTTTCCGATCAGAAACATGGCCTCGTGGAGGAATATCGAAGTGGCGGCGAAAGGCACGTTGCACTGCAATCACTGACCGAGCGTTAGAGAAATACGCCTCCACGGCAAAAGCACGCTGCTATCTCGACCAAAGCATGTTTACGACTAAGACAGGCGGAAACACAAATATCCCACTCGGCCCCTTCCACTGAATCCACCTCTACTCCCCTGCCCTCCCTACAACAGTCACTGCAACATGTTTAAATAAGGAAGTTTCCACGCCCCACCCTGTATGACAAGCCATCATCATGTTATAATGCTCTCTCTTCCAGGTGACTGATATATTTCGAGTGAATTCCCAAACTAAAGAGCAAATAATTTATGGATATTAAGAGTAATTTCACACACATATTTAGATATTTAACAAAATGTTTTATGGTTGAATTCCATATTTTTTTTAATCAACTTATTCTAAACTTAGTTTCGTTCTTACTCGTGGCGTATTTTACCTTTATGGCGGTTGCAAGCGGAACATTAAACTTTTTGCAGAGCTATTTTTGAAACTTGATAATTAATTCTTGGCACAGTAATTATCATCTGGATTCATGATGTGTGATCCTAAACCCTACAGTGATTAATTCAGATTGTATAAAAAATACGAAGCCGATTATAATCGTAGACATTAAGAGATTCTGACCAGTCTTATTATTGCCATTTAAGGATTACGTGACATTATGTCAAAAGGATTTTGAATAAAGCACAATTATTAATAAGTTGTAGACACCTTATAGTGGTCGAAGAGCAGCAACTGTTGGAAATGAGATATTCCATTCCAACGCTTTAATAAATTAATAATTAATTAATTTCTTCGATGATATAAATGTTTGTGATTATGCCAGGATGCAGGGTCTATGCAGTCCTAGGTCAAATGGAATTAGTATGTGCTTTATTATAGTAATTATATTTATATTTCCAACTTTGGGAAATAGTGCAATGACAGGTTTTTTTTACTGTCCAATTTATCGTCATTTTGTGCACTGTTGTTAGGGTTAAATGAACTGGTCAATTTAATTTAATAATTATGCAGATCATAGGCAATTCTACTGTATTTCTATATCTTTGAATGTAACTGTTACATCATCGCAATCTGAACAATTTAATATATCCCATAAGGACATGTTGAATCCAATTTCTTATTTGAGAATGACTTGAGTGTGACACTCTTACACCCTCCTCGCTGGAGTTGATTTACCATTAACTACCCTCATTTACCACAAACCTACAGAATTTACTGCCTTTAAATACAGGCCACAAGTGATTTTAACGTTACTTCCCGACTTTGAATGGGCGCCAAGGTCGACCATATGGGTCTTCCTGAATAAAATAGGATAAAATACGATACATAACTGTTGCCCCGACTATGAAACTCCATATCCCAGGCGTAGGGCATTTGGCATGCGTTTGCTGATGTACCAGGTTCATGCAAGACAGGAATATAACCACACATGGATTTTAAAAAGATAATCTATTGGCTGTACTAAACACATATATACAAAATATACAACAAAAATACCCTTCATACACTCGTGCTCAAACTTCGTTCGTATTACGATACCATGATCGAGTAATAACGACACTAATTGCAAGTTGACAAACGGACTTTCGTAGTACAAGCAAGAAGACGATCTCTAACTGTTCGTTACGGAAACCATGTCACGTAAAACGACCCTGGGCGTTAGTAGATCAGTGTTCTACCGATAAAACAATAAGACAAGCTCTGAGCGCCAGACACGCCATTATATGCACTGGCGTAAGGATACCATAACCCCAAAGTTTCTGCCGGAACTAAATTGTGCGTAGCCCGCTCCTAGCGGAACATCCGCGTCAACACATAAACATCAGACAGTCAAAATCCACACTGACGTCACACAGTTGTTTCTTCACGCGAAGTTCATGGGAGTTCATGCCATAAATAGCCTAGGTAATCCCACACAAGCCGAATTACTGACTGTCTTTTCCGGGTATGTCACAAATCCAGCACTCGAAAATATCAATCCACTGTACCTTTATAGTACAGCCACAAATCTAACATTTAACATTACTAGGTTAAAATAAAGCTATTAACCCCAAACCAAAATGAAATAATGCTTCTACTTAATACAGTCTTATATCCTTATTCCCAAAACGTAATAAATCGCAAAACCCCGTATTTTATAATATCAAATATCCAAGAACCGATAATTAATAAACAGTGATCCTAGTTGGCGCGAACCATCCAAAGACGAATCCGTCCACAAAAACACACAGGCACAATAAAAATCACCTCTGCAACCCCATGTTAACCCAATAATATAAGATACGAATAAAATACCCCAAACTAAATGCACGAAGCAAAACCCGAGGGTGAGCTACTGTAACTGAATAAATTCCGTTACAAGTGATTAGAATTCCCTTGTAAACCTATGTTTTGAGAAATTACGATATATTAATGCTACTTTGAGCTGAGATGTTTTCCATAAGGAAACTTGAAATTATTGTGGTGATATAATGATAATAATAATTTATTTTCTATAATTAATTTAATCCAATTAATTAATTAATTAACGGTCATTAATGTCAATCTAATATATGCAAATATCAGGGATGTGTATAATTTGTGTGTGAATTATTAATTTAGTCTGTTTTATGGCAAGAAAAAAATATGTTTAATTAATTTTTTTTCTACAAAGCTGAAACTGATAGTGAAGTGTTTTTTGTTTTTGTTCATATTCAGCTAAACAACGAACTCTCGAACTCTGATTAATTTTCTTTTGTGAGAACTTCCCATTTAAGTGAGATAGAACAGCTCAACGGCACAGATGGACATTATGGATACTTGTATCCCAACCTAATGATTTGCCTTGAGTAATAGGAGTGTTCATATCTTTCTTTTGTCCGTCTGCTCTAAAATAAATTTAGGATCTCGATTTTAACAAGTTCTAATTATTCCTGTAGTTTGGAACTTCTCCCGAGTCAGTGATACTTTTTCTTGTTTGTGAGGTATTTGTCCTGTTGAACCTTGCATGCCTATCCCTTTAAACGACCCGAGATATTCGATCTCTTGCCTGCCCGAGGTAGTTATGATTTTTTATTGGACAAATATTTCCAGGACTTTTTTTTTTTTTTTATCGCCTGTGTCCCTTCTTCGGTTTCTCGTTGAAATCGCCGGGCCAACGTGACGTCGGGGAAACGGGCACAGTACATTACCGGTATTTCGTTATTCAGACGACATGACCGCCATTTTCTATACATATACCACGTACGCAATTGGGCAGGATATCGAATTGTGTAGCCAATAGGCTTCACCCAATATCCAATAGAAGATGCCAGACTATTGGCCGAGTAGAAGCGCCAAGTTTAAAATCCGGCCAATGAAAGTTATAGTTTCATATCTTGCATGCATTCTTTAGTTTCGTATACAAAGATGTACTGCCCTTGGAAATGGTGTTCACGGTAGCCTTCTTCTCAGTCTTATTTTAAACACATTTCATTTGTTGCAAGAACAGTCGGCGTATGTGTGACACGTTATTGGTATATTAATGTGAAACTTGGGAATAATATGTACTCGGTTGTGTTTACAAATGTTAGTGAGATGTGATCGTTCAGCACAGTGGTTCAGCATTAGGCCTATCACTCATTCCCTAATTGATGCATCCTTCCAAAAATGAAGTTTGCATTTCCATGTCTGTTACTTATCCATGTACACTTCGTTTATTTTGATTAAATATATGGTACTATGTAGCATCAAAATAAAATAGCTTATTTTTACACTCTCTCTTTCCCAAAATAATGGATTTTTGCCAAGTTCACGTCTATAGTAGCCCCCCTCAATTTCGGAACTAAAAATTTAGAAAAAAAAGGGGGTCTTATAGCCGAGTCAATACGGTAGATCACGTCGCGATTTCTCGGAAAAACAGTCCCGAGATTATGAATGTTAAGGTTAAAAAAGGCATAAACGTGGCCTAAGACCACTACATGTCCATAATTAAATTCAAACCGGTCCCTGCAAACACCAACAAGGCGTCCAAACAAATTATTCGCTTTGACACTGATAAAATCAAACAGAGAGTAACGGAGTTCCAGGAAAAGGCTCGACCAATCGACTGTGACTTTACACAAAAAACTGCTCGATTGAGGCTGCCAAGGAAATTGCTGAAATTAAAAGAAGCAAGAAACATGCCTGGTGGAATGATACCTGTGTTTCAGTGTTCCAATCGGCACAAATCTCCACGCCTAAATCCCCTAGTCTGGCTCGAACCCTAGCCTATAGGAGAGATGTGAGCCTATCCTGGCAACGAGTCCTGTGGTCCCTGAACGTTAAGACGCAGGGAAGTGATTTTATTGGTGGGAAATCATCATTTGGGTCGCCGAGTGAACTATGTAATTGCTTAACTAATTCACGCTCGCTAAATGCGAGGCCACCCTCTCAGTTTCTACTCCCACGTCCGGTCAAGCTGGCACCTCAGAAGATGTTTACCCCATGACCACCCACCATCCAATTAAAATTCCGATGCTCTGATGGCCAAAAGTGAAGTGTTTCCAGATGTGACTTATTGCGTGTCCATGCACATTCCTTGGACTGAAGATTGTGAGAAGCGTCGCTCTTGGGTTACCGCCCGTTTCTGTGCAATGACATTTCGTCTTTTCCGAAATAAGCCAAATCAGCTCGCATATCAGTGTTTGGCGTCATGTTAAACAAAGACAACCCTTCCACGTCTTCGTTTGAACTCTGCTTAGCAGCAGTGAGCCGAGGCGAGCTCGGTAGGGACCAACATCGCGGCGAGAAAAGCGACTCTAAGGACACGCAAATTTAAGATCCTCGGCTGTGTTTCCTGTGGTGCGCATGGAGCAACTTTCCAGCGAGTGTGAAGGCATGATGTCTTGGCGTGCTGTCGTTTTGCGGATTCTGAATACCGACTTCAAGGCTGGCTGACGTGTTTAACAGGTGCGTCCGCGGCTGGGCGGGAAGATGTCTCTTCCCCCCGGCCAGTTAGATAACCAACATAAAAATGGTTGAAGTAACCGTGTGCGATAAGTAAACTAAAAACTAACATTGAAAATTCTTATTGGTGGGGTTATGTGTGGGTAGTCATTTTCTTTCTGTTGGCTGCGTGCGTGATATACTTTGGCGTACAAGGGCATCGAATTCAGTTTTGTTCATTTTCTGTTTCATAGCGTGTGTGAACACGTAAGTAATATGATCCTGCCACTTCGTGTGGGTCCGGTGTCGAATTCATTCGTGTGATTATCCGGGAGACCAGTATTGTAAGATTTGTGTTTATGAAAAGCACCTTGTGGGGGATTGGCGAAGTATCTTGCCTTTATTGTGTCTGATCCGGCAGCGATGCTGTTTTTAATGTAGTGTATTTTGAGGGCAGTATGGCCTAGTTCGTTTTCGCTTTGCGTTTCTCTTTTGTTTCATGTAACTCATTTGTCTATGGACCGTGTGTCTTTTGTTTTGCGCCAACATGGCATCCTTGTGTTTAAATGTACGTCGGGGTCATGTGCGCAGCCGCGGAAGTCACCTAAATTTGTGTACTTATGTTAACCTCGTCACATGTTTGTTTTATTATTCTTGTTTCTTATTCTAGTTCCCCTCGCAACAAAATTTCAAATGGTACTTTCAGGTAAGAAATGGGGGTGGGGGTTACTGCCTTGCGGGGGCGTGCCGCACCGGTGTAATCAGTCAGTACCTGGGCTCCGTCATGTTAAGAAGTAATTTGCCATTAGTCCGGTTCAATGCTTACTGTCGACCAAAATATTATGTGCACTCGAGTTTGAAGGTTGTTTGTGAAGTAACCAATAGACCTACATAAAATCCAATAACATCATTTTCTTCGCTCTATTTTACGTTAGTTCATGTAGGTTTGGAATTTTTAATTTATATTTCAAGATTTTTTTTTAAATCGCAGTTGGAACACAAAAAGTGCCCGTTTTTAAGCGTGTTTCAACCATGCTTCACATTTAAGAATCATTATCTCACAAACCCGTCATCAGATCGAATCCAAATTTTAACACAATATACATTGGAATGTTGTATAACTGGTTTATTAATTTCAAAATTTTGTGCGTTCAAGAACGAAAGTTGTTATTTTTGTAAGGTAACTTATTCTCGACTTGGGTTCGTTGGAAAAATGTAGTTCTTGGTTGCATTGTAATCCTTATACATCAAAAGGTTATGCTGTATGACTGTGAAATACGTAAATTAATTCACTTATTTTATATTGGTTTGTATTTGTACGGGGAATTAAAACATGGTTCACCAGCTAGCCGCTCCGGGAAATGATGTACAGCGTTGCTGATATGGAGCCCATCAATTCCGAGCGAGGCGCGACATGACGCGTGATGGAGCCCATTTTGGCAACGCTGTACAACTTTCACCGGAGTGGCCAACTGGTGAACCATATCTTAATTCCCCGTACAAATAAAAACCGATATAAAATAAGTGAATTAATTTACGTATTTCACAATCTTACAGCATACCTTTTTGATGTATAAGGATTACAACGCGACCAAGAACTACATTTTCAAACCACCCCGAGCCGAGAAAAAGTTACCTTACAAAAATGATAACTTTGTTTCTTGGACACAAAATATTAAAATTAATAAACCAGTTATATAACATTCCAATGTATATTGTGTTAAAATTTGGATTCGATCTGATGATGGGTTTGTGAGGGAATAATTCTTAAATGTGACCAATGGTTGAAACACCCTTAAAAAGGGCACTTTTTGTGTTCCAACTGCCATAAAAAATATTAAAATATAAATTAAAAATTCCAAACCTACATGAATGACTAAAATGATGGATGTTATTGGATTTTATGTATTGGTTACTTCACAAACAACCTTCAAACTCGAGTACACATAATATTTTGGTTGACAGTAGGCCTACCGGCCGTTTCTTTAGTTTGTTCATTTAATTATTTTGTATCATCGTGGGGTTATGTTCAAGACTTAGTGATATTCCGTTTCTTTTGTTTTTGGTTAAATTTCGTGTTGTCATTATTTTACGCTCGCTTGGCGATGTCACACCTTTGTTCGGAAGGGGACGTTCTTATGGATTCCCATTAAGGGGTTCATCCTCCTTTGATTATACCATTCGTACTATTCGTACGTAGTGATTCGGGGTATATTTTACTGCTTGGCGCCTTGCTCAATCTATGTAATGAGGCGTAATTTGCTTTGATTTACCTTGTTTGTATTGCTTTGAGCCTCATTCGGTTGGATATTTGTTTAACACGGTGTTGTATTAAAGGGGCCGTCCCTCCTTGTATTTTTCATTCATGTAACTCTGTATTTTTCTCCCGTGATCATTTCACTCGAGGTGAAACTTGTAACTACGGTGTGTACACGTGTATGTTTGAATTGGGGTTTTCATTTATGTTATGTACCATGTTTGTCTAGTGATTCGGGGTCTATTTTACTGCTTGGCGCCTTGCTTAATCTATGTAATGAGGCGTAATTTGCTTTGATTTACCTTGTTTGTATTGCTTTGAAATTATATCTATATTCTTTTAAATTCAACTTCTTTCTCTTAGCACACGGAACCTTAGGTAACCTATTCCCATTTGCGGCCTCTGCATACGAGGTCAACGTCCAGCCCTGAGCTTGCCTCGCCTACGGCCGTGTAGCGGCAGTACAGTTGGTAGCTAGAGAGCGTGGTTTATCTATCCATGTATAGGTTATGTTAGGTTGTCGTGGTTAGGAGTGAAGAACCATTTCAAATTTGTTTTGCTTACCTACTGTAAGAATTCTATGTACCTTGTGTAATCTCTGTATTATCATTTTCATGTACGATGAACCGCCCTATACCAATGGTGGAATATCTCTCTCCTGAGGAAACTGTGTATGAGCTGTGGATCAGAGGTATCGAGAGTTCGGGAGACAGCGAACAGAATAGTTTACTTCTTTCTGCTGGTACTGATTTAGCTGCAATACCTCCGGTGCTTGACGATGCATCATTCCAGGCAAGTGAGTCCCAGATAGTAGCGGAGGTGGATTCTGTAGTCAATATTGTAAACTTTATTGGGTTTGGTAGTGCAAGTGAGCCTCAATTTAAAAATAGATTACGAGCCCAGATAACATATTTGTTTTACCGCATTGGTGATATCTTAACTGTGTCACGTCGTCGTTCCGTTGGTGACAAACATTTTAACAAATTGTCAGGAGAAGTTGATTGAATGTGCAAATCATGTATTTGAAGATAAGGTTGTAGTTATTTCGGGGGGTGAGCTGTCTTCATCAGCTCATGCTCGTTCCGGTGTTGAATCACATCCTGATATCGGTATAAATGCTAGTAATGTTCTGGAAGTGCCTAATGTGAGTAATGTGTCAGCCGTTGAGGCGACGTGTAACTTACCTGTTCATGATTCTTCAGCCTCGTCTGTGGTACTTCCTTCGTCTGTTTTGCCTTCTTCCTTGCATGTTTCGTCGACAATTTATAGTATCCCAAGAGCAAGCTGTAACGTAAGCTCTGGCCTACACGTGAGTATAGTACAAGATGTTGTACCGAACAATACAAGCAATGGTCGAGTAACGTAACCCCAGTGATTCAACTTACTCTTTCCCTGTCAATGGGAGGAATTCCAGTCGTGCTTTAGCTTCCGAGTCTAGCCGGGTACCAAACCTTGTCCCGTCTCGCAGCGTAACCATTCAGGAGTAGGGCATGCTGAACAACAGAGTTGTTCTAATTCCTCTATCGCCTCCACATTGCCAATTTACTCTGTTCGCAACCTTATATCGAATGTTGGTCGGTCTAAGTGCCCCCCCCCCGTCTGCTCACAAGCACTCTGCTCCTGAGGTAGATTTTCCAATTTCAAATTCTTACCCACAATGCTGTAACTCTTTTCATCGTGCATGTGGAAATGGGGTTCCGCACTGGGAATCGAAAACTGATGGTTTTTCCGCCCCAATATTTGGGAATTTTGTGATAATGTACCTACTTTTCATCGTCCTGCTGGTGGTATGCCTGCCATACCCAGCCCGAACCGTCAGAATGTGAGTTCCGGGAAGTTAAATCATCCTTTAACTAGTTGTGTTATGAAGTTGAAAGAGTTCAATACCGAAGCTGTTGATGGGGTTGTTAGGTTTCTACGTGAACTTGTGGTTATCCACAAATATGCAGGTGTGTTTGGGGTGTCCGATGGACAAATATTTTAACTGGTATTTCCTTTTACTTTCGGTGTAATGCATAGTAAGGTCGTTGAGGCCATGTCAAGTGGGGTGACCCTAAAATGGTTTCTTAGAGATTTACTTAATTTCTTAGTTCCTGCAAGACCGATGGGTTCAGTTACCCTGCAGTATTTTTACCAGGTTCAAAATCTGGGTGAATCACTTAACTCGTATATTCAAGATATTTTAAAGTTTGTGAAGGTTTTTGCTTTGCCTCCGTCGGGGGGGATGATGATGTCGTATCGAATATATTGGTGGGATCACGCCAGAGTATAGGTCGTATCTAAGTCTTGGGCTTCGTCCAAGCAACATTAAAGAGTTGTGTGCTGCGGCTATCCATGCAGAGTCGGTACGACAAGGTGACACGCTGAGGGTAAATGTTTCGGTTCCTCCACCGTTTGTTATAGCTCCTCGCCCTCAGGGTAATTATAACAGCGGAAATAATGGCAGGCCTGTTAAGCATGATTTCTGTGGAGGTTTGTGGTACATCGCAAAATTTTGTAGAAAGAATTGAATTGTATTGTGCTGTTAAGCGGGTGTTCACTATATTGAATACATTTTAAACCGTTGTTTCTGAATTTTATGGGCTGCTACGCCCCCTTTCATATAAGTTGTTTATGTTTAGGTGATCAGCTGGTATACCCAGTCAGCTGTTGGGAGTAGTTGTGTGCTTGCGTGAGCCTTCTTCAGTAATTTAGTTCTTTGTTTGTGAGTCGTGCCTTCAGTTTATTGCATTTGTTAACTGCTGGGTGTATTTTCAAATTATTATTATTATTAATAATAATAATAATAATAATAATAATAAACCGGCATCTTTTGGTGCAAATTTATTTGGAGTTGTAGCGTTGATGTCATTGAGTTTTATCATGGTCAGCTTGTCTTGAGTTGCGTTGGCACCCTGTAATTGGTCTTACTTGGTGCATTTATCGTTTTGTTGTTTGGATATTTACTATGTCGCATAATGTGTGTGCTGGGATATGATTGTGTGAAGTTTGTGACGAAGTGTGTGTGCGGTAATTTATATTTGTTGTGTACTAAGTTTACTGGGAGGGGTAATTTGAGGTTGTGTTTTGTCGATAGTAAGGCTAGATGGTATATTTATTACATACGATGGGTTAATTCGTTTGCGACCAAGCCAAGTGTGCAAGTGGTATCTCGCAGTGGTAACTGCTGGTCAGGATCGCAACGAGGACAGAGTATGGGCTCCAAGTTGGTTCGACTCCCAGCCGGGTTGTGTATAGAGCTTACCCGATTTTAGCAGTTTTCAGGTATGGGACTGGACTGCAGCAATGTAAGGTAAGGTAATTTTGGGGGTATTTTACCCACGAGGTTCTCCAGATGATGAATTCGTGCCACTGGGGCAGAGTAAGTACTGGGGTAATTTATTGGCTCTGCCGCTTAGTGTGGGTCTGGTGTCGACTCTACTCGTGTAATACCAGGGAGTTCTAAAGTGTATTTTGTTATTGGCTCTGCCGCTTTGTGTGGGTCTGGTGTCGACTCTGCTCGTGTAAATATCCAGGGAGTTCAAGAAAGTATTTCATGTTAACTTCAAGAACATATTCCATGTTAACTTGTGATGGAGCCTTGGCGACAACAAATTGCATACTTGAGCGTAACTGTAATTTTATTATAGCGAGTGGTAAATGTATTGGGGATTTTGAAGTTGGGTGTGCGAAGGATGTGTGTTGCATGCGAGGGGTCCCAATTCGTGTCTGCACTGTGGTCTTGCCCTCTCTTACCATATCCTCCGTTTTGGTCGGCTTTTCAAATTTTGTTGTTGTAATCGGGATTCGGTGGAAGATATAAAAGGCTCAATTTATTACATTTAATTTTTACTTAGACGACATATGATTAATGTACACTGGGACTTGCTTGCACTGGTTGGTAAGGGGTAAATGTAAAATTATTGAAAGTCAAGGTCACGCACCTCCGAGAAGCTCAAACACAGGTATAGGGCGCCATTAAAGCACTGTCAGTTTGGCAGGAATTTTTGAAGGTTATTGTCCTTCAACTAGATTATTATGTTTGTAATGTTAAGTGTAAGGTTAATGTTGACTTCCGGCATAGCTAAGGTTAGGTTGTTAAGGGGAATTGTAAGGGTTTTAAGCTAAAATGAAGGGGGGAGTGTAACGAACTATGGGTCCTGGAATTTGTGGGCGCGAGTCATCCCTGTGTTGACTATTGGACTCTTAAGTGAGCTGTGACGTTCATAAACTCTTAAGTGAAGTGTGGACAACGCCCAGTAAGGGGGTCGTTTCTTCGAAGGTGCACATGTGATGGTCGGTGGTGACCGTTTACTGGTTCGGTCTCTGGATCTGGTTGAATGTTTCACTGGAGTCATGGATGCAGCGGAAGAACGGTGCCATACTATCAGTGTCCTGTAGCCAGGGTCAGCGGGTAGGAGGGTGCCTTGGCAAATCAACATCATGGGGACCAACTCTCGGTGATTGCTGGTGGTAAACTGAGAGGATCCACATCTGCCGCCTGCCTGTTCCATGCCTTATCTGGATCAGCGTGGAAAAATATCGACACGCCTGGCTTATCACCACACCGGTCCCAAGGTTCTCATCTGGATCATCGTGGATGAACATCACTACATCGGCCCCATGGTCCTCATCTGGATCAGCGTGGAAAAACATCAACACGCCTGGCTCATCACCACACTGGTCCCTTGGTTCCCATTTGGATCACCGAAAGAAAATTTCAGCAAACCAGTCCCATGGTGTTCGTGTGGACGCACGGCTATGCAAGTGGGAAGCCGTTTCGACGCCTCACCCCATGGAGACATTTGTGGGGGTGGGGAGGATGTGCCAATCAGCACAAATCTCCATGCCTAAATCGAACCCTAGCCTATGGGAGAGATGTGAGCCTAGCCTGGCATCGAGTCCTGTGGTCCCTGAACTTAAGACGCAGGGAAGTGATTTTCTTGGCGGGAAATAATCATTTGGGTTGCCGAGTGAACTATGTAATTGCTTAACTAATTCACGCTCGCTAAATGCGAGGTCACCCTAGGAGACCACCCTGTCAGTTTCTACTCCCACGTCTGGTCCAGCCGGCACCTCTGAATATGTTTACCCCATGACCACCCACCATCCAATTAAAATTCCGATGGGCTGGTGGCCAAAACTGAAGTGTTTCCAGATGTGACTTATTGCGTGCCCATGCGCATTCCTTGGACTGAAGATTGTGAGAAGCGTCTCGCTTGGGTTACCTTACAAGCATGCGCATGTTCAGTCACCGAGTGCAAAATAAGGGTTGTTGGTAGCTCTAGGCAAAAGATTACAAGGATGAACATGTCCATAGAGTATAAAGTGCCAGAAACAAGAGTTGCTTATCACAGTAGGAGCGCTAAATGAATGCAATGCATTAAGCAGACTTCTGAGTCGCACTGGGTTTGAACATCAAAAATATGTTCGGGCGGTGTTTTAAACTTCTCTGGTCTGAAGTCATCATATCCAGCTCCAGTCCAGTAACTGCCTTCAATAACTCTTTCCTCATGTCACGAACTAGAATTTGGTTGTCCTCGTGACGTTAGAAATTGTAAATCTGGTGGTCACGCTCCTGCAGTTTGCCTTTGGTTACCACAGTTATTGTAGTTGTGATAAGAATAGAACAGAATAGAATACCCTCTGTTCGTAATTTCTTGTTCATCCTCGTAATCTTTTGCCTAGAGCAACGAACAACGCATGTTTTGAACTCTGTGACTGAACATGCGCATGCTTGTTCTGTAAGGTGCAGTGTAATTGTCCATGGCAAACATTGTGCTCTTATTTGAACATACCGACAGCGGTAGCTACGCTCCCTAAAGCGCAGCGCTAGGCCATGGGGCCAAGTCCTCTGCAGACTAGGTAGACGTGGGTTCGAGCCCAACCGTCAGCCGTCCTTGAAATAGTTTTCAGGGGTTTCCCATTTTCAACTTCAGGAAAATGCTGGGACGGTACCTTCAGACAGGCCACGGCTGCTTCCTTCCACATAATTGCCTAGTTTCATTCATTTCATCTCTCATTAACTACTCTCATGAGGTTGGCGTAAGGAAGGGCATCTGGATGTAGAGACCATCTGCCATATTGACTTTAATCGCATTTCATCCCTGACCCCGTTGGAAACGGGAATAATAAGGGTAGACTTACATACATTTGTAATGTACATGTAAAACTCTTACAAGCAAACCAAAACATTTTTGCAATTGCGATTGCAACTTGCGCCAACTCCCTTGTGAGATTTGCTGATGACACTGCCATCTTAGCCGATTCACTCGAGGATTTGAATGCATTTTTAAATGGTATGGAATCCATCTTGAGGAAAAAATTCGTGATGAAAATCAATAAATGTAAAACAAAAATAAAGGAAAAATCAGAAACTTCTATCGACGTCAAATTGGCAGGTAAAACGCAAAAGTAAGTAGGAGACTTCTGCTACTTGGAAATCAAAATAACTAGTGATAAGACAAAGCAAAGAGGATATAAAAAGGAAGCATAAATACAGATTTAGGTATTAGGAAGTAATTTTTGAAAGCGTTTGACTGGAGCGTGGCACTCTATGGAAGTGAAACTGTTGGTGCAGCAGAAAAGAGGAGAATCGAAGCGTTTGAAATTTGTTGTTACAGGAGAATGATGATCAACTGGTAAATAGAGTAATAAACAAAGAGGTATTAGCACATTGCTGCCCGGGTGCGATCAACTCTATTCCTTACTGCGGACTGGGCAACTGAAGCACACCTAGCATGAGAAGGAAGATGAAACATAAATACATGTAACTTTATGTACTTGTCCATCCATCAACCTCATCGTCACTACTTTCACTGCTATCATTGTCATTTTCACTCATATTATTAACATCAACAGACGCGTCTGAACTGATTATCACACTGTCAGTTCCGCGCGCACCATGCTAACACTTGACAATACATGCGGTAACTGGAGACTTCCTGTACCAAAAGCATTATTGAGACAACAATATACCTATCTGCATTTCGATCAACAAAGACCTTAGTTTGTAAATAACACGTAGTATTTCGATTAATGAACGGCGGAGAGGAGAAAATTACACAAGAATGAAGCTGTGAGAAAAAGTTAATTTATGTAACCGGTCGACAGCACACCAATACAAAACTACGTACGTTGGACCGTCATCAATGTGTTAAGATGAGTGGGAGAGGAGAGATGATTCTGGCGACTGCTAATGAAGAAGAGATAGGTTGGTAGGACACACATCAAGACACCCAGGGATAACAAACTTAGGGTGTGTTTCCATCTCCCAAAATGTTAATAATGGCACCCTGTGGCGTTAACGAACAGCTGATTCGTCACCTCAAGTTAAAACGCAATGAGACTGAAACGCGAATTATGATCCGCATCATCCTGGCTTGTTATTGACTGGCAATTATCACCAGCCATTGGCTGCCCGCTGGTTTGTTTACAATTATCACCAACATGGCGGAGAGAGGAATAGATTTCTAAATCAATTAAATTGCTAGAAATCTATTCCAGTTCATGACAGTATGAAGTGCAAATCATTTATTGATGAGGACTTGTATGTACGTTTATATTTAAATTGCAGCGTGACACTGTTCATCAAAATTTGTGAAAATAAAAGTACAAATCAACACTCTTGCTGATTAACTGAAAGTTTCTACTACTTTGGATGTAAATCAATTGGCTGTCGTTTCCACCAGTTTTATTCATCAGTTCGAAATACATTCAGTACAATAACCTTTTGTGCACTATAAAACTACATTATTGACCTTTGCGTATTGATGTTGCTGTCTGAATATATTTACCAATTTCATGACCTGTAATTTGTAGGTTATGCCTAAGGCATATAATTTAAGTGGCCGCTTGTAATGTGAAGTCCTTACTGTATTTATGTACAAATATTATGAATAATAATAATAATGTTATTGGTTTTACGTCCCTTTTAACTACACTGGCGTTTAGACGCCGGGGTGCCGGAATTTTTCCCCGAAGGGGATCTTTAACGTGCCAGTAAATGTACTGACACGGCTCCCTCGCATTTGCACACCCTCAAATGCCAGCTGACTGCGCCAGGTTTCGAACCTGCAACCTTGGGCTCAGCAAGCGAGACAAATATTATGGTTTAACTAATGAAGCAAGGATTAAAAATGCAGTTTGCACTGCCACTTTTTTTTTTTTTTTTTTAATATTGATATGTAGTTTCTCAGTCTGGTACCTTATTAACCTGCAGGCTGAGTTTTTTTTTTTTTTTTTTTACATGCCCAGGTGCATACAGTAGCATAAGACCTACTGCAGGCTATGTCGATCCTAAATGTAGGCCTATTATAGTGCTCATGTCAAAGGTCGTCCTAAAGTTTTAACTATTGAGACTTGATTTGCATCGAAGATACTTTCAGCTGAGTCTGGCAAGGCTTCGTAAACTTGGGCGCGACTTCACATTTTCCTATACAACTTTTGATACCAACCACTTAAATCACAGTGTTTCAAGATTTGCTCTCATTAAACATCACCAAATAGTTTTTTTTCCCCTGGTGGTAGGCTGTGTTGGAGTCTACAGAAAATAAAGTTGAGAAATAAAAATACATCTTAGGTTTCCATGACACAGTTGCATTTTATCCTACTGTATCTCCACTCAATATACCAATCCTACCAATGTTTCCTAATTCCTCATCTGCATAAATAAACATGACAGATTACAGCATTAGCAATGATGACATTAACTTATGAATTACTAAAATGTTTTTAAAAGATGCATAGAAAGTGGCTTGATAAACCCTGTATCATCAATCCATTTAAACATTCCCACAGAGCGGTAATCAGAAGCTCATTTTATGTGCAACTGGTATGTAGAATAAACCTCCCTCCCAATAACTTGTAGGCCTAACCTGAACATAATCCATGTTAAGAGCTGTTTTTTGGTTCACAGAAAAACCTACCATTTAAAATCTTGCACATAGGCTACTAATCATATTATGGTGAAATTACCTACAGTAATTTTAAAAATCCTGGCTATCAACTACTGATTTAAATATTCTACACATCTTTCTTAACTCCACTTTTACTGACAGCATGGAAGTCCTTACTACTGTCTTTCAAGCCACTGACCAGTTATTTTTTTCATGAGGAACTATTTTAGTTATTCTTCTCTATGTGAAATACAGTTGATGACAACTGCCTGCAAGACTCAGGTGATTTTTCTTGTGTCGCTTCTCTGGTTGCCTACGACACTTCCTAATTATTAACAGAAAGTTTCATCGAATTGTTGTATCCAATTGACCAACTGGTAATATATTATGGCTTGCTTCAATATTCTTATGATACACTTTTAGATCCCATACATTAATGAAATATGCAACATAGGCTGACATGTTGAACCAATCTCCCATTCCCCAACACTCCCAACTAATGGTACATAAGCTACCTTGTGGTTGGTCTCACATTGCTTCCATCTACATGTACCGTACTAGGTCTAGTAGTACCATAGGTATTGTGAATGTTTCTCCAACTCCGTCAAGGAAACTACGTAATTCTGAACTAAGATCTAGAATGGGGTACACTGTCCCACGAGGACAATCAAGGACAACTTGAACCATTCAAGCGATTCTTCTATTTCATTTTACCAACTAACCAGCTGCCTGGAAATGCTAGTGAAGGAGGCAGCTAAGTAGGCTAGCCTACTGGTATTCACCATTCAGAGAACATTCTCAGCAACTTGTCTATGCATAGGCCTATGACACAACTTTCAGAAACTGATACAGTAGTTACAGAACACTAATGGTGCCCAGCACTCACAGCTTAGCATAGCACGGAGTGGATTCCAGCCACAGATTAACTCATGATCTGTCAACGGGTTTTCAAGCAGATTGAGCACACACCCAAGTACAGGGGTCTTGATCATGATGTTCCAAGCCTCTAAATGAAACACTCCTCTTTAAGACTTTCTGGTCTTGCATACATGGTCCATCAACATTCTCCTGATCTCAGTGTTTTCAAGTTTCTGACGGCTATGGACATGTTTTTATCTTGACAACTTCATATTTTAAGGGGCTGGGGTACATGCCCTAATCTTAATTAGTTCAGCATAAGATCATTGAATCCCCTTAAGAAAAATAGGGAACATTCATGTGTTATTTGACCATAGGAAAGGGAGAATTTAAAAAACTGAACCTCTAGGGACATTGATGCTGATGACTCCGAGTTGTTGTTTGAGTCTTCAGTCTTTTGACTGGTTTGATGCAGCTCTCCATGCCTCCCTGTCCTGAGCTAATCGTTTCATCTCTACATAGCTCCGACACCCTACATCGGAGGCAATCTGTTTAACATATTCTAACCTTAGTCTACCCCTACAGTTTTTGTCCTCGACCCTTCCTTCCATAACTAAGCTTGCTATTCCTGGGTGTCTTAGTATGTGTCCTACCAACCTATCTCTTCTCTTCATTAGCAGTCGCCAGAAACATCTCTCCTCTCCCACACGACTCCGAGTAAGTAGGCTAAATCAAAATGAACATTTTGCAGTGATGCCTTAATAAAGTTTGATAACTTTATACCGTTCAACATGAATAGGCCTATATTGGACGGGAAATATTTTTATTATTTGCAGAGATTACAAGGATGACTGGTTGATGTATCATTATTTTGCTAAGCGAACATAAGTTCCAAGTCCATATCGTGTTGGAACCCATATTTCAGTGTTGCTTTAGTAAACTAAATATTCAATGTCTTTCAGTCGGTCAACACGGTTGCACTTAATAGTAATGAGCATTATTCCCAAATCCAGGAAAAAAAAAAGAAAAGGTACATGCAGGCCTAACATATCAAATCAATCATACCTACAAGACAACAAAAATCCTCTATGAAAAACTATTAAAACCCCATAATGGTAGTCAAAAATAATCTCAAACCACCGCCACTATTTCACGAAGGTGCAGAAAAATCTTAATCAAGTACAGCTATTCGTAATAGTAGGCTACTGTTGTGACAAACCGCTACAGAGTGATCATCATCATCATCATCATCTTGCACAGTTTCCACCACTGGCCGGGTCTGTTTGGAACACAAGCCTCTCCAACGTCTTCTGTCTTCCCACCATCTCTCAGCCTCCACCCTTGTCCAGTCTTCTCTCTTCTTCACGCTTTCTTCCACCCCCTTCGGCCACCTGTCAATCGGTCTTCCTCTCGGCCTCTTTCCTTCCCACTTCGTCTCGTGTACTCTCCTGGCTATCCTCTTCTCCTCCATTCGTTTTACATGTCCATACCTCTAAGTCTAGATTTCTCTATACCATCCAGTAATGGTTCCTCCTTCATTAATTCTCTGGTCCTCTCATTTCTTATTCTGTCCATCTTTGTAGCTCCAATACTGCTTCTCAAGAACCTCATCTCACTGGCCTGTATTTTGCTCTTCTCCCTTCCTTTCATAACCCAGGTCTCCGAGGCATACGTCAGGATAGGGATATAGTACGTCCGATATATGATCTTTTTACTGTTCTGAGGGACATCCTTGCTCCATAACATGCTTCTCACTCTCCTCTGAAATGCTTCTGCCTGCCTCCCCCGCTCGTTTATTTCTCTATCGTTTCTTCCATTATCTTGTATCAGGCTTCCCAGATACTTGAAACTGTCCACTTTCTTTAGCTGTTCCCCACCAATTGTTATTCCCGTTGTGGTTCTTTCCTTCTTCCTTGATGTGATCACCATCTCACTCTTATGCTAAATTTCATCCCATATCCTTGTATTATTCCTTCCCACACGTCCAACTGTTCCTGTACCTCCTCCTTGTTTCCCCAAATCATCAAATCATCTGCAAACACCATTGCTTTCATCTTTCCTTCCCCAATTACTTGAGCCACTCGGGTCATTATGTCATTCATCACCACAATCAAAAGTAACGGTGAAAGTGCACTTCCTTGTTTCAGGCCGTTTCTCTGTTCCAACCAGTCTGATCTCTCTCCTCCCACTTTCACACAGCTCACGCTTCCCTTGTACATCTCCTTTATCCTCTTTATAGTCCATTTCTCTACTCCTCTATCCTCTAGGGACTTCCATACTTTGTTTCTGCATACACTGTCATATGCTTTCTCAATGTCCAGGAAGGCCATCAGTAGATCTGTTCCATACTCATAGTGCTGTTCTTTTAAGTGCCTTACAGCAAAAATCAAATCCACTGTGGACCTTCCTGCTCTGAAGCCATGTTGTTCTTCCCTCATCCCTCCTTCTATCCTTGTCCTAATTCTCTTTTCCAAAACTTTCTCGAAGATCTTTGCACAATGACTCATCAGTGTTATTTCCCGATAGTTTCTGCAATCTGTTCTACCACCTTTCTTGAAGATCGGGACAATTACTCCTTTTCTCCAGTCCTCTGGTGTCTTCCTTTCCTTCCATGCTGTCCTCATCACTCGGTACAACCACTGTATCCCCACCTCTCCTGCTGCTCTCATCATCTCCACACTGAACTCATCCACACTCGGTGCCTTCCCTCCTTTCATCTTATTCACTGCATCTTCCACTTCTTTCCATGTTAAGTCCTTTTCTATTTGCAGTTCATCTTCCTCTTCCCCGATTTCTTCCTCCTCACCATCTTTTCCATTTGGGTTCAGAAGTTCTTCAAAATATTCTTTCCACATTTCCTTCAGTTCTTCCCTATTTTCGATCTCTTGTCCCCTTTTGTTCACCATTCTAACATAATCCGTAGGATCCTTCCGCCTCTTATTTTTTACCATCCCATACAGGACCTTTTTTGTACCTTCACTATCCTCCATCATCTTTGTCCACTCTTCCATCCACTTTCTTCTCTCCTCAGCCACCACTCTCTTCGCCTCCTTTCTTTCCTGGTACTCTTCCCTTGTCTCTACTGTCCTATTTTGATACCACCTACTAAAGGCTCTATTCTTTTCCCTTACTATATCTTTTGTCTTCTCATTCCACCATGGTGTTTCCTTCCACCTCTTCTTAGTACTTGTCCTCCCACATACCTCCCACATACTGCTTCTGCTATACCTACTATCATCATCATCATCATTTCCCCTTATCCAGCTCCTGCCGGGTCGGGGTATTTATGGCACTTCTCCACTTTCCTCTTTCCTTCCACCATTCTTCTTCCACGATCTTGTCCCAGCCCAGATTTCTTTTTCTTACGCTGTTCTTCACTGAATCAATCCACCTTGTTCTAGGTCTTCCTCTTGCTCTCTTACCCTTGCACTTAGCCTCCAGCATCTGTCTTGGTATTCTATTTTCCTCCATCCTCTTTACATGTCCAAACCACCTTAGTTTATTCTTCTCAATTCTCTCATTTAGTTTTCCCATCCCAACTTCCTTCCTAACATCTTCATTCCTCACTCTGTCTTTCCTTGTCTTTCCTATCATACTTCTTAGGAATTTCATTTCACTGGCTTGGATTCTACTCTCTTGCCTGCTTGTCAGGGTCCAAGTCTCAGCTGCATAAGTTAATATGGGAACATAGTACACTTTATACATTACCTCCTTGCTTTTCCTTGGTACTTCCTTATCCCAAACGAGTTTTCTTACACTTTGATAGAATGCATTGCTCTGCTGTACTCTCCTGCCAATCCCTATGCCCAACCTATCAGTTTGCATCAATTCACTTCCTAGGTATTTGAAAGTGTCCACAATTTCCAAACTCTGACTTCCAATTTTCACAGTGCCCTTTCCTTGTCTTTCCCTCTTGTCATCACCATGGTCTTGCTTTTCTCTATACTGATTTTCAGGCCGTACTTCTGAATATTTTCGTTCAGTGCATCTAGTTGTTTTTGCACTTCTTCGGTGTTCCTTCCCCAGACCACAATATCATCTGCAAATAACAGTAACTTCATTTCTTTATGTCCATATGCTTCCTTTGTTTCCTTTACAATTTCATCCATCACCATTATGAACAAGAGAGGTGACAGCACACTCCCCTGTCTTAGTCCAGTCTTGTTCCTAAACCAATCTGTCCTTCCAACTGGGGTCAGTACCCTGCTAGCACAGTTGTTGTACATTGCTTGCACCATTTCCAACATTTCTCTTCCCGGTCTCTTCTTAACCATGGTTTCCCATACCTTCTCTCTGGGGACATTATCATATGCCTTTTCTAGATCTATGAAAGTCATGATCAAATCCTCTCCATATTCCCAGTTCTTTTCCATCACCTGCCTCAAGCTAAAGATTGGGTCCACTGTGGATCTTCCACTCCTGATGCCATACTGTTTCTCTTGCAACTCTCCTTCCACCTTTCTTCTCATTCTTCTTTCTAATATCCTTTCCAGTATTTTTACTATCTGTGATATGAGGGTGATCCCTCTATAGTTATCACACACCTTCTTGTCTCCCTTCTTAAACACTGGTATTATTAGCCCTTTCTTCCAGTCTTCTGGTACACATTTCCGTTTCCACACACACTTTAGCAGTCGATACAACCATTGCATACCAACAGGTCCAGCAGCCTTTATCATTTCTACACTGATTTCATCCACCCACCTACTAGTGTCTTCTTAAATCTAGCCCATTCCTCTTCCACCCCTCTTTCTTCATCTGTTGGAATTCCTTCCTTTACCATTTTGAGGTACTCGACCCTTCTATCCCCTTCTTTCAGTTTCCATATCCTTATACGTGTTTCCTGGTTCTCAGTCCCTTTCTTCTCCTTACTCCCTCTCAGGTTCATTACCAGCAATCGATGGTCGCTATCCAGGTTCTCCAATGGTATAACCTTGATGTCCGTGATGTTCTTATTTAGTTCTTTCTCATACAGTACATAGTCGACCACCGACTTCCTGGTCAAGACATCACTGTACCACGTGATTGTGTGGGTCTCTCCTTTCTTAAACCAGGAGTTCCCAACTAGCAGGATGTTCCTCTGGCAAAAGTCCAACAGTCTCTTTCCTTCCTCATTTCTTCCGCCCCAACCCTCTGGTCCTAGAACACTCTCCTAGAACAAGCTACGATAGGCCCAGCAAGCCAGTAGTGGATGAAACCAAATGCTTTCAAAAGATGGAACGAGTACTGAGTGATAGGCCCCCGAAATAGAAATATTTATTTTAATGTCTACAAGATAACGAGATTGCCACAAAAAAAAAAAAAAAAAAAACAATGCCACCCACAAATCTATAGAAGGCAACACTAAAAATGGCTTATCTAATCCACCCTTCACCAACATTAATATTTGTAATTTAAGTAACTTAGGTTATGTTAAGTTGAGGTTAATGGTGGAATTGATTGCGGCTGTGTGGCGGGAAGGACCCAATAAGTGCTCAGCCAATCAGGGACGTTTTGATTTGGAGACCATGCTCGGAAAAATTTTAGAAAGTTTTCATTCACTCCTCTTCATTAAGCCCCCACCCTAGACCGTGCTGGCGACCAAAAAGGCGGCTTAACTAACACGACGGGGTGCCATTATTCAAATTTTGGGAGATAGAAACACAGCCTTAATTATGGAAGAAAAGGTTGAGGATAAGAACTGTAGGGGTAGACCAAGGTTAGAATATGTTAAAAAGATTGAAAGTTTGATGCTTTTCAGTCGGTCAACTCGATTGTACCCAAATGAGGTGGGTTATTCCCTAATCCTGAAAAAAATAAAAATAAAAATAAAATTACATGAGATTAATAAATACACTTGGATGACCCGTTTCGATCGTCAAGCGATCATCATCAGATCCACTACACTTAGGCTCTAAAATTTATGTCTGAAAGTAAGGGTGAAAATATTTACAATACGTACACTTATTTAGTTGCAGTATTAGCTGAGGTAATTCAACTCGTCAGTATTTGTTAGTTATAGTCTATGTGATGTTTTGTTAAAATACTGGAAGTGGTGATTGACCTCCAAACTTGCATGTGTAGAGTGAATATGTGATTGTAGATAAATGGTCAATTCAGGTTGTATTGTGCCAGGGTACTTATCTGATTGAGTCTTGCCCTGTCCTGGTGAGAGCAGTTATTTCTAATTGGGCACCCAATTAGACCAATAGTTAATTGCAGGAATGCTCCAAATTACAAAATTATTAAAAATTTTAAACATCGCCTTTCCAATGACAAACACAATTCTGTCAAGAACACAACGGAACTAGTAACTGCATTAAACATGTTACAAATGAAACCTAGCTTGCGGCTTGTATCCTTTGATATAACTAGCATGTACACCAACATTCCAATTAATGAAGCAATCAATATTATCGAAAACAATTTAAAGTCCAACAACTCGGCAAAAGAAACCGAAGAAGTCGTGTAATTACTGAGGGCAGTACTCAGCCAAAACATGTTTCAATTTGATAATAAAATATACACACAGACAGAGGGCCCAGCCATGGGGTCACCGCTAAGTGGGCTAATCGCCGACATCTTCATTAACACACTGGAAAATGAGTTCCTAGAAAAGATCTGGACAAAGGGTATAGTAAAATGGAAAAGATATGTGGATGATGTAATTTGCATCTATGACACTGAATTAACATGAGAAGAAACAATTCATAGCTTACACCAAACTATCAAATTCTGGAAAATAAATTATCTCGACATAACTCTCATATTCCATCATATTCATATTCCATATTCCAAAAACCTACACTAACTTTGCACGCAATTGACAATCAGTCCAATCACCCCAGTACGCATAAAATAGCGGGGTTCAATTCAATGGTGCACAGGGCACAGATACCCATGTCTAAAGACAATTACAATAAGGAAATCAGAATAATCAAGCAAATAGCAAAGGAAATGGTGTAGCAAAATAGTGTAGATAAGACTATGCAGTGATCAAAAATAAATTCCTGAAATGCAGGTTGATTATTGATTGTACGGAAATTAAAGTTAAACAACCTCTTACGATAGATCGTTGAATGTTTCTCTAATCCCATTACAAGCGAACATACACTGTGAAATGTATAGCTAATATCACACCCAGTGGTAGTTTTACGTCCAAATGCTACGCCGGGAGATGGAGTGATGCATTTATCACAAACGACAGTGGATTGTTGACATTGTTAGAACCTAGTGATGAGATCATTGGTAACAAAGGCTTACCTGGAATAACAACAAGCCTTTCCAACCCAGGAATGATAGGCGTAACCACTCCTTTTCTTCATGTTGGCAAGCTGATAGCTGACGAGGCCAGGAAGATACACAGTGCTGCAAGTGTTCGCATTCATTTCGAAAGATTAGTTTAACGAATTAAAAAATACAATATTTTACAGATGCTTCCGACTGAACTTCTGCCCCATATTGAGGACATTGTGTATGTGTTGCGTTCTGACAAATTTGCAGTCCCCTGTTATCCAAGAATAAAAATTTAAAAAAATCTAGGCAAATATAATACCTTGGCAATAACTAAATATTTTGATTGACAATACCACAAACATTTAACTTTAATACAAACACATTTAGCGGTGATAATTCTTGGCTGTCGCTCCAGAGGTCCGGGTTCAATTCCCGGCTCTGTCAAGAAGTTTAATTCTGGTCTCATGGCTGGAACGCGGTACACTCAGCCTCGTGAGGCAAAACTGATTCGAAGTGGGTTCGATTCCCACCTCAGCCATCCCGGAAGTGGTTTTCCATAGTTTCCCACTTCTACCCCAGGCAAATGCCGTGATGATACCTAACTTCAGGACACCACTGCCTCCTTCCCAATCCTCGCCCGAAGTATAAATACACAATACTGCAGGCACCACAATAACATAGGTTATCAGACAAATTCTATATGTATACACCTAAGTACACAGGGCTGAATGACCACAATGTCCAAGCCCCTCAAATGAAACAACAACCACAAAAGGATACATTAAATATTTGTCAGATGTGAGGGGGTTCTAATTTTAATAGAATGTTCATAAGCTAGCCTGTAAAATGTTCGGGTAGATAATACATGAAATAAAACTGTTCAATTTTATGAATATAATTACGAGTATATCTGGCACCAAGTTAAGTACATACCGGTATGAGTTTTTTAATGTAATTATTATTCGTTTCGTCTAACGTAAATTTTACTTCTCTTGTGTCTTCCACTACTCCCCTATTCTTGCAATAGGTCGGATATTTCACTTCCAACAGTCTCTGTGTCCCGCCGTCTTGCACAACGATTCTATCTGGGCTTCCACAAAGCCACGGTTGCAATTTATGGACAATTAAACCCCAACAAACTACACTGACGGGCACGAAAAACGCAACACTTCAATTTCTTACAAAAACTGAAATTTATTTCAAATTTATGACACTTTTATAACACTAATCTACTATATGATGATGAAATATTGTAGTACGGTCCCATGTAGGTGTCTAACAATGGAAAATAAAAGATGATTATACACAAATTGAAAGACAAAACTGTACAGGAAGATTTTCAGGAGAGATTGAAGCGACAAATCCCAGTTACTGAAGTGGAAAACATAGAAGACGAATGGTCCCACTTTAAAAAGGCATTTGTTGGTGCAGCAGAGATGATGATAATTGTTGTTTTAAGGGGCCTAACATCTAGAGAGTACTTGTGGTAGGACATCAACAAGAGTGAAAGAGAAGGAGACACCGTGGTGGAATGAGGAAGTGAGGAAAGCAGTGAAAGAAAAGAAGTCTGCATGGAAAGAATGGAACCGAGATCAAACAGAAGAAAGCAAAAGGAAGTATCACGACAGCAAACGGAGGTGTAAGAAAGTGGTAGGAAAAGAAAAGAAGAAAAGTTGGGAAGAATTTACACGAAGAATGGAAACAGACGTAAGTGGCAGTAAAAGGATGCTGTATGGGCTTCTAAGAAGTAAGAGGAAAGAAAGAGTTACTACAAAGCTAGTGAAAAAGGAAGATGGAGAGTTGTTAACACACCCAGAAGAGATAAAGGGACGATGGAAGGAGTATTTCGATAAGCTATTGAATGTGAGCAATTGTACTGGTGAGATGGAAGTGACACAACCTGACGATTCTATAACAGAAGATGATATAACAATGCTGGAGGTGGAATTAGCAGTACAGAAAATGAAGATGGGAAAAGCAACAGGGGTGGATGAAATCAGTGTAGAAATGATAAAGGCTGCTGGACCTGTTGGTATGCAATGGTTGTATCGACTGCTAAAGTGTGTGTGGAAACGGAAATGTGTACCAGTGGTTGTATCGACTGCTAAAGTGTGTGTGGAAACTGAAATGTGTACCAGAAGACTGGGAGAAAGGGCTAATAATACCAGTGTTTAAGAAGGGGGACAAGAAGGTGTGTGAAAACTATAGGGGGATCACCCTCATATCACAGATAGTAAAAATACTGGAAAGGATATTAGAAAGAAGAATGAGAAGAAAGGTGGAAGGAGAGTTGCAAGAGGAACAGTACGGCTTCAGGAGTGAAGATCCACAGTGGACCCAATCTTTAGCTTGAGGCAGGTGATGGAAAAGAACTGGGAATATGGAGAGGATTTGATCATGACTTTCATAGATCTAGAAAAGGCATATGATAGTGTCCCCAGAGAGAAGGTATGGGAAACCATGGTTAAGAAGAGACTGGGAAGAGAAATGTTGGAATTGGTGCAAGCAATGTACAACAACTGTGTTAGCAGGGTACTGACCCCAGTTGGAAAGACAGATTGGTTTACGAACAAGACTGGACTAAGACTGGGGAGTGTGCTGTCACCTCTCTTGTTCATAATGGTGATGGATGAAATTGTAAAGGAAACAAAGGAAGCATATGGACATAAAGAAATGAAGTTACTGTTATTTGCAGATGATATTGTGGTCTGGGGAAGGAACACCGAAGAAGTGCAAAAACAACTAGATGCACTGAACGAAAATATTCAGAAGTATGGCCTGAAAATCAGTATAGAGAAAAGCAAGACCATGGTGATGACAAGAGGGGAAAGACAAGGAAAGGGCACTGTGAAAATTGGAAGTCAGAGTTTGGAAATTGTGGACACGTTCAAATACCTAGGAAGTGAATTGATGCAAACTGGTAGGTTGGACATGGAGATTGGCAGGAGGGTACAGCAGAGCAATGCATTCTATCAAAGTGTAAGAAAACTTGTTTGGGATAAGGAAGTACCAAGGAAATGCAAGGAGGTAATGTATAAAGTGTACTATGTTTCCATATTAACTTATGCAGCTGTGACTTGGACCCTGACAAGCAGGCAAGAGAGTAGAATCCAAGCCAGTGAAATGAAATTCCTAAGAAGTATGATAGGAAAGACAAGGAAAGACAGAGTGAGGAATGAAGATGTTAGGAAGGAAGTTGGGATGGGAAAACTAAATGCGAGAATTGAGAAGAATAAACTAAGGTGGTTTGGAAATGTAAAGAGGATGGAGGAAAATAGAATACCAAGACAGATGCTGGAGGCGAAGTGCAAGGGTAAGAGAGCAAGAGGAAGACCTAGAACACGGTGGATTGATTCAGTGAAGAACAGTGTAAGAAAAAGAAATCTGGACTGGGACAAGATCGTGGAAGAAGAATGGTGGAAGGAAAGAGGAAAGTGGAGAAGTGCCATAAATACCCCGACCCGGCAGGAGCTGGATAAGGGGAAATGATGATGATGATGTTATACACAAATTTAAAAATTAAGTCAGTGATGCACACTTCAAGGAAAGAGCCCTAAAAGAGCGGGATATTTTGAGTAAGGTCCTCACTTCTGTTTTGATTTTATACACTTCACACATTACTTCACAGACCTCGGAGATGATCTCGGAGACCTCTGTTCGCATCTTTAAAAGCGTGTTTTGCCACCTCTTGTACCAATGACGGCATTCAACCTTTCAGGGATGCTCCTGATTAATGCTGTAATGTCCTGTTGAGGAATCCTCTCCCATTCTTCCAGGAGGACATTCCGTAGGTCCTGTAGGGTCTCTGGATAGCATTGACGGGCTCTTCTCCCCAGCCGGTCCCAAACGTGCTCAAGAGGATTCAAATCAGGGCTCCGAGCAGGCCAAGCCATAGCATGAATCCCTGCTTCACCCAAGAACTTTCTTAACATGTGGGCGTGCATTTTCTTGCATTAGTGTGAAATCATCACCAATATATGGAGCAAAAGGCACAACATGCTCCAGAAGGATTTCCTCCACATACCGATGTGCAGTGAGCCTCCCATTCTCCACGAAGACCAAATCCGTCCTTGCAGCCATACTGATTCCTGCTCACACCATCACACAACCACCCTGAAATGGCGTCCTGGATGAGAATGTGCAAGGGCCTCTGGCCTTCTACAGACCCTCTCTCTTCCGTCAGGTGATCGGAGGTCAAACCACGGCTCATCGGCGAACAACACTTGTTCCCATTGTTGTACTGTCCAGCCATGATGTTCCCTTGCAAAACGTAGTTGAGCTGTGCGATGTTCTCTGGTAGGTTCTGGGTCTGTAATTGGTCTTCTGGATTGAAGATTGGCTTCTTCCAATCTTCTTCGGACGGTTCTCTCACTAGCATCGACCCCTCGAACTTGGTGGAGTCTATTTCGTGCTTCAATGGCGGTCGTGAAGAAATTGAAGTTGTAAGAAGCGGACATCTCTCTTCGATTTTGTTCTTCTCGGGCCTCATCCTGGTCTCCTTGCAAAGCCTCCAGTTTCCCTGTACCTTCGTACGGTTCTGGAAATCATGGAAGCTGTAATCCTCAACACTTCTGCAATGTAATGCATGCTGCGACCATCTTCCACCAAAGCAACAACCTTTGCAGCTTGTTCAGGACATAAGGGCATGTTTGCTCCAGAAAGCTAATTACGACAATCACAGAAAGATCCCACAAACACATGTGATTGAAAAGGGAACAATTGAAAGTACAACACTAAGCGCTATAAGAGTGGGAACACATTATTGGGTTACATCCAGTGATGTGTTTTCCAGGTTGTGCGGGAAAAATCAATTGAGGCTAGTGCAATCAACACTTCATTGTTTGCTTGCAAAGCAACACCAATAACATTCCCCGTCTAAAAAAATAGGTTAAAGTGCTTCACTTTTAAATAGATAAATTACAAAATAATTTCACATCATTTATTGGTGTTGCGTTTTTCGTGCCGGTCAGTGTACTTACACATTAATCAGTACCTGATAGAACGAAATAGCCTGAGGTTCCATTTCTTTCCCATACGTAACATCGCGTAGTGAACGCCCGAGTTTAGAGTCAGTTATCATAGAAAAAGCTAATTTTCAAAGTTTTCCCTCCTGGTTTAATGCGATGAGCCATGCTAGTCGCCAATATTCTACATTTTCTTTCTTGGTACCGGTACCATTCTGGGGACTCACCCTGTTCTCAAGTTGTCACGGAATTTTGAAGCGCTTTGTAACTGTTAACATTGTTTCCAAATACCCACTGTTCTCCCTCATTCAAAGGTCTGAAAAGTATTTATCCACGTATGTCACAATGATTCTCGAGCAATTTCCAAGTAACTTTATCACACTCCTATTACAAAATGAAATTCTCAGCAGAATTTACAACAAAAAGTTTCAGTACTCCTACAAGTGCATTAGATTTCTGATTTGCTTTCTGCCTGAAACATTCTCCGTAAAGGACAAGCCATTTTTGCTATGGAGTTTTGTGACTTTTTTCAAGAATATAATTATTTAATGCACTTCCCTCTTGGAATATTTTTCTTTGCAGCACTTACTGAACTGGGTTTACCCCAGGCTTGGGGCACATCAGTTTAAGAAACATAATATTAATAATAATAAATTACCGCAGCAATATGCTCACAAGTATTTCCAAGACCAGCTGGTCAAGGGCAAAGCGCGACGACAACATTTTGCTCAGTGTCATTCTGTGAAATAAAATACGGTAGTAAATATAATTTGTAAGTAATCTAATAAACATGTAAGATATGTTAACATTCAACAATGAATGAGAACACAGCATAATATAATGATACTTGGTAAGATGGAGGCGAAACAGTCGTTTGCCTTATCACTTCTGCTTTAAGAAAGCACTCATCTTCTCGCTGCAATTTCCCCATTTTATTAACATGCCCACTTATGTAGAGATTTCTACCTCTTACAAGAGTTGATTCGCTAACATTTGGGTGTCTAATCGGTGAAAAGTCACAATTAAATCGACTGTCGCACATGGCTTTCCAACGACTGACGTGGCTTGACTTGCGGAACACAGCACAGTACGATTTCAAGGTTCTTACACGGTGCCTATATTCCATTACGAGCCAAGACACAGGGTGTCATGCAAATAACATCGGGCAGAGTGGGAGAAAAATGGAAACCCGATACAATGAACACAGAAATGTGATAAAATATGGGACGCACTCGGCTGTAGGCGAACACATGTGCGATGCGGGACACAGTTTCACTAACATTGAAACAAACTTAAAAATAATTAATCATGAACCGAAAGGGCGAGTTTTTGACATAAAGGAAGCAATCGAGACATCACCCCTCTTCACTCGACTAGAAAACACACTGTCGGAAACAAGACACAGCTTAACGATGTAACCAAGCTAGATAAGGGATGAAGAAGGGAAACATGTTATTGGATCAGGATGTATGATGTATCATTTGCATTAATAAACCGAGGCCGGTATTAACGGCAGTATTGAAGGTGCCGGGCCATTCTCATTAGACCGTTTGCGCATAAAGGGGGCTATTTAGCTTATGCGTGGCGAGAATGAAACCAGGTCTTTAATAGTTGAAGATTATCCTGAATACAGTAACATAGACCTACACCACATTAGGGAGACTAGACTTTGTATGAAGAACACAGAAACTTAGGAATGCGAGAGGGGAAATGCCCAGGTATATAAGAGACCCTGGCACACAGGAAGCTCCTCCAGTTGAGAGTAGATAGTGACGAAGATATCTACTCTCACCAGGACAGCACAAGACTTAATGAGATAAGTAGCCTGCACAATACAACCTGAATTGACCATTTAACTAACATCACATAGACTATAACTAACAAATACCGATGAATTGAATTACCTCAACCAATACTGCAACTAAATAAGTGTACATATTGTAAATATTTTCACCCATACTTTCAGACATAAATTTTAGAGCCCAAATGTAATGGATCTGATGATGATCGCTTGACGATTTAAACTGGTCATCCAAGTGTATTTATTAACCTCATGTAAAAATTTTTCAGGATTAGGGAGTAACCCACCTCATTTGGGTACAATCGTGTTGACCGACTGAAAAGCATCAAACTTACGTTTACTAAGGCAACAATGCAAATGGCTTCAAACACCATAATGCTAAACAGATTGCCTTGGATGTAAAGTATGGTACCTATGTAGAGATGAAATGATTAGCTCAGGACAGGGAGGCATGGAGCGCTGCATCAAACCAGCCAAAAGACTGAAAACTCTAACACACATATTGATGTGATTGAAATTGAAGTTTACTGCTAGTGTAGACACTACATGTAGTAAAATAGCTGATACATGGAACTGCTTTCACAAGTTTCTTGGTAGTAAATCCTCATAAACAGGACAATGTAAGGAGCATACCTGTTGGTCGTAAACAGGTATAAGCAGCGCAGTCTTCCTCATCTTCTGAAGTATCGTGTATCATCTCCAGACCACGACTCCTCACACCCTTCTTCCGACCATCCTCAGTTTTGCCTTTGATCTGAAATGTCACAAGAAAACCTTACCAAAAAAATGCAGTAAAGGATCAAAAAGGTTGTTGCTGCTTTAATTTCAGAGCTATTCAGTGATCATTTCCACTTACCACATTTGTGTGAAGGGAGAAAAAGGAGGGGTAGGGATAAGAAGACAAGTGTACAAGTGTTGAGAATGTGGCATGGCAATGGCACAAAATGTCACATTTGTGAAATGATCAGCACACCGGTTTAGGAGAAACGGGGAATTTGACGTTTGAATGATAGCCTATATTGCTGAAGATGAGATAAGCAAGATTGAAACATGTCCAACAAATAAAATATGGATAATTAAACTGCATTGACTAGGCATACAGAACCCAACAAATTGTTTCATTGCATAGTCTTATAGCAGTCAATAATAACTAGGACATAATCAACTTTGTCATGTTGAAACCCTTTCCCATTTTATTTTCACACAAATTTTGTCAAGGGAAGTCAAAGCACAACATTTTAACAGTCAAAACAAACTGAAAGTGCCTTAAAAAAAGAAATGTAGGAGACTATTAACTTCACAGCAGGACAGCACACACACATGGAAAAATTTCATAAATTAGATTTTTATCAGCAGAATTACTGCTGCCAATTGTTGCTTGCGACTGTCAGATTAAACGGTGCAGTCCCCAGTGTTGCCAACTTTCATGTAATCACACTGAGCACTAATAATACTCGTAATATGGTCTGCTGCATGGGGTGGAGGCATGGTACTAAGAAGATAAGGCAAAGGCTTGCGCATGTCTGCCCCCCCTGTCCGTCCAAGCATATAAAGTCGACTGGCACAGAACAAGCAGTGTCGTGTCACTCCTTCTCATGGTGGGGTTATACATACTCTATATCTTGGGAAATAACTATCCTAGACTTGAATCAAGTTTTATAGTCAAGTATACTATTGCATCACATGCATCCTTTCGTCTTCCCTCCTTAAATCTCTTACCTCACAACCCCGTTATAATATTGAACAACAGTTTCAATATTTTACCTGGTTTCCACAGTTTCCCTGTTAAAAATTATCATTTCTATGAAATATTCATTTTGTTATTTTGCTCGTAGTACTTAATTAAGTATCCTGAAATATAATGATTATACTTCTGAATTCACCTCTTAATTATCTTTAAAATCCTATTCCTCATTGAAATGACCACTACCATTTTCCAAAAATGAAGAAGAAACAGACATATTACTATTGAATATTTCAAGCATGATCTTATGAAACCACTTTCTTTTAAATAATTATTACTTGGGACATCTGCAAGGAAACAAATTTGAGCAATTATCTTTACAGCAAAATCATTGGCCAAATGCTGTTAATAGGGTAAATGCCATCCTGCGCAAAATCTAGCGTAGACCAGTTAAACAGAATGAAAGACTAGAAGTATCTCCCAGACAGCGCAGGTGGTGCTGTGGGCGAGAAACGACTGGAGGCACGCTACAGTTTGTTATTTACAGTTTTGAGGCGTTTATGAGCTGCGGTTGCCAATATATTTATATTAACTTAATTTGTATTAAATATACCTCCAATATAGGCATCCTGATAAGGATTGTAAAATATAGTGCATAAACTTGCCGGATAATCCAGAAAGAATGAAAATTTTCCTCCTAGTCAATACTTTTATAAAAAATCCGTCAAAAATTATCCAGGGTACATGTTTCGGGGTCCATTCTGCCTCTTCTTCAGCCCAAGCATTGCATTGAGTGTATGTTATATTAAAAACATATAACACAATATACATACTTATAATAAACACTTTAAAAACAAATTACATGCAAAAATCTAAGTGTGCCATTAAAATTGACACATTCTCCTATGAAATAAGGTAAACATTAAAATATTAACACTGTTTAAAACGATATTGCAAATTTAAAACATAATTTTCAATTGTAACTTTTTGCTGTATGGGAGCGATCATTTTGTTGAAAAACTTGACTGTCTCTGTTGTACAACATGCATTTTCTTGATGGTTTGAAGTGAATGTTATAACAATTGATGGCTGTATACGGTTGTCAAATAGGGCATGATCCTGGTAGTCTAGTGACGGAAAATTTCTGTTGCTGGATGCGCAAGACTGTATGTGATCTTGTTTTTACTTGTTTCAAGATTTCTGTAGGGTGCTAGTTCCCATAGTAGAGGAATTTCAAATCCTTAAATATTATGTGCAACCTGAAATTAATGATGTTTGTATGAATAAACAATTAGTATGTGTTTATTTTAATCATTAATTAAAATCTTTAGGATGACTCAACTTACAATTTTCGACGAAACATTGGTTTGGAGATCGTCTAACTTTTACCGTGTAATTGCGTAGGAAAATGCCAGTAACTTTGAAAAGATATTTTTTTTAGAAAAAAGATAAACAATTTTGTTTTAAGTCAGGGTGTCTACTGTAAGGATGAAGTAAAAATTAGTTACTTTTTAGTTACCTTTGAATTCAAGATACGTCTGCGGTCTGCAAGCAAAGGCGCTCATCACGCGGTGAAGAAAAACAACAATGAACTGTTTTTAAAGAGGTTTTTTATTTATCGTACGGCTTTTAGTGCCGGGAGTGACCGAGGACATGTTCAGCTCGCCTGGGTCTGTAGCTGCTTTCAGCGGACACCCTTAGGGTGAGCTACAAATTCCATTCAATTTCAAGTTGCTACCAGATATCAATGATACCTAGTGGTGAACGTTAGAACTTTGATAGAGGGTTCCGACGAAATATCACCTAACAATTTAGCTTCACACAAGTTTAGTCAGTGTAAGAATCTTTTACATGCCATAAATTTATGACATGGGACCGCCGCCTTTACTTCCCCTCCGAAGGAAGGCATACTGAAGGATTTTTAACGTTTTAAAAAAATCCGACGACTTCGGCCGGGTTTGAACCCGCTATCTTGGGCACAGCAGTTCAGCATGCTACCAACTACGCCACCGAAGCCGCTTTAAATGAAATTCACATGATGTTATAAAAAAAATAAAAAATCATAAATATATACTAGATATTTAATATCCAATGAGTTGTTTCAGCTAATACGTCGTCTTGTGCACAATATGTTGTTATAATTACGGTACCAAGAGTTTGCTCTGTTCTTGACCATTTGGCGAGATTTCCTTCGTCCCCGCGGTAGGTCGCGAAGAAATGTATGCGATGTTACGCGATCGTCACCGAATTGTCTTCGCAGTCAAATACGGAGAAATATCGAGATGTTACACGATCGGCACTGGTCTCAGTTGTTTGATAAGCTTCCCGTAGTTTTCACGATAGAACACGGAGAAAAATCGCGATTTAGATAATCAGTGTCACTTTTAGTCATTCGACGAGATTTCCTTTGTCCTTTAGGTCGGGCACAAGAAAATATAGCATTATTACGCAATCGGCGCCACTTGCTGTCCGTTTGACAAGAATACAGTTGTCCTCGTCATTGAATGTGGAGAAATATCGCAATGCATCGAAATCGCTGCCGCTCTCGGCCGTTGTACGTTGTCCTCGAGATATTATGCAATCGTCGCCGCACCCGGCCGTTCAACGATTGTCTGCCTGTCTATCTGTCCTGACAGAATGGCGGAGACAAGCTCAAGGTTGGGCATGGTTAAAATTCACGAGTAGTTTGAACATGTTGTTCGGTCGGCGCCGTGATTCCCTTTGTCACTATGCTGTGGTTGGGAGTACATCAGTTCATGGTGGATCATGAGGAGGAATTCGTATTTCGATGCTACGTAGGCTGTCATTTTTAAGTGGATTGATGCACTTCTCGCTCCCCGCACGCTTTTAAGTATACGGTCATGGGAAAAGTGACAAGTAGGTTTCGTGATGGGTGCCCCGTTATGGGTGCCCAATCACATGGATGCCCCATAATGGGTGCCCAATCACTTTTGACAGGATTCCCGCACTCCTCGTGGTCACAAGTTCACGATAGGGGACGGGTTTTATGATTTTACGCAACTGACGTCGATCTCGGTCCGTTTGACGAGATTCCCGCAGGCAAGTCGTGCGGTCAGCCGGCCGTCTTGAGGATGCGATTTTGGAGGATGAACGTTCGAAGTAGGTACGGTATCGAATATTACGAATTATTCTGAGAATAATACGACAAGAGGGCAAGTTTTATTTCGACTGAGAACCACGAATTATCTACAAGTTATCGAAATAATCGGTTAGATTATACTCGTATATCCTATGGAACGAAAGTTCGAAGGAAAAATAGACTTATGACGGAATTTAGAATTAACCATACTGGATGTCGCAAATTTACTCGATATATTTTTTAAAAAAGTTACATGTATTTCGAAGATTTTTCGCAATTTTTTTTGAAACTGTACATTTTGCAAAATTGCGACATTAAATTGTTTCGTGTTATTTCTGGACTTCAATTTGACATAGTTTCCAAATAACAGAAATGAGAGATTTCTTTTTAGTTTCGGAAGTATTCGCGAATAATCGTCTCGCGAAAAGTCAGGTTTCCTAATACAGTAACACAGAAAAATATTTCACACGAAACTTAAGTCTTCTTGATGCCGAAAATATACGTTGAACCGATGTATACCACGCAAGGTATCCTCAATATGTATTTACTTGAGGTCGGGCACAGGGAAATATAGCTTAAGAGTAAGCAATCGGCACGGCGCCGCTTGCGTGAAACTCGCTCCATCGCAATCTCTGAGCCTAGCGGCGCGAGTTTAAAGGATTCAACCCGCTTTCAGACAATTTTCGTTACCCGTTTGTAAAATTCGTTGCTTTTTCGTTACTTTCGTTACCCATTTGTAAAATTCGTTACCGGTAGACACCTTGTAAGTTGAAAATAATAAGAAAGAGTGGAATATTATTACGTAAAACTTACCGAGCGAGTGTAGCACTGGGCGGACTGTGCGCCGACCAAGACGACACAGCTACTACTGTACTTGAGACGTGGGGGGCGTGGTGGCTCAGCGGTCTAGCTGTATGCCTCTCACCAAGGCGGTCCGGGTTCGATTCCCGGTCAATGCATGTGAGATTTTCGAAGTGAAATGCCATGTCCTGTGGTTCGGATTCCACGTAAAAAGGAGGTCCCGTGGCTCATGATCTCGAGATTAACGGTCACGTTAAACTAAAAGCTTGCTTGTACTTGAGACGACACATTCTAAGCTTATGTGTTGCATACAGGACAGGTTGGGAGGGGAGGGGAGGGGGTGGGGAGGGGGTGGGGCACGGAGAGGAAGCATGAACGGCGGTAGGGGGTATCGGGGAGGGGGTGGGAGGAGTGGTGGAGGATTTGGAGTAGGATGTGTTTAATTAAAGGTTTTTTTTTAAACGAAGGGTAACCTGTATCCTGTATGATTTTTTACAAATTAGTATAAAAGTATTGACTTGGTGGAAATTTTTCATTCTTTCTGAATACAGTACTCCCTCTGTAATCCGGCATCTCAGCTCTCCGGCACTCCCAGTAATACGGCGTTTGTATTCGAGTACGAGCTCAAAATTTAATTTGATAATGCGTCACCAATACTGTACAATGTTTCCCACGCAGCGACAAGACTAGTGTCTGAGTAAACAATGCATTGGCGCCAAGAGCGATGACTCACGCACGCCCCCCTCAGGTGCTTAGTGTAGGACAGTTGTACTGTATTAGTGTTGTGTTTAAGGTGAAATCCGTGCAGAAAAACCTAAACATAAAACTCTATCTTTATTAGATAAACATGAAATCCTAAAGCGGATTGAAAAGGGTGAAACGTTAATTAGTGTTGCCAACGATTTCGGTGTTGGTCGAGCGGCCATCGCCTCGTTTGCCACGTCAATTGCCTGGGCGGAGGAAAATGGCGTCTCTGCTAACGATGTCTTAGTTTTAAGAAGGTTACAGGAACAAGTTCTCATAGTGTCTCTCAACCGTAAAAAGCAAAAGACAATATTGATGCATATTTCCAGCCGTCTACTTCCAAGGAATAACGTCAGTTATATGATGTATTTTCGTACTTTTTTACTTTGTATAGTAGGCTACCAAGTAATTAAAACTGATTTTCAAATGATATCTGCATTTTTCTCGATATTTTCCAGTAATCCGGCGATTTCGGTAATCCGGCAGTGCTCTGGTCCGATATCTGCCGGATTACCAAGAGAGCACTGTAATTATAAACTTGTCAATACAGAACCTAAAATGAATGATTCTTCCTATCAACTTACCGGAACCGGTGAATGTTCCTATAGTTGTGGTGCCGTGTTAGTAGATAAGTCATTTGCATTGTGAGAAATTGAATTTTCATTTCTAAAAAAGCTGACATGGACGATGTTGTTCGAACACCTCAAAACGTTGAGTTTGAACTGTGTTACAAAAATACGCGGGGGATGATGGTACTCAAAGACTAATGAAGGAAGGCATGGCTTATGTTTAATGTGCCTATCAAGGTCATCTAATGACTTAAGACAGTCTGATTTGCTAGACAGAGGAAGAAACCCCTCCAAGAATACTTTATTCATGGTGTAACGGCTAGCATTCTTTGCCGTTACCCCAGAGGTTAGGGGTTGATTCCAGTCTCTGCCAAGAAATTGAATTCTGGTCTGAGGGATGGAATGGGATAGTCAGCCTCGTGAGACAAGACTGAGAAGTGGTGGGTTCAATTTCCACCTCAGCCATCCTGGAAATGGCTTTCCATGGTTTCCCACTTCTACTCCAGGCAAATACCGGGATGGTTCCTAAGTAAGAGGCCACGGCTGATTCCTTCCCAATCCTCACTAGAATTACAATTACACACGTTACTGCAGACACCACAATAACACAGGTTATCACACAAACATCCCCCCCCACGCTCGAGTACACAGGGCCATATGACCATGATGTCCAAGCCCCTCAAATGAAACAACATCCACTTTTTTCAAGGCTGTGAAGAGAATTGAAGAGCTCAAGGTTTTTAAATCGTAGGCTGATCACGCAAATATTTCCAATTTAACAGGATTGGTTGTCTGGGAAGGCATTTAATATTACAGTTACCCACTTTTTCAGTTAAGGAAATGCATTCATCTAATGTGATTGTTTTACCTCATATACCATCTATGCTGTACTGGAGCCACTGATTTTCCTGCCAATATATCCTGCACATCGGTTGAGTAGCAGTGGCATAGGTTAAACCTAGGTGAAATTGCCTAGGCCCAGAACCAGTGTTGAACATGGTATTCTCCTAACCTTACAGGAAAAGGAGAAAACCCCTTCCATTGAGTTGTCTTAATTCTGTCAATCATCCAAATTCTACAGACATGCAAGTAAGTGTGGGAGCTCTAACAAACAGGAAAGAAAGAAGAATATCAGGACAGGATAAGACGGCAATTGTCCCGAGATGAAGTGAAGTCTGGAGATGAAGAATGGGACAGACTAAGGAACATTATTGTAAAGGAAGCAATTTAAGTATGTGGAAAAACAAGCATGAAAGTGAGGGAGAAGGGAACTTCATGGTGGAATGAAAGGGTGAGAGCGGCCATCAAGGAATAGAATGCATCTTGGAAGGAAAGGGATCAAGAGAAAATAACATCGGGAATCAGGAGCGATGAGGCAATGATTGACCTTGAATGGACATAGCGAGAAGAAACTGGAAGTCAAAAGGATAGTTTAAGAAGATTGAAAGCCAAGAGTTGGGAGACATTCGCTCAGAAATTGGAGGAGGATAGCAGAGGCAACATGAAACTGTTATATAGAGTAGTCAAAGGTAAAAGGAATCAAATAGATAAGATCAAAGCACTAGAAGATGAAAATGGGAACCTTGTCAGGAAGAACAGTGACATCAGAGAGATTCTGAAGAAACATTTTGATTACCTGTTAAATAGATCAAAGGAAGGGCAGGAAAACATAGAACCAGATATGGAAGCCTGTGTAGAGGAACCAGGAATGAACGAAGTAAATACTGACATGATCAAAGCAGCAGGCCCATAAGGTATCCAATGGTTGCACAAAGTGCTGAATGCAGTATGGAGGAATAGCAAGATACCTCCCGACTGGAGCAAAGGTGTTATCATTCCTCTATTTAAGAAAGGGAGTAGGCAGAAACCCTCCAATTACAGAGGGATTACTTACTCTCCTATCACACGGACTAAAAATTCTTGAAAAGATAATAAAGAAGAGGCTACGAACCATCATAGAGCCTCAGCTAGAGCAGGAGCAGTATGGATTCAGAGCCAACAGATCAACTATAGACTTTATCTTCAGTGCCCGAATGCTAATAGAGAAGCACTGGGAAAAAGACAAGGACCTATTCACGGTCTTCCTTGACATCGAAAAGGCATTTGACAATATCGCAAGAGAGAAGATTTTAGCAATGCTTGAGGAAGAGGAAGGTGCCGGAAGGACTGGCAAGGAAAATCAAGATGCTGTATGAGAAGTGTACCAGCTGTGTGCGAGATGGAGAGGGTCACTCATGGTTTCAAAGAGTGGAGTCCAGCAGGGCAGTGCACTGTCCCCACTACTATTCATCACAATTATGGATGATATAATGAAGAACATTAAGGAAACGTAGCGAGAACTCAGCCCAGTTGCCTTTGCTGATGACGTCATGACCTGGGGAGAAACCGAAGAAGAAGTCCAGACAAGGCCCAACGCATGGATAGCAAAGTTCCAGGAGTTTAACCTCAAGATCAGCGAGACTAAGACTGTCATAATGACTGAACAGAAATGCCCGCCTAACAAGAATCAAACTATGTGACTACCAGCTGAAGAGTGTGGACAATTTCACATACCTGGGTAGTATAGTTTCCAAGGACAATCTAGCCGTGAAAGAAATCACCAACAGGGTGCAAAAGAGTTCCATCTTCTACCAACAAGTGCGGCCCCTTTTTTGGGATGACAAGATTTAAAAAAAAAAGCAAAATTAACTATGTTCAACAGTTACTTTGGACCAATCTTGACGTATGCTGTCGAAACATGTACCCTCGCAAAGCGAGATTCATCAATATTTCAAGCATTAGAGATGAAATTCCTGAAATCGACAATCCAGAGAACCAAGATGGATATGTTAAGGAGTGAAGTGGTAAGGAGGGAAACTGGGATCAAGACAGGTCACCTCATCACGACTTCAGTGGTTTGGACACGTGATGAGAATGGAACCTACGAGGTCAGCAAGAATACAGCTAGAAAGAGAGGTGGATGGTAAACGAAGGGTGGGAAGACCAAGAACTCCTTGGATGGACATGTTCATGTTGGACATTGCAACCAAGGGAAGGACACTAGATGAAGTCAAAAAGAACAAGACGTACATGGACAGAGGAGAGTGGAAGAGGCTTGTCAACAGTACCCGGGAAATTGGAACTGTAAATGGATGATGATGACGACGACGAATGAGACAAGATGGGAGGAAAATCTATTTTTAGATGAAACTTTGCTAAATACAGGGCCACAGAGCAGCGCTTGTCTTTTCTAGGGCTAGGGCATGACAAACTATCTCGGATCATCTTGGCTAGCCCGGTCTGGCTGAGCCGATCACACGAACTAGGCGTGTTTTCCTGTCCGGGCAGCCAGGTGATCATGTGCAAGTATTTACCTGCACTGTCTGGACTCTGCGAATAGACAGTAGGACTAATTCCATGTGATGTCTTTTCACAAGCTGGTAAGAGTGTAGAGAATCCTTTTGTAAGCTGCATTATAAAACATGCTGGTATGGACAATAGGCCTACATATACATATATTTCTTCCTCAGATTTTAACTGGCCACCTGGATTTGAGGCCACATACCATATAGGCTTATACTTTAATCTTCCTAGTTTCAGTATTATTATTATCATCATTAAGGATAAGTGCGCAAACTTCAAAGAAATGTAATCCCTTTTCTTGTCTCACCTGTAGAAATGCATTGGCTTGTAGATCACACAGTTCAAGTTGTAGGCCTGATTCTTTTTACTGGATTGTAAACCAACCCCTCGTGCACGTCGTGGGAGACGGGCAACGGCACAAAGTAGGGGACTGCCTGTAGGGGCGAAGTACAGTGGGGACTTCGTGTGCCCCGGGACCGTTACGGTAGCTGTGAAGGTCCTACAGGAACCCTGAAAAGTGATGGCTAACGGGGCTCGGGTGAAGCTACGATAGGCCCAGCAAGCCAGTAGTGGATGAAACCAAATGCTTTCAAGAATGGAACGAGCCTCGGACGTGATAGATATAATAGACGACACGGCTGTAAACACGGACTAAGATTTGGAACTTTAAACATAAGAACGCTGACGGGTAAGGTGGAGGAGATAGTGGATATGATGGAAAGAAGGAAGTTGGATTTATTGGGATTGGCAGAAACAAAGTGGAAAGGGGAAGGAAGGAGAGAACTGAGAAAAGGCTATAGACTGTACTGGAGTGGGAATGAATAGGGAAAAAGGAATGGAGTAGGAGTAGTAGTACGAGATGGTTTAAAAGAGAAGTGATAGGATGATGAAGGTGAAAGTAGCACTGAGGGGAGAGACTGTAGAAATAGTGCAAGTGTATGCTCCACAAGTAGGCTGCACCTCTGAAGAGAAGGAGGAGTTTGAAGAGGAATTGCAGAAGCAGCTGGTAGGAAGAAATATGATTGTTATGGGGGATCTGAATGCCCATGTAGGAAGAGAAAGACAAGGGTATGAGAGTGTCCTTGGACCAGAGGGTTGGGGCGGAAGAAATGAGGGAGGAAAGAGACTGTTGGACTTCTGCCAAAGGAACAGGCTGCTAGTTGGGAACTTCTGGTTCAAGAAAAGAGAGAGCCACACAATCACATGGTACAGTGATGACTTGACCGGGAAGTCGGTGGTCGACTATATACTGTATGAGAAAGAATTAAATAAGAACGTCTCGGACATCAAGGTTATACCATCGGAGAACCTGGATAGCGACCTTCGATTGCTGGTAATGAACCTGAGAGGGACTAAGGAGAAGAAAGGGACTGAGAACCAGGCATGACGTATCAGGATATGGAAACTGAAAGAAGGAGATAGAAGGGTCAAGTACCTCAAAATGGTAAAGGAAGGAATTCCAACAGATGAAGAAAGAGGGGTGGAACAGGAATGGGCTAGATTTAAGAGGACACTGGTAGGTGCAGCAGAAGCAGTATGTGGGAGGACAAGTACTAAGAAGAGGTGGAAGGAAACACCATGGTGGAATGAGAAGACAAAAGAAATAGTAAGGGAAAAGAATAGAGCCTTTAGGAGGTGGTATCAAAATAGGACGGTAGAGACAAGGGAAGAGTACCAGGAAAGAAAGAAAGAAAGAAAGAAAGAAAGAAAGAAAGAAGGAGGCAAAGAGAGTAGTGGCTGAGGAGAGAAGAAAGTGGATGGAAGAGTGGACAAATATAATGAAGGAGGATAGTGAAGGTACAAAAAAGGTCCTGTATGGGATGGTAAAGAGTAAGAGGCGGAAGGATCCTACGGATTATGTTAGGATGGTGAACAAAAGGGGACAAGAGATAGAAAATAGGGAAGAACTGAAGAAAATGTGGAAAGAATATTTTGAAGAACTCCTGAACCCAAATGAAAACCAGGGAGAGGAAGAAGAAATCGGGGAAGAGGAAGATTAACTGCAAACAGAAAAGGACTTAACATGGAAAGAAGTGGAAGATGCAGTGAACAAGATGAAAGGAGGGAAGGCACCGGGTGTGGATGAGTTGAGTGTGGAGATGGTGAGAGCAGCTGGAGAGGTGGGGATACAATGGTTGTACCGAGTGATGAAGACAGCATGGAAGGAAAGGAAGACCCCAGAGGACTGGAAAAAGGGAATAATTGTCCCTATCTTCAAGAAAGGTAGTAGAACAGAATGCAGAAACTATCGGGGAATAACACTGATGAGTCATTGTGCAAAGATGTTTGAGAAAGTTTTGGAAAGGAGAATTAGGGATGAGGGAAGATCAACATGGCTTCAGAGCAGGAAGGTCCACAGTGGATTTGATTTTTGCTGTAAGACAGTTACAAGAACAGCACTATGAGTATGGAACAGATCTACTGATGGCCTTCCTGGACATCGAGAAAGCATATGACAGTGTATGCAGAAACAGAGAATGGAAGTCCCTGGAGGATAGAGGAGTAGAGAAATGGACTATAAAGAGGATAAAGGAGATGTACAAGGGAAGCGTGAGCTGTGTGAAAGTGGGAGGAGAGAGATTGGACTGGTTGGAACAGAGAAACGGCCTGAAACAAGGAAGTGCACTGTCACCGTTACTTTTCATTGTGGTGATGGATCACATAATGATCCAAGTGGCACAAGTAATTGGGGAAGGAAAGATGAAAGCAATGGTGTTAGCAGATAATTTGGGGAAACAAGGAGGAGGAGGAGGAGGTACAGGAACAGTTGGACGTGTGGGAAGGAATAATACAAGGATATGGGATGAAATTTAGCATAAATAAGAGTGATATGATGATCACAACAAGGAAGAAGGAAAGAACCACAACAGGAATAACAATTGGTGGGGAACAGCTGAAGAAAGTGGAGAGTTTCAAGTATCTGGGAAGCCCGATACAAGATAATGGAAGAAACGATAGAGAAATAAATGAGCGAGGGAGACAGGCAGAAGCATTCCGGAGGAGTGTGAGAAGCATGTCCCTCAGAACAGTAAAGAGATCATATATCAGACGTACTATGTCCGTGACGTATGCCTCGGAGACCTGGGTTATGAAAGGAAGGGAGAAGAACAAAATACAGGCCAGTGAGATGAGGTTCTTGAGAAGCAGTATTGGAGCTACTAAGAGGGACAGAATAAGAAATGAGAGGACCATAGAATTAATGAAGGAGGAACCATTACAGGATGGTGTAGAGAAATCTAGACTTAGATGGTACGGACATGTAAAACGAATGGAGGAGAAGAGGATACCCAGGAGGATACACGAGACGAAGTGGGAAGGAAAGAGACCAAGAGGGAGACCGAGAGACAGGTGGCTGAAGGGGGTGGAAGAAACCGTGAAGAAGAGAGGAGAAGACTGGACAAGGGTGGAGGCTGAGAGATGGTGGGAAGACAGAAGACGTTGGAGAGGCTTGTGTTCCAAACAGACCCGGCCAGTGGCTGGAAACTGTGCAAGATGATGATGATGATGATGATGATGTAGCACTAAGAGGTTTCATGTGAAGCTGTGTACTACTTATCAGTGTTTCAGTTTCCTTGAATCATGTGTTAAATTTTTCAATGATATCCTGAATGTGTTGACTGAAATATGAAAATACAGTAAAGTTACTATTTATTCCGCCCTATTCAATACAATTCACATATTTGTTCACATAAAATTAAGATACATGTTTCGAGACCATGTGGTCCCTTCTTCAGTCCTAGTAGTGACTTGATCTAAACTTTACAACACATCATAAGACATCGATAACCTGGAATATAATAAACTTTAAAATTCTAAAAATAATAAAATCACAGGATTCACATTAGCTATATGCCTATGCATGAAAATACTTATTCTATTAAAAAACATGTGGGTTATTATGCTAAGGACTACCTTGAACATATATGGCCTTGTGTAGCCTAATTGTATACATGGTGCATTTTGATTTTCCGAGTTTAAAAACAAGAAGACATGTTAAAAAACGGGATTAAAATGACACAGTATTAAAATGTAAAATTTTTGTTGGGACTGCTATATGTCCGTTCATTCTGCAAACGTGAACTAGTTCTGAACTGTGAATTCTTCTCGGAATGGTGTTCCTCCATTATACGCTGGCCCCTTTTTAACCTTTGGCGATTGATGTTGATGTTCGATTCGCATGCGACACGGAGCCGATAGTGAGCGTATTATGACGAATATTGTGTTCTAGAAAATGAAAAAGAAAAGGAAAAGTTATTTTAGGTCGTTATTCTCCGAAGAAATGTAGGTAAAGAAAAAGACGGAAAATACACTGGCTGACTTACTCATAGAAAATTGAATTTGTGGCATCCAATTCTGTCGATTTGAAGGATTGAGACGTAGATTTGTTGGAGAAGAGAAACTGTGCTAAAACATAAATATTATGAATATTGGCAAAAATAACTTATATGGTGGTAAGATTGATAACTAGAACTTGAAAAGGAAGTTTACTTGTCAATCAAATGCGCATGTTACCTTGCGTGTGGATGTGCCTTAGCTGAAGCCTCTCCGCTTACTGATGGTTTAAGTTTGGAGCTCCGTCGTGTGGCGTGCGGGGAGGACACGTCAGAGGGAGAGGGGAGGGGGTGCTGATGTGGGAGGGGGAGTCTGGGTGGAATGCGCGATGTGTTGGGAGGGGGAGGGGGTGGAGTGGGAGTGCGGTGGTGACAGCCGAGAGCGAGACGTTAAAATTCCTGTTATGGTCCTGTGCTATGGATAATTGACCTATGGTGGAATTACCTATTGAATCCCTCACACAACATCAACGAAATTAATTTCGATTCCAACATTTTATTTGACACCCTAATAGGATTAATATATGATAATAGGTAATTCCACCATAGGTCAATTATCCATAGCACAGGACCATAACAGGAATTTTAACGTCTCGCTCTCGGCTATCACCACCGCACTCCCATTCCACCCCCTCCCCCTCCCAACACATCTCGCATTCCACCCAGACTACCCCTCCCACATCAGCACCCCCTCCCCTCTCCCTCTGACGTGTCCTCCCCGCACGCCACACGACGGAGCTCCAAACTTAAACCATCAGTAAGCGGAGAGGCTTCAGCTAAGGCACATCCACACGCAAGGTAACATGCGCATTTGATTGACAAGTAAACTTCCTTTTCAGCGCAAGGTAACATGCGCATTTGATTGACAAGTAAACTTCCTTTTCAAGTTCTAGTTATCAATCTTACCACCATATAAGTTATTTTTGCCAATATTCATAATATTTATGTTTTAGCACAGTTTCTCTTCTCCAACAAATCTACGTCTCAATCCTTCGAATCGACAGAATTGGATGCCACAAATTCAATTTTCTATGAGTAAGTCAGCCAGTGTATTTTCCGTCTTTTTCTTTACCTACATTTCTTCGGAGAATAACGACCTAAAATAACTTTTCCTTTTCTTTTTCATTTTCTAGAACACAATATTCGTCATAATACGCTCACTATCGGCTCCGTGTCGCATGCGAATCGAACATCAACATCAATCGCCAAAGGTTAAAAAGGGGCCAGCGTATAATGGAGGAACACCATTCCGAGAAGAATTCACAGTTCAGAACTAGTTCACGTTTGCAGAATGAACGGACATATAGCAGTCCCAACAAAAATTTTACATTTTAATACTGTGTCATTTTAATCCCGTTTTTTAACATGTCTTCTTGTTTTTAAACTTGGAAAATCAAAATGCACCATGTATACAATTAGGCTACACAAGGCCATATATGTTCAAGGTAGTCCTTAGCATAATAACCCACATGTTTTTTAATAGAATAAGTATTTTCATGCATAGGCATATAGCTAATGTGAATCCTGTGATTTTATTATTTTTAGAATTTTAAAGTTTATTATATTCCAGGTTATCGATGTCTTATGATGTGTTGTAAAGTTTAGATCAAGTCACTACTAGGACTGAAGAAGGGACCACATGGTCTCGAAACATGTATCTTAATTTTATGTGAACAAATATGTGAATTGTATTGAATAGGGCGGAATAAATAGTAACTTTACTGTATTAAATTTGCGTCAACACGGGCCAATATGAGCGAAATGACGAAATATGAAAAGTCTGCAGTTTCCTAGCATTTCTCCACTGCAAATTTTTGATAGCTTGGGAAATGTGTCATTTTTTTTTTAAGAAAGTTTTAATATTTTTAACTTGTTTCGAAATCCATTTACAATTCCCACCATGTATGATACTACTTGATTTCTTCCTTGAAGACTCAGGTTTAATGTGTTACGGTGGTTTGTTAAGTCTGTTAGGAAAACTAGCTCCTTTAAAAATTCTAGGCTTTGGATTTCTTCTTTTAGTTCTGCGGTATCGGATGAAACAAACTTTTTAAGGAATTCGGAATTTCCTTACGAATAGCAAAAAAACGTTCAAGGTCTGCACTAAGCCATCTTACATAGTTGTACAGAAGCAAATCTCCATATTCAGCCTCCTTCAGAAATACATAGTATTTAATACGAGCAATAAAAATATTCTTTCATTACTTTAAAAAAAATTATTTTCTTTCTAAAAGATTTCGCGGGCCACAAAAAGATGTCTCGCTGCCCGCCAACTGGAAACCACTGATGTAGAGGATCAAAATGGGACAGGATTCATAAACACTTTCCGGTCTGAGTGCGGGCTGAAGACGAGCGCCGGGCTATGCCCACAGTAATATTTAGATGCGTACCAAAAATATACTACGAGCTATACTGGCATTTCATCGGTTCAGGATTGTCACTGGAAGTCTTAGTTACAAGAAAAATTCAAAAGACTGCAGCATTAATAATTTTGTCAAGCAGAGTTTCAGTCTGCGGATTCAAACCTCCAGGAGTCCTAATATGGCGCACTATTACGGATGGAATGTTTCTGAGGGAGATTATGGACTTTTCATACAATAATTTAGGTTCTGAAGGGGATGTAAGTGAAGATTTTGAAGATGACTAAGATACTGCAGGTATTTATAATATATACACTGAACTGTACGTCAATGCCTAGGCCTAATACAATGTATCCACAAAGTCTCTACGCAGCGCGTCTCGCCTTGTTGGGTTGGCAGTACATTCATATTATGTTGTTACAAGGAAAACAATTACAAAAAAAATTACCGGTATGCAATTATATATATATGGTACTCACCACTATCACACTATGCTCTGTAAAGATTCCACCAGCACGGAAAACCTGCTCCACTAAAAAACACATGCTCTTCAGTAGTAAGCATTCTCACTTGACTCAGCTTAATACACAAAAACTTGACAAGAACACAAATTACAGCATCAACACTGTCACACACGGGCACTCACTGTCGGCAATAATGAACCGGTATTCCCCACACTATCACTCCAGTTGAAGGTCAACATGGAACAAGTGCATTCTTATGCCAACCACTGCGGTCACACTTTGCACATACAGCGACATCTATGTGCTGCCAACCTAACATGTCCCGCAAGGCGAGACCCGCGTAGCTGACTTTGCGGACACACTGTATTAGAAAGCGTTTTATGTTATCTCTAATGTTACGTATTCAGGCATGGCGCTTATTGACTTATACAATGATAATATAACCCATTTAGGTATTCTATATTACAATACATACCGATATTATATTGATATTATAATTAAATTATATTTAATTATTTATGTATTATTACTTATTTACCATTAATAATATGTATTAATTATACTATAACTAGCGGACCCGTGCGAGAACTCTCGCATAATGGGTTGTGTGCGCGCCACGTGTACAGACTACACGCCCGGCTCTAGTGCTATGCGGGTTGTACGCAACACAGTTCTGCCAGGGGCTATCGTCTTGGTTATTTGTTTAAAAGCACTTTATAAACAAATAAAGTGGTATCCCATTAGTACGTTCCTCAGTAACACGTTTTCCCGCGAATCACGTCAAATTATAAAAGTCCCGGTCCCAAAGGACGAAATTGTATGTAAAATATTGCTTTAGCACGTTTTCGTGCTCCCGCTTACTACGGTACGTTCAAATTTTGACGTTCTTCTGTTCAATATTTTGGCCAGCCCTTGCGTATTTGTCAGTCCAGTTGGACTTCGGCCAAGGTTAAGAGATTGCATAAGATTGGCGCGGTAGCGATCGAGAGCTCAGCTGAGTTTAGCAGGAAGTGTGCTTCCTGTCGGCCAAGGTTAAGTGATTGCGTAAGCTTGGCGCGGTAGCGGTAGAGCTCAGCTGAGTTTAGCAGTGAGTGTGCTTCCTGTAGTGTCATCTATTCATTCAGTGACGATTACTTGCTGTATAGTGATCTAGTGTTCTTGGCTATTTATATCTGGGCTTTATTTACGTGTTTGCAATGAAGAAGAAAGTGAGGCAAATAACAAACAGTGAATAACTACAAATCCTTCAAGAAGTGGATAGGAATCCAGATACCGTATTTGCTTGCATATAACTTGCACTTTTCTGACCAAAAATAAGTGTGAATATCTTCGGTGCAAGATATATGCAGGGATTTGAGGGAAATACCTTATTCCTGAAAGAAAAAAAAAAAACTAACTTGAAATATGGATTATTGAAACAAGACGACTGGAATTGTCAACTGCCGTCGGTGCTGCCCATCTCCGAGCTACTCTCGCGTGCATCATCATCCCATACAGCATCATCCTAACTTCCGTCAAATGCATTTGCGATGCCAGTCTTTAAGAAGCTCTTAATAAAGCCTGTCAACACCATAACCCATGCCCCTATATCCAATCATGCAAGAGTTCAACAGACGGCCATCTTTATTTTGTCTTCTGTCGTCAGCTTATCGTGGCTAACAACACCAGATCTCGACGTGTCCTAACCTAACAATTACTTTTGTAGCATGTGGAGCGCCGGACGATCGAAAATGAAATTGCAGAGGTGGACAAGAACTGGAGTCAAGAGAATGGCCAGGAACCGTACTGCGTGGAGAAATTTTGCCAAGGCCCGATGCTCCGGAAGGAGTGGCAGGAATTAAACAAAAAAAAAAAAACCAACATGTGGAGCGCCAACAAAACAGCACACGATCACATCCCGTATTGCTGTTTTACTGCGTCGCCACATTTGAAAACACCTTACGTGTTTGGTTATTGGTTTGTAGCGCGTCTTTCTGTTGATGCCAGTAGCGAATATCAAATTCATTCGCAATGAATTGTTGACGGCAGCTCTATTACCATCGTCGTCTGCGTATTTGATCACTTAGAGTTTAAATCCAGTCGTATAACTTCCGCGTTTATACATAACTAAAAGATCGATTTCCAAAAAAAAACAAAAAAAAAAAACCGAACACTTAACTGAGAAACAAAAATGGAACGTGAAGACAATACGGGTAGGCCTACTTATCAAAAATGCAACAGACTGACAACAAATACCATTAAAGAAAGGAAAGCACCGCCGCGAAAACGAACAATAACATCGCGGGCAAGACGTGTTTTAACATCACTACGATCATCTTTATGACGGCGCCAGAAATTAATGCGAGATATATGCGAGGAATACCAACACTTATCGCGCAAAAGATTCATTTTTACGTTATTTATTCCCCCTGTTTGTTACTGACAAACCTATGTTTATGTTGTGACTAGTAGCGCATTAACTAATTCTTAAGGTCGGCAATTTCACGTAGACATCTATGATGCGCTTTCTTAAAATTATTTTTATACGTTGTAAATACAGTATAGCATTTTCGGTAGTACGTTTTCCCACTTTTGACGTTCAATTATTTTAGTCCCTTCAAAGACGTACTAACGAAGTTCCACTGTAAATATATTTCCGCCGACATTTCAAGAAATGCAAGATTTTTCCTGTACTATTGAGATGATTAGGAAGATTTTGGTACAAACCACACCTTCTGCTTGAGTTTTGTGACACATACACCTTAGCGTATCTCTACTTAGTATAAAACAAAGTCCCCGCTTCTTGGATGTCACGGGTAATCTCTTGGATGTCACGGGTAATCTCGAGAACCACTGGCTGGATTTTGATTAGGTTTTCACCACTCTGTAAAAATATTTTCTGTAGAAAATATTTTATTTTTGATCAAAGGAAGCCAAGCAGTAACGATTTCAGTGAAAAAGTCGAAAATAAACCTGGTGTCGGTGTGCTTCTTAAGCTTTCGCTGGGCAAACCATTAAAAATATCAATATACTAAGAGTGTAAGACTTGTTCAGCATGAAAAGTTCTACAAAAACGACCCCGAGAGCATATCTCTATCTTCAATACATCGCCCACTATAGGTGATTTTAAGTTTTCTTTTCTTCCAACAATCTCCATTCAATTATTGAGGCAACAGTTTACGAGCTAGCCCGATATGCATTCATAACTGTTCCCGGGCAAAGCCGGGGCTGGTTCCTAGTTATATAATAAGATTATGTCTTTCAGTTTTTCCTTTCATTCAATACTTCGAAATCCCACAAAAAGTATGTTATTTTGTCTTCCTTGTATTCTATCCAGTTTTAAGACTTTCTTATTTTCTTCACAACTACTGTATGTAGTATGGTGTCAATGAAACATGAAGTTAATTATGTAAGTGTTAAAGTGTTATTTGTAATTAAAACATAAAGTCCACTGATAAGACTGCAAAAAATAGCAAGGATTTATCTTATACCATTCATGAGATGATATTATTGGTTGCTCAATCATCAGACTAAATGCCAGTCTGGAAAATTTTAAGAAGAAATTAACCAGGATAGGTAATATAAGCAGAGAAGGTTCCTTTATGAAACCTGTGAGAAAACCAGACTTGGGAATTTTTCTCCGCCAAAATGAGTTAATTTACAAAGGAAAGTACAAAGGCTAACAAGAAGAAACACAAAATTAACAGTACACCACTATATCTACCGTATACACATTACAAATTAATTGGAGATACCCCTAACATTTCGTATTGAACAGAAGTGTGGGAAAGAGGAGAAAAACTTAAGAACTAGGACATTTATCACACCAATACGTCTGCCTTTTAATTTTATACCACTTGTGGACCTGTTGGTATGCAATGGTTGTATCGACTGCTAAAGTGTGTGTGGAAACGGAAATGTGTACCAGAAGACTGGGAGAAAGGGCTAATAATACCAGTGTTTAAGAAGGGGGACAAGAAGGTGTGTGATAACTATACAGGGATCACCCTCATATCACAGATAGTAAAAATACTGGAAAGGATATTAGAAAGAAGAATGAGAAGGTGGAAGGAGAGTTGCAAGAGGAACAGTATGGCTTCAGGAGTGGAAGATCCACAGTGGACCCAATCTTTAGCTTGAGGCAGGTGATGGAAAAGAACTGGGAATATGGAGAGGATTTGATCATGACTTTCATAGATCTAGAAAAGGCATATGATAATGTCCCCAGAGAGAAGGTATGGGAAACCATGGTTAAGAAGAGACTGGGAAGAGAAATGTTGGAAATGGTGCAAGCAATGTACAACAACTGTGTTAGCAGGGTACTGACCCCAGTTGGAAAGACAGATTGGTTTAGGAACAAGACTGGACTAAGACAGGGGAGTGTGCTGTCACCTCTCTTGTTCATAATGGTGATGGATGAAATTGTAAAGGAAACAAAGGAAGCATATGGACATAAAGAAATGAAGTTACTGTTATTTGCAGATGATATTGTGGTCTGGGGAAGGAACACCGAAGAAGTGCAAAAACAACTAGATGCACTGAACGAAAATATAGAGAAAAGCAAGACCATGGTGATGACAAGAGGGGAAAGACAAGGAAAGGGCACTGTGAAAATTGGAAGTCAGAGTTTGGAAATTGTGGACACGTTCAAATACCTAGGAAGTGAATTGATGCAAACTGGTAGGTTGGACATGGAGATTGGCAGGAGGGTACAGCAGAGCAATGCATTCTATCAAAGTGTAAGGAAACTTGTTTGGGATAAGGAAGTACCAAGGAAAAGCAAGGAGGTAATGTATAAAGTGTACTATGTCCCATATTAACTTATGCAGCTGAGACTTGGACCCTGACAAGCAGGCAAGAGAGTAGAATCCAAGCCAGTGAAATGAAATTCCTAAGAAGTATGATAGGAAAGACAAGGAAAGACAGAGTGAGGAATGAAGATGTTAGGAAGGAAGTTGGGATGGGAAAACTAAATGAGAGAATTGAGAAGAATAAACTAAGGTGGTTTGGACATGTAAAGAGGATGGAGGAAAATAGAATACCAAGACAGATGCTAGAGGCGAAGTGCAAGGGTAAGAGAGCAAGAGGAAGACCTAGAACAAGGTGGATTGATTCAGTGAAGAACAGCGTAAGAAAAAGAAATCTGGACTGGGACAAGATCGTGGAAGAAGAATGGTGGAAGGAAAGAGGAAAGTGGAGAAGTGCCATAAATGGGTACCCGGCAGGAGCTGGATAAGGGGAAATGATGATGATGATGACCACTTGTGGACCTGCATGCAATATAAAACTGCCACAGCCCACAAAAAAGCACAAGTATGACAACATACTGCAATGCATGGTGCTTCAAAAGTGTGCTCGACTTAGGATCGACCTTGAATGAGTTAAGATAGTCCATATTAAGTGATTATAGACAAAAGTGACCAGCGAGGTTGGAAGAGTACCTTACACTACATGAATAACTGATTTTTTAAATCAGTATGCCCGACCACAAGCAACATATTAAAAGTTTGGATGCTTTCTGAAATGACAACTAAATTTAAAAAAACAACACATATCATCCAATCTCTATAAAACTCCTGATTATTCCATTGCAAACTCAGCAGTTACTGTTTCATCATCCTGTACATGTGTATGGGCAGCATCTGACAGGTAAAAATTACAATCAGGTTCATAAAAACATAATAGTTCATGATTATAATGGAGGAAACAGTCTTTTTTGGTAAAAAGATGAGGCCTTCACCTACCTTACGCACCCTCTTAGGAGGTTCCTTGAGATCCTTAGATTTCTTCTTATCCTTCCTCTTACTGTTCAACTTATCATCATCTACAGCAACTCTAACTCGTATCTTCTTTGTTAGGCTTGCAATATCTGAATCATCAGAAGTTTTCTTCTTGAATTTGCGCCTTTCCTTTCCATCTTCGGAGTACCAGACTATTTCATTCTCCCATTCCTAGCAAAGTACAAGATTATAAACAGCAATAAGGAAAATCAAGAATTAAGAAGTGTGTACAAGGTGGGAAACAAAATTATCAGTCAAAACAAAGTGAATAGGGGCACATTGTTTACACATGCTCAACCTACATTAAGCATAGGATTTGCCCCAATCTACTCCAGGATGAAATGAGACGTCCAGTTGCAAATCTCTTTCATTCTATAATAAGTGATTTTGTATAAAAATGCAGAAAACTTGCAACTTGAATCTCACCGCTCTGCGATCAATACTTTTTCTGCACAATCAGTATGAGCATTAGACTACATCAGCAATGTGGAAAAAAATATTTATCCACTTTTGAGACTGTTATTAAACAAATAAACTTGGAACAACAGACTTTTGCAGCCAAACTATGGAACCATGAAGTTTCTAACTGCACACTGTGGAACCATTAATTTTTGAAACTGAACTTTGAGGAGGAATATTTTTGTATTCGATGATAACAAAAAACAATGATTTTAAAAACTTCTGTAAATACAACCATATTTTACTAGATTTCGAAAGACATATCTGTACCATATGTATGGTACAAATATTTATTACAAGAAATTTATTTATCACAAAATGAAAATGTTTCTCGAACACATAGGCAACGTTGTATCTCCATGGCAATCTGTTCGCCATTGGATTTTTCAATGTCATCATTACAAACAGCTGGCACATTATCAATCACTGTTTTGTAGAAATCCAAATCTGCCAATTGTCTCCAGTCAGCATCAAAATGTTCCTTAATAGAAGAATCTCGAAATCTCTTAATTTTTCTGCTTTAATGAACTTTGTGTGGTAGCTGTTCAGGAAGAATACCTGTCAAGGTACTTCCTCTCTTAACGACAGGCTTACATACTACAAAAATCACTTCTGTAGCAAACTTCATCTTTTACAAACACAGACTTGTTTTCATAGCCATCTTCTTCCAATTAAAAACAGAAAAGTGCTTCACGAGACTTTTGGTCAGAGATGATTTCTCTGTACTCCTCTAGTTTAATTAAGGCGACTTTCTTTCTTACGACATTTTCTACACGGTTGGGTGGTAGAAAAGAAAGACCTACAATTGGGAATGTTATATGAATTCGTTTCACTGGTGAATTTGCATGATATAACCAGTGTGTCAACATTTGTTTCATGGCTTTCTGGCCAATAGTCACATACAAATGTCTTCAAATGCCATTTTGGATGTTTGGGTATGGCTTCTGGTTTGTATCTACAACAAAAAGAATGAGAAGCGCTAATCGATTTTCAGGCTAATGGAAATGTGAATACTTCTGTCATATTTTAGGGTGTTGATGAATTACCAGCACAGCGAGGTTTTCTAAGACACTACAGAAGATGTAATAAGGACTACAAACCCTAAAATTAACAAGACAATACTGCTGGCTTAACAAAGGACTAGATAATAACAAATCCTTCCTTCATATCATCCTCTTTGGTACTTTCCCATATCTTGAATCCTTGCACTTCGTTCTCCCCTGTCCATGTCGAATGGGAATTGGTGGATATTCCATTTAAATCTAGGCCTATTATCTTCAGACCAACATAACACTGGCCGTTTCATGCAGTTTATGGAATGTTGTCATTGCTCCTAATTTATAAGCTAAAATGCACCACTTCCTGCCAATACTAAAAAATTTAACTACCGTTGGAAGAAGGGGCAGTTGATCTCACTGTTCCACCCCTTAAAACGACAATAATTAATCATCATCGATCAATCAATCAATGTTGGAAGACAGTATCTGGTATGAGGCTTCGAGAAGATAGCAGGCCTACCATCACTATCTCATTTTTTTTCGAAAAGTGTAATGAACTGGTTTTTCAACTGGATGCCTCAAATAAATCTCCTAGGCCTACATAAGATCAAAATTGCAGTTCCATAAATTTTGGGAAAGGTAACCAAGTTCACTGCAGTTAAGAGTATTATACTACTACAGCCAAAAATTCTGAAGACTGTTGAGAAGTGACAGCAGCAAACCTACTTATGTGGCACATAATATCATTGTCAGAGAGCAAGTGATTGGCTGTGTCCGATAGTTTTTTCATTTAGGTACGTGGGTCATTGTGGTAACCAGTCCTATTCACTTGGGTATGCATGAAATTTGTCACTAGCCAGCAAATACTTTATGCCAATGCATATCACACTGCTAATGCCATGCTGGATCACCTGTGCAGCTAGGGATGAAAGATTCTGGAACATATGGTATGTTCACCAGATGTGTTTTCAAGCACTTACGATTTCACAAAACTGAAAGAACCTATTTGCAGAAAGCATTACGATACAAGAGAATGGTGGACAATGCAATACATTGCTAGAGACCAACAGTGTACAAGACCTTTCACAATTATGTCAGTAAACATGAAGGGGAATACAATAAAACAATGTAACTGGACTTTTCTTTGATAACATTGAAGTGATGTTATTGAAGAATTTCCAATTTGATGTATTTTTGAAGGCAAAAATAGGAGTAAAAAATTCCTGAAACTAGTTGAGTGAGAAATGTGAAACATTTTTCTAAAAAAATTAGGAAATACAAAACATGTTCGACTCAATGGTGAGGGAGTGGAATTTTGGATTGCTTTATGTTGTGAATATTGAGCCCGAATTTCTAGTCTGGAAATCTGATTTGAAATGTTTCCAACTTTAGCATTGCATAAATGAGATGTTATTGATGCTGGATTCTGCACTTGGCTTCAAAGAAGAGGAGTCACGTGACGTTACGAGCTCAAGGGCAAGCCAGTCGAACAGGGTTTAGGCTGAGAATGAGCGGCTATGGCTAAAAATGGAATGTAAAATAAAATCATAAATGGCGCGTGCAGGAAGAATAAAATAAAATAAAACAGAAGTGTGCCGTGGTGCGAGGCAACTATGGCTAGGTGGTCACATGACCCGACTGAGACATTAAGAAGTTACAAAGTTAAACGAAGTCGGTAATTACAGAAAAATAATTGTTACAGAAGTACCAGAAGAAATATTTATTACAATCAGAATAGAGGAAATTTTAAGACAAAAATTGTTATATGTTTGGAATATTTGTAAAGGAAGTATTAAAGAGAATATTAAAATTTTCACAAAGCTCGAGCGCCAAGTTCCTTTCGTGACTAAATGCGCCATTTCACGAGAGGCTTTTTACTCCGCTCCTTCGAGGTGATAAGACGTATTGTCTAGTTCGAGACTAGGCACGGAACTGAGAAATTATATTTGACAGGGTATGCGAAGGCATCGACGGTCAAGCTATAGGTGAAAGACGCACAACGATTATTTACACAGTGTGGACTTGTAAAATTTCAACTTTTGTGAAGTTAACCATTAGTCCGGTAATGGACTTACGGCCAGTTGTACGAACTCGGGTTATCCATCGGAATACCGTATTTCCTCACATAATCGTCGCCACCGCGTAATCGTCGCACCCCACTTTTCAAACACTAAAATAGGTTTTTAAAATTTCATCGCATAATCGTCGCATAGCATATTCGTATTTGTGCGCCAGTCAGTTGCACATGCTGCCGCGACTTTGTCAGAAGAAAAATATCTCTTCTTTATGCTTGCGGGCTATGAACTGTGACGCGAGCAGCAAGCTTCGTCACCTAGCACATTCCGCGAGCGTATAATCTGGCGTGATCTTGTCAATAGAAAGTAACCTCGTCTTTATGCCTGCGGGCTATGAACTGTGACGCGAGCGGCCAGCGCACATTCCGCGAGCTTATAGGCCTAATCTGGCGTGATCTTGTCAGGAGAAAGTAGTCTCGTCTTTTTGCCTGCGGGCTATGAACTGTGACGCGAGTGGCCAGCGCACATTCCGCGAGCTTATAGGCCTAATCTTGTCAGGAGAAAGTAATCTCGTCTTTATGCCCGCGGGCTATGAACCGCCGACGCGAACGGCCAGCGCACATTCCGCGAGATTATAGGCCTAATGTGGCGTGATCTTGTCAGCAAAAAGTAATCTCGTCTTTATGCCTGCGGGCTATGAACTGTGACGCGAGTGGCCAGTGCACATTCCGCGAGATACGCCTAATCTGGCGTGTTCTTGTCAGCTAAAAGTAATCTCGTCCTTATGCCTGCGGGCTATGAACTGCGACGCGAATGGCCAGCGCACATTCCGCGAGATTATAGGCCTAATCTGGCGTGATCATGTCAGCAAAAAGTAATCTCGTCTTTATACCTGCGGGCTATGAACTGTGACGCGAGTGGCCAGCGCACATTCCGCGAGCTTATAGGCCTAATCTGGCCTGATCTCGCCAGGAGAAAGTAATCTCGTCTTTATGCCTGCGGGTTATGAACCGCGACACGAACGGCCAGCGCACATTCCGCGAGCTTCTAGGCCTAATCTGGCGTGATCTTGTCAGGAGAAAGTAATCTCGTCTTTATGCCTGCGGGCTATGAACTGTGACGCGAGCAGAGAGTTTCGTCACTTAGCACATTCCGCGAGCTCTTAGGCCTAATCTGGCGTGATCTTGTCAGGAGGAAGTAATCTTATCTTTATGCCTGCGGGCTATGAACCGCGACGCGAACAGCCAACTTCGTCAGCACATTCCGCGAGCTTTAACCTGTCATGATCTTGTTAGAAGAATGAAGCCTGTCTCTGACTGCAGGCTATGACTCGCGCTATGTGTATGACTTAGCCCGTGCAGCAAATAATGATACAGTATATTCTTTGAACCTAAATATTCTTCGCATTATCGTCGCACCCTGCTTTTTTCCATGAATTTTAGGCTAAAAAAGTGCGACGATTATGCGGGGAAATACGGTAGCTATACCTGGGCTAGCGTCTTCCTTGGTATATCTCCAAGGGTGGGTTGTATGACAAGATTTTATTCCGGGGCTCACTATTCCTGTTTGTCTGAGAGACCAGCTAAGTTGGTAACAAACGGGGCATATTGATACCAAATATGAAATTCTTTGGAAACAGGTGAATATCATATTAACCACTGCGATACTCATGAATTATGAGGCCGTGAGAATAACGAATACATAATACATGCATTGGTTACGAGTCAGTAAATAATAGCATATCGTATATATAAATATAATGCAAAGTAATATAGCCTATCCAAGAAATAAGTACTTGTAGGTGCAGGCTAAGCTACTACATGTTATAAATTTTTCCTTTCTGTCATATGTTCCAGTCCATCGATAATTTGATCTAATAACCTCAATACTGTGTATTTTTCCAGTCTGAACCATATAAAGAATTAATTTACATCACAGTTCTGAAAATGATCTGGCCTCAGTTTGATCTTTGCTTTTCTCCTTTGCAGAACTATTCTTTCTATTAAGGGATCCTCTGCATCAATTTATTTCTACATTGATTCCTGGCATCTCCAGCATGAATGCTCTCTTGAATATGAGTAGCCTACGCTCATGACTGACGCAAAGTTATTATTAATACCTTGTTGAACCAAGGATCACCCGAACTGATTACCGGTACATATAAAATATAATATAGAAACACCAAGCATAACATAAAAACAAAAACTCATATGCAAAAAAAATTGGACCTGGTGGGATTCGATCCGCATAAATTGTAACTTTATACTCGCGAGACTAGCACGCTAGCCATTGAACCACCGTTACTAGCGTCATATCTTGAAGACTGCGCATATGATGCCTACGTATGTAAAGTTGGTGACCTGATTTGGTATTTTCTGTAAAAATATGTAATTACTGTGCTGCTATTAACACTATACATTTTCATGTACATATATGAATAGTTCACTGGAAATAAGAGTTTGCGATGATTTAACTTCGGATGTTTTCTAATAAGTGAGCCTCTGCATCACTTTCTACATTAATTCCTGTCATCTCCAGCATAATTGTTCTCTTGAATATGAGTAGCCTATGCTCTTGACTGATGCGAAGTTATTATTAATATCTTGTTGAACCTAGTATCACCCCAAATGATTACTGGTAGGCTACCTAAAAAGATAATGCAGAAACATCAAGCATAACATAAAAACAAAAACTAATAAGCAAAAAAGTTGGAACTGGCGGGATTCGATCCACATAAATTACCTTGTTCCGACGTGAGTCCGGCATGCTAACCATTAGACCACTGCGACATGGCGTTCAGTGATGAAGACAATGCATATGATACCTACATACATAATGTCGCTGGTTTCCTTTGGGAATTTTTCTGTAAAATTGTGTATGTAATTATTGTGCTGCTATTAAAATTATACGTTCTCATGTACATTTATGAATAGTTCATTGGAATTAAGAGTTAGCGATGATTTAACTTCGGATGTTATTGCGCTCACTCCCGTCCGCCATATATATACTCGGTATAAGAAGATAGCCCGCCATTCCATGCCCGGTTAGCTATGCCGTCGTTTATACCCGGATTATCTCTTATACCAATGTCGCACAACTCGATTCTGCGCTAACTACCGAGATAACTTTAGCCGAGGTATAACCCGAGTCCGTACAACTGGCCAATAAATATTTTTCACTAGCGTGAATTGTTAATGAAGACTGTGTGATATTGCTGAACTTTGTAATTCGAGGTTATATTCGATTTATTATTCGAACTTTTGGAAAGTGATCCTGACGAGCATTCTACGAAAATACAACAATTTCTTAGACGGGAGATTCTCAACAAAACATCCCAAAATTATTGCAACACTGATAGTTTCTTTATGCATGAACTATAATTACTTATTTGATATTGCATACGCTTTTGCCAAGCTGTTGTGAAATATTACGAACATTTCGACGGAGACTTCGAGAAAATCCAGTAGACGATTTTTCAGAAATTCTTTGAAAATGAAATTCAGTCCCGCATCTAGAGGAACAGTATTTGATATAAAAATGGAAGTGGAGATGTCCGAGTAAATATGCAAGAGGGAACACTGCAATGAGAGTAACCAGATAACATAAACTACAAGTATGGGAAATTCTGGAGTAACCTAACAATTACTCAAAGTTATTCGAAATTCAACAATTAAAATGATTGGCCTTACCATAAACATTCAGAAGACACAAGTATTAGGTCAACCTGTTCCTGGAACCTCCATCCCAGGATTTGATATTACTATCTCTGGCACATCTTTGGACGAAGTCGATCACTTCACATACCTTGGGAGTATTCTGTCTATACAATGTACTGTTGAGAAGGACGTGGATAACAGAATCCGTGCTGCGCATGCAGAGTTTAGACGTCTCTCACTTCGTGTATTCCAGAGCAAAGATCTAAGAATCTGTACATAACTAATGGTATACAAAGCTGTTGCCATTTCTACATTGCTCTATGGATGTGAGACCTGAACCCTATACGCCAGACCATCAAAAAACTGGAACGCTTTCACATGCAGAAACTCCGTTCCACTATGCACATCAAATGGGATGACTATATAACGAATGCTGCGGTTCTCGAGAGAGCAGAGATGAAGAGCATACAGGCCATCATCATTAGTCACCGGCTTAGACGGATCGGTCATGTCCAACGCATGAATGATGGCAGACTCCCACTGTTCGCATTTGCGAATGATTAACTTGTTAATTTTTGTAGGTTTTTGTTATGGCAAAAGTCAGACTAGTATTTGATTTCATAACCTCTTTTTTCGTCACCACGAGTTAGTGACAAATCATACTTTATTTCACTTTCTTGTTTAATTCAATTATATTAAAATTATTTTCATACTCACCTTTTGTGTTACAATATATATCTCGCCCTTACGACATTTTTCCAAGTATTAATTAGGTCACCTTTCTCATACCTCGTGGTATCATGGCATTCTGTCCAGCTGACCTCAGTTTGCTATGCACTCATTGGCAGTCTCCATGACATGGCCGCGCTCTGCCAATCAGCACGCTTCTTCCTGGCCACCTGTTTGGGACTCGCCAATGGCCGGACATCGATCATTCTGGACCCCTGTGCTGTCTGCTATTTAAGTTGCAGGCGACTTATCTTCGATGTGATTTCTCCGTTAGCATTACGCTAACCACCCGTCCTGAGCACCGGACGATAAACTTCATAATTGTATAAACTTCGCATCGTAATTCTGCATCAAGAAGTGTTAACTTTAACCATCGTCATGTCGTCAAGACATGTTTCAAATAATCCAACTTGGATCGAACTTTAACGTGTTCCTGCAACACGAACAAAAGTATACATCTTCGTGTACTAAGGAAATCTATTCCGACTTAAGTGAATATTGTCACTTCATCTTTCTAATAGCTAAGGTCAACCTTACTATTCTGCAAGTGTTCTTCAGCTCCGTCAAATACTTTTTTAAAGGAAACCACAACTGGAAATGAATTATTTCTCAAGTGATCTTCGCACACGTGTGGGATGTTTACCACACCCTTTCAAGTTAAGTACTTTTGTGCACGCAATCTCGAACTAGACATAACCTAGGTCTTCCTTGTGCTACGCAAATGTGGATTGTCGCCAGCACTATCTTACAAAGTTAAGTACTAAGATGTATTATGTATTTCATACTTTGTCTTGTTTATTCTAAAGCAGACCCGTATCTGCCATTGCACTGTTCTTGTGCACTACTTATTTTATGGTTCACGTTCAGGTCATAGGCTACTTGCCCACCTGTTTCTGCCATCTCAACTTCTCAGTAAATCGTGCATGCAGCTCACGCATTCTGTTTCTGCCATCACATTTATTTGAAAGTTATTCTGTTGCATTTTGGCAACTCTCCAAAACATTATTTTTCAAAGGTAAGGCAGGATTTTTCTCCTTGTGAGCCTTCACATATCTTTAAAAATTACATTTTATTTTCAATCAGAAGGTCTGTAACTTTAATTTAGTTATGTTTAAGGCACTAACCTTGTTTATTGAAAATGAAAATCCACAGCCTGCTTCCAGTCTCCGACCGGGTCAGGAATGGAATGAATGAAGCCCCCATCTAGCGGCGAGGATATGAACTGTGCCGGCTGCCGAGGCCTGACGCACTCCTTTGGGGCAATGATTAAATGAATGACAGATGAAATGAAATGATAGTGGAGAGTGTTGCTGGAATGAAATTGTGACAGGGAAAACCGGAGTGCCCGGAGAAAAACCTGTCTGCCTCCGTTTTGTCCAGCACAGATCTCACATGGAGTGACCGGGATTTGAACCACGGACCCAGCGGTGAGAGGCCGGCCACGGAGGAAGTTTTAAAATGAAAATCCACAGCCTGCTTCCAGTCTCCGACCGGGTCAGGAATGGAATGAATGAAGCCCCCATCTAGCGGCGAGGATATGAACTGTGCCGGCTGCAGAGTCCTGACGCACTACTAACCTTGTTTATTGCTAAACGCAATCTTGTAAAGAAAATTGTCAACTTGTTTATTATATTGAATATATATTTATGTTAAAGCTACTCTCTCTTTGTTTTTGTCTTTGCTCGTATCATGTTCCATCCCACATACTTTAAAGCTCAACCTTTACTAATTCTGAATTCACTCAGAATTCTCTCTGAAAATGGAGACTTTTAATTGGTCGATCCAATGGTGTTCCAATTACACCACCCATGGAAAATCCTGTACAGCGAGCTCAGCACGGGAAAGTGACCTCTAGGAGCACCTCGGAAGCGTTACAACGACCAACTTGACCAAACCTTGAGGAGTGTAGCCATTGATTCAGATAATTGGCATACATTTGCAGAAGTTCGCGCACGTTGGCGTGCAGCCACCTTGGCTGCGATTTGACATTTTGAAGAAGAACGCCGAAGGCAGGAAACGGAAACTCGTCAGAGGAGAAAGCTGCGCCAGATATTGCCACTTCCTCTACCTCCCATCATATGCATCGTGTGCGGCCGTATGTTCTATGCCAGAATTGGTCTGTTGAGTCACCAGCGACATCACCATCGAGTGAATACAAATTAGTAATGCATAAAAGAAACATACACTCAGATACGAGTATTGGCCGACGACAACGATCCTGCTAGTAGGAGGCCTTTGCCCTATAAGGGATTTACCAAGGGCAAATAATAATAATAATAATAATAATAATCATAATAATAATCATAATAATAACAATAATAATATTAATAACAATAATAATATTAATAACAATAATAATAAATAAATAAATAATATACCAGAGTTGGGTAAATTACTGTGTTTACTCGCACATCAGCTGTCATCGCACAAGAGTTGTAGCCCTAATTTTTAAATGCAAATTTTGCATATATATACCATATTTAATCGCATATAAGACCCGTTTATTATCCTATTTTTAATGCTCAAAAATTGAGGAGGGTCTTATATGCGCATATCTCAAAAATTATAGCGTATTAAGATATCTATTAAATACCGTAACTATACATGCCAACATCCTCAAAAATACATTTCAGAACAGAAAGTTTATTATTCAGGTTTAAAAGATACAATTATGGACCTTTATATAGCACGATATTAGCCCGGTATAAATCTCCCGCGATCGCAGCAAGTATCAATATACGTGCGTGGTAGGGTAGGCCTAATTTTGCGTTCACTACGTCTGAAATAAACGGAAAATACCGTTAGGGATATTCTACTTTTAATATTAAAAGTCAAATTAAAAGTAGATCCATTATTATTAGATGATACATATGGTCACTTTCCCTGACTGTATACCAAACTACGTTAATTTGACTTAACGACCACTGTCTGATAAGTGATAAGCTTTTTGCAAAGACAGAAGAGCAAGAGGGATGGGTAAATGCGACTATCTGGATAGGAATGCAGCCTTGGGGCTGGGATTTCCGGGTTATTTCTGTTACAACAGCTAGCCCCAAGCTTTCTGCAGGTAGGAAAGAATGCATATGCTTGTACTGTCACAAAACACCCAAACAGCAATTGGTACACTCCAGATATTTACAGGTAATGCAGGAACGTCCGCGGAATACCGTATCGAAAATAGGAATAGCAGGAACCCTGTAGAAAACGTGTATTGTTAGTTACCCGTATTTCATTAATAATGGGTCCAATATGTGAGTAAATACGGTATTTGATGAGTGTTCACTTTTCAGTGAAATTTACTAAGTTCACTTGTTTTTTTTTTTTTTTATTATAACATAACCTCTCACCTGTCATGTCATTCCATTTTTCTTCAATCTGTTCTTGCTAGCACGTGTTCCATGACACTGTAAATGATTTCCGGAACTAATGTTGGTCACGAGGTTCATTTTCAGTTGGCCCCTTACTCTGATTGGCCTCAGCAGTTTTCGAGAATTCTCCACGCTCTCGGATTGGCCGACTCCACCTGTCCGCATCACGCATCCCGCGTGATCGCCGGTATAAAACCTGAACGCTGCCTACATCAATCGCATTTTCTTCGCCATTTCATCGCCATTCACTTGTCTCGGCTGTCTTCACCAACTACGTGAAACTTCGAGAAACTACGTGCAGAAATTGGGCCATGCCAGTCAAGGAACGACTCGGCACCTGTCGCTTTCCTCAAACATGACAACTTACTCCAAGAAATTCTAAAGATAAGGGTCATGAAGATCTTCTCTGCACAAACTCTACAAAATTACTTCTCTACTGAAGTACTGGCACATTGCCTTGAATCGCTAGTACAACTCAATTCCTCATCGCTAGCGAGTTCTTCTCAATCGACAACGTGTCGATATTTGGCCTACTGCAATCATCGATTTTGACAGCATCTACTCAAGGTGGAATTTATCTCCAGTGCAAAACAATCTACAACATTTCGAAAGTGATCCACAAGTGTTCCCGGAAATCTCTCCAAGAACTGCCCTAATCAAGTTAAGTGCTGTCTCTAACCTCCAAATTGCAAAGTGTATCTGCAGTGTTCAACCTGACCTAACTTATTTGTTTAATGTGGCCACAAGTACTTTGCCCTTTTAAAGTGAAAACTACGGTATGTTAAAACAATTGCATTTTATTTTCTTGCATGTTCATTATAACTCATTTCAACAAATTCTCTCGTCTGAAACGACTTGCGGGATGTAAGTTACTCTCTTGGTGCTTGTCGATCTTACTGATTGACGAAATTGTTTCATTCAAACCAAAGCATGCCAACCAAGCATATTTCTATTTTCTAGTCACTCTTTGAAGCTCATCTGGAGCAATGAAGGTATTCTCCTATGACTTTGGCCCTGCATTTGCAAGCAGCCTTAATTTTGTAAATTTTTGCAAGCAGCCTTAATTTTGTAAATCATGCTAGGATTATGCTACCTAGCAACCTTAGACCATAAAATGGTTAACTAATCTTTATCTTTTGTTAATTTATACTTCATTAGAATTTATAGGCTATGCATTGTTTTTCCAAGTGTTGTTGGCTGGTGCCTACAGTGTTTCTATTGTCTGGTTTATAAGGTTGTTGTTATTGTTGATCTTTATGCAAATTATAAATAAAGATCATTGTTATTGGCAAACTGTTTCTATTAGCTATTTTCTTTTTTGATGTCCCATTTCTCTCCACATAGTAAAGTTCACTTGTATATTAAGTAGGGGGTCTTCGGTACTGAAAATTTGGGTTCGGTACGGTTCGGTTCGGTAAAAAAAATTGTACTTCGGTTCTCGGTACAAAATCGGTTCGGTACAGCTCGGCTGATTTTAACATGTTAAATTAGAGTAATTTGTAAACCATTAAGAAAAAAGTAACACATGAGTTCTAATGATTATACAGTAAACCAAATACTTGCCAAATAGCACAATTTTTATTTAAAATACAGAAAAAATGTACAGCTAATAATCTCATACAATGTTCCATTAACTTTCAAACTTGCCCTTTTAGTGTGGAGTAAGCCAATTGATGCACACATTAAATAGACATTAGGCTCACACTGGAACACTTAGGTCCATAATTTAATTTCATTAATCAGAAGAGTTATTGTGCTCTAGTAGTAGAACTTCACTTATACGATTTCCAGGGGACCAAAGGGAAAAAAAAAACCACGCATAAATGTGAAAAGCGCGTAAATGAAAGCCGGTAAATAAAAACTGCAAAATGTATGTGACAATATGGGTTATACAGGGACTTTGTTTTAAAAGCGACAGGGACCCTCGCTCGTGCCGCGAGCCGGTTCTCGCCAAGCACTTTGCCGTATGCGCTTCTTGACGCCACGGCTTTAACAGTCCATATTCTTTGGACTAAGGTATATTACAGCTGAAATAGAGTCAATCGGTGCTGAGGAACTTCAGAACGTAAATGACAACTTCATGAAGAGGTGCCAGCGATATGTAGCAATGAATGGCGAACATTTTCAGCACCAGCTGTGAACTATAGGCTATAATCTACTCAATGACTGTGCCGCGCGAGCTACGCATTACGGCAAGTGCCTGGCAGGAGACAGGCTATCAACGCGGGCGGCGGGCGAGCGAGGGTTTCCGTTAAGAAGTGAAAAACAAGAAATAATAATACGATTGTTTAACTATAATCGGCAATATGTAACAAAACAACTACAAGAGAAATGCACCCAGATATAACAAAACAAAGAAAATTGAGTCACTTTACGAAGTAGTCTGTTATCTTGACTCGTTTTTTGTTGGCCGATGCCATGGCGTGAACAGTATTTTCAAACCGATATAATTCGGCCATTATTTCCTCAGAAACGTTATGGTGCGTCACAAAATGTTTGATAGTCCATAGAGCATTGACAGCATCATTAAAATCCACTGTATTATTCTGCGGCTCTTCATCGTCATTAATAAAATGCCGTAGTGTAGGCCTAAATTAACATCTTAACATAAGCTTCAGATGCCGTCTAACTGTGTTTTATGGCTGCTTCCTGTTATTTTGAAAGGCTAACACAATAATAGCGCTTGCTTATTACGCAAGCTGTTCTTCCTTGTTACGACACTCTGGCAAGCGAGTGTCGCCGTGACCACCGGTGTCCCTCAAGGCCATCGTAACATAATATAGCACGCGGTCCATCCTTCCGAACGGACGTACAGGCAGTAACAAAAGTTTGCATTCGAACATACGTACTTCCTCAGAACACGCAACGTATAAATGATGCTTTGTATTGCAAGGGACTTAAAATATTATCGTATAAGCGTGAAAAACGAATAAATGTAAAACGTATATCGGAGATAAATTAACATGGAAAGTATAGGCATTTTGCCGGGACCAGGAAAAAATCGTATAAAAAACGTATAAATATGAACCGTATACAAGAAGTTTTACTGTATTTAACTAACTATTGAAGTAAAACATTGATGATAAAGGACAATACTTTGGATGTCTAAAAAAAGGTTTCCTTAAATTACGGTATTCATGTCTCTTGTACCGAACCAAACTTTTTACGGAGTTTTTTATCGTCTCGAACCGAGGTCGGTAATTTCCTTCGTACCGTACCGAAACCGAAAAATCGGTGCACCGTCGACCCCTAATATTAAGCTAGAGGCATCACCTCTAGTTCTATCCGAAAGGGGAGGTCTATCATCGACGGATCCTAACCAATCAGCTTAAAAGTACTGTAGTACATTGAATTTGGACCCCAGCCATTACATTGGATCAAAGAATATTTTTTCTTTCTCCACATAGGCATATGATTATGTTATCCGTCTGCCTCGTTACGTAGTGGCTAGCACTCTTGGCTGTTACAACGGAGGCCCGGGTTGGATCCCGGCTCGGCCAATAAATTTAATTCTGGTTTGAGGGCTGGAATAAGGTACACTCACTCTCATGAGGCAAAACTGAGAAGAGGTGGGTTCGATTCCCATCTCAGCCATCCTAGAAGTGATTTTCCGTGGTTTCCTATTTCTACTCGAGGCGAATACCGGGATGGTTCCTAAATCAAGGCCATGGCCGCCTCCTTCCCATTCCTCATCTAAATTCAGGGTGTCTACTGTAAGGATGTAGTAAAAATTAGCTACATTTAGTTACCTTTTAATTCAATATGAGTCTGCGGTCCACAATGATAGAAGCTCATCACGAGGTGGGAGAAAACTAACAATGAACTGTGTTTAAAGCAGTAAATAAAATTCACTTGCAGTATTATAAAAATTAAATAAATTGAAAATAAATAATAGATACCGTATGTAACATCAAATGAGTTGTGTCAGCTAATATGTCGTCTTGTGTACAAGAAGTTATGAATACCAAGAGGTTGCTCTGCTCTTGGCCGTTTTGACAAGATTTCCCAGGTCCCCGTGGTACAGCACAAAGAAATATATGCGACTTTACGTGATCGTCACCGAATTCTCTCTTCGCAGTCAAATAGGGAGAAATATTGAGATGTTACACGACGGCACTGCTCTCAAACATTTGAAGAGATTACCGTAGTCTTCATGGTAAAACACGGAGAAACATCGTGATTTACACATTCAGTGTCACTTTTAGTCGTTTGACAAGATTTCCATTGTCCCCCAGGTCCGGCGAGGGAAAATATAGGTTAATTACGCAAACGGTACCGCTTGCTGTCCATTTGACATGAATCCAGTTGTCCTAGTAATCAAATGCAGAGAAATATTGCTATGTTACGCAATCGCCCCTGCTCTCGGCCGTTTTACGAGATTCATTTTGTCCTCGCGGTTGGACACTGAGAATGCGACATTGTGCAATCGACGCCGCACCATACCGTTCAACGTACGGTATCTGTCCTAGCAGAATGGCGGAGGCAAGTTCGAGGTTGGGCATGGTTAAAATTCACGAGCAGTTATGAGCATGTTGTATGGTCGGCGCCGCTCGTAAGTGGGGTGCCGTGATTTCCGCTGTCCCTATGCTGTGGTTGGGAGTTCACGGTGGATCACGAGAAGAAATGAGTATCACGATGCCACGTAGTCAATGTTGGTTTTAAGTGGGTTGATGCACTTCTCACATCCGTATGTTTTTAAGATTAAGGTCATGGGAAATGTGGCGAGTAGGTTTCGGGATGTTTCGTGATTGACGCCCAATCACCTTAGACAGGATTCCAGCAGTACTCGTAGTCACGAGTTCCCGATTGGGCATGATTTTACGCAACCAGCGTCGAGCTCTGTCCGTTTGAAGAGATTCCCGCAAGCAAGTCGTGCGGTCAGCCGGCCGTCTTGAGGATGTGATTTTGCAGGATGAATGTTTTAAGTACGTATCTAATGTTACAAATTATTCTGACCGGATTGCATGAATATTACCAAAAGAGGGCACATTTTCCTTCGAATTCGAATCACCAATTATACAAGTTTTCGAGATAGCCAGATAGATTATATATCCGATGGAATTAAAGTTCGAAGGAAAAATCGACATATAATGGAATTCCGAGTTGACCAGGCTGGATGTCTCAAGCTTAGACTACGAGATTTTAAATATGTATATTTCGATGTTATATCGTGAATCTTTTTGAAACGTATTATTTTACAATTTTGCGATATGAAATTGTTTTGCATTATTTCGGGACTATAATCTGTGATATTTTCCAAATTAAAGGTCAATGATAGAAATGAGAGGTTCCTGTTGAGTTTCTGAAGATTTCGTGAAAAGTCAGGGTCCCTAATACTACAGGAACACTTTTCACACAAAACTAAAAACTCTTCTTCATGCCGAAAATATATGTTGAACCGATGAACAGTACATCACTGAAGGTATCCTCAGTATGTATTTCCTTGAGGTTGGGCATGGGAAAATATAGCTTTATTACGCAATCGGCACTGATTGCGTCAATCTCGCTCCATTGCAAACTGCGGGTCTAAATTATTTAAACCGACCTAAGCAAATTTTCGTTACCTCCTTGTTACATGTTTGTATAATTAGGAACTTTTTCATTACTTTCGTTACCAGTAGAAACCCTGAAATTACAACTACACAACTACTACAGCCATCACAATAACACAGGTTATCAAACAAATTCCACCCACACACACCTAATTACACGGGGCAACATGACCACGATGTCACAAAGCCCCTCAATGAATCAACAACAACTCTATGTTATCCCTAAGTGTGTAGTTTACATTCAACAGATTCTAGTTATTAAACCATAATCTATTCCTAGTTTTAATAATGCGCTTAAATTCCTCTCGCTTACAGCAAGATTTCTGTAAAAGTGCCATGTTCACTGCATAAATCAGTAGAGAAAGATTTCTATCACCAGAGAGAATTTAAAAATTCTTAAACCACAAGGTCAAGAAAAGAAATGGTGAAATATCTTGCCACTAAAAGGTTCAAAAGTTGCTAGACCTTAAGATGATTCATTATGTTGGCTGCTCTGCATGCAGGCTAGGGCATAAATTACATGAGAGTTTACATATGATGAAAACATCAACAATGACAATCTGGCTATCATATAAAAAAAGAATTTTTCGAATCCGACTGGTAGTTTCAGAGATTAGCGCGTTTAAACACACAAACTCTTCAGCTTTATTATATTAGTATATATATACCGTATATACCCAAATGTAAGACGACCCCGAATATAAGACAAGGCCTAGTTATCAACTGCCTCTTACAGATTTTTTCAAAAATAATACTCGCTAACTCAAAACTTGCACAATATATGCCCTCAAGGTCGTGCTTTCATTTTTATAACGTCTCGTGTTATCGGAAATCCCTCTGCCCGCTTTTCCAAGACATACACTCTAATTTCTTTGTTCAAGAATGGGAGACGTTATTAAATTAAGATACGTTGATCACTCAATTACTGCTCGTAAAACTGACTGGTTGTTCTTGTAAAGATTGTTTGAAAACATATTTCCCTATGCTTTCGAACATATAATTTATCCGCTTAAAATGACGTGTATGCGTAAATCCTAACCTCAAAATGTACGCTATTCGCATATGCATGGTAATTAAACATAACAAACCATATTTTAATCTTCATTAATGCAGTGATTTGTTGCAAGTTACAAGATGCCAACACCACATACTACTTTGCAAATAATAATAATTAAAAAAAAAAAAAATTTAATACCCTGAATATAAGATGACCCCAAATTTTATAACACAAAAAGTGGGAAAAAACCTCGTCTTAGATTCGGGTATATACAGTATATTATTTTGATATATTTTGAAGATTAAAACTCACATAAAGTTCTATTGATCATAAACATGTTTTATTCTGCTAATATAACTTACAGAATTTTATAAAGTAACTTATAAATAATTTTTATGTTCGACCCTCACTATTATGGGTCAGAAAACTGTATCATAATGATGGTCATTATAACACTCTTTTTCATTATGATACAGTTTCTCCAGCCAATCAGAGCTCGTTCATTGACCAATTAGGTAACGATACCTTCACGCGTGCGCTCAAAATCCAACATGTCGGACATAAACACAACATCGAACTATAATAAATTACCGACATGGAATACGCACCGTCCATATGTTCGCGTAAATAAACTGGCGAATATGAGACAACAAATAGCACTGTACCTTAATATAATTTCTACACAGCGCATTCATTGTCTTCAAACAACTCCAGTGACAATATTACTGAGGGGCGGCAGATGTAAACATATGGCCTGCAAGCACACAGAGCGCATGCGTCGGTCATTCAAAGATCTTGAAAGACAGAGATATAACACCCAACGCTCGCTCTGCGATCAGAAAATTCAAGTAGCTGACTCTCAACAGATATTTATGAATATTTATGTTAAAACATATAATAAAGTTATAATTATCGTCGAACATAAACAGTCGTATGCAACTCGCCTATAATGGTAATTAAGACACTCGTATGGAAATTATAAAACTCGCATACGCTCATTTTATAAAAATAATCGTGTCTTAATTATAGCCATTATAGGCTCGTTGCATAATGTACTATTAACATTCTGTAAGGAGTAATGGGTGAGATAATAACACTTCTACGATTTCCTCTAGACTGTGGTCGTGTAGCCTGGCAGCAGGGCCGGCGAAAGCTAGTAAGGGCTCAGCCACTCTTTTGAAGTTTGGCCGAAGCCGCTGCTGCCGGTGATGGGAGGGGGACGTTGGCCGTGTGACGTCGTAGGGTTGTAAGCCGAGCTTGCCCACTTGGCTTTTCCCAAAGAATCACCTGTTGCTTGTTTGATTCAGTGTCACAGAGAAGTTCATTGTGTGTGTTGTGCATGAGCGTTGTCCATCGTCAGTGTTTAAGCAGGTTATTGTCTAATAATTCGTTACAGATTTCGAGCTTTAATTATATACGTAAACGATTTAGTATTTTAGAATTGCAATGAAACATGAGCTGTGCTATTTTTAATTGTGGAAATACCTACTGCAACACCAAGGACTGTGGGGTAGGCGTCATTTACCACAGATTCCCATCTGATAGTGATATTTCAAAGCAATGGGTTACCAAGTGTCACAGGAAAGACAGTATTAACGTAAAAAATGCACGTATTTGTAGTAAGCATTTCTTGCCTACTGATTATCAAGATGATATGAAAAACCGCCTTTTAGGACCTCCATTGAAAAGAGTACTAAATAAATCTGCAGTCCCTTCTCAAAATCTGCCCAATGATAGTACACTAAGTAAGCCAAACCTCTGTACTTAGGGCAGACAGGAGCAGAAACAGAGCCGTTAGAGCTTCAGCTATAGTATGGTTGGCACAGTTAAGTCCTAAAAAACAGGCTATTTGTACTGAGGGTATTGACAATTCCAGAGAATGTGAAACTGAGAAAAATGAAGAACCGACGAGCTGAATCCGTTGTAAAGACTGTGAACGTAAATCCGGGGTTATTGAATCATTACAAAATGAAATAGTGGGCTTGAAATCGCAGCTAAAATGTCTAAATCCAGTGGTTTAGTTTAGTGAAAGAATTTGAAAAGGTGTTTTTAGAAATACTTGGTCCTCTATTCGGGTTTAATCTGCAACCGGGAATAGTGAAAGTGATAAAAAAAAATAGGCTGCATTCGCTATTCCCGAGTGTATGTAAAGAAGCCATTAACGTGTATGCAAGACTTAGAACATTTATTAGAATTAGAGAAGTTAATAGAAACAAATTTAGTGAGAGAAAACAGATGAAAAAATCTATCAAATGGGCAAGATCCAAGAAGTAAGCATATCTGTAACTGATTTGTTGTGATTTCGCTCATTTTACCTTGTCTAGGTGCATTAGCCTTTAATTAAAGCATTATTTTATTGACTGTTGAAAGTGTATCATATCAAAGAGGGTGCCACTAGTGGTAAAATGGTATCATGGGGGTCATTAAGTACTGAATATATGCTGCCGGCTAATGCAAAGCAGTGGTGGTTGTATGGCAGTGTTGGCACGAGTGACAACCCTGTGACGTCACAGTGTTGAACCAGCTGGCAGCACGTATGGAGGGGAAGTGGCTGAGCCCTTACTAGCTCATTCTCGCCGGCCCTGGCCTGGCAGGATGAGTCAGGGAGGGAGGAAGCTGTGATAGCAAAGGTGTTGAAGGAGAGGGGAAGGTAGGTGCCCGAGCACGCTCTTGCCCAAGACCTTGTCTGGTCGCTGTGTGTGTTCGCGCGTGTGTGTATGTGTGTGAGACTGATTCAGCCAGCGTTTTTTAGAGTCTGAAAGGTACATGCATCACGGATATATCGCTGAACCAATTTTCTTTATCAAACTTTTCAACTGCTCAGAATAAGATCCACTTCAAATTAATATAACTTTGAAGTTAATATAACACTTTTTTCTCACTAAAAATGGTATTCAAATCTGAATAGGTTAATACAAAATTTGAATTTCGAAATAAGAATTGTTCCTATTGCAAGTACTACTACAGGGATTGTTGTAGAGAAATTTCGGTATCTTCCGATTATTAGTTTCGTCGTGGTGATCGTACCTTTAACGTTCAAAATAGCCACTTTGAAGCCATGTCCTCAGCAAACAAGCTGTCGTTATTTTCTGCAGAACACATATAATGTCTCACAAAGACCTACATTAGAGATTAAGAATAAAAATAAAAATAAAATTTTAATTTTTGACCGCACATCCTTTATTAATGGGGTCTGAGACTTGAAATAAGATACCATCCAAGCATTTTCCTGGAGTAAGCAGGGGGAAAAAAAAACAAGAGAAAAATGTGTTGTCAGCACCAGGATTTGATTCTGTTATCTTCCAGCTCCCCCTTGCAGTCATGGTCTGGAACTCTGTAACACAGTTATACTGCAGGGTTCAAGATAATGAATAGGATGGTTTCTGAAATAAGTTGTTGCTTGAATTTGGTTATCATATCCATTAGGAAAGTTTCTCTAAACCTTTAGGATTACAATGGATAAACTGTACTTATTACTTTCATTTCCATGAAAGGAATGTATATATTTCTATGTAAGGAAAGTTTACACAGTTGTTGAGAGAGAAGACACTGGAAACACTCATATTAACTATGGTTTTAACTCAATGGTATTCAGAATTTGAGTTAGGCACATCTGGTGATAAAGTCATGGTACAAAATTAATTATGAACAATAACATTAACAACAGAAAATGATATCTTGTGCATGGTCTGGGAACATAAATTGTAATATATGTAATTATTCTTTATTATATTTTCAACAAATACGCTCACAAGCAAAAAAACAAAAACAAAAAAAAAAACACTTGTATTTTTTAATAATTCTCATAATTTATTGCACTGAAATTATTCTTATGTAAAAATTATGCATAATTAATTGTTTTTTAAACATTTGAAAACCACTTCACATACAAAAGAATGCTTCAAATAAAAAAATCTGTTAAATTTTCTAGAATAAGGACAAAAAGTAAAAATGTCTTAAATTTGGAGTAAATTACATACGGTAGTCGTTTAAAAATGTTAATCCGAATTCAAAAATTTATCATTACAGAATTAATCCATTCCTTTCGGTACTGACACAAGAACTGAACACTTAAAAACGGGTATTTCCACCCCTAGCACGAATCACCTCGTGTAACCTCTCTGCCATACTTGCGATGATTTGTGAAATGCTTTCCAGTGGGATGCGTTCCCACTCCTCATGAAGCATCACCCGAAGTTGCTGGAAAGTCTCAGGAGCATGTTGCCGAATATTTCTGGCCAACATATCCCAAACATGTTCAATTGGATTGAGGTCAGGGCTCCTAGCTGGCCAGTCCAGTGCGTAGATTCCAACCACATGCCGGTACTGCTGGACACATCGGGCAGTGTGTGCTCGTGGTTTGTCGTGCATTAGGCGAAATTCATCCTCGACAAATGGAGCAAATGGTACAACATGGTTTTCAAGGACTTCCATGATGTACCGGTCAGCTGTGAGAGTCCCATTCTCAATTAGGTAAAGTTCAGTCCTGGCATCCATACTGACCCCGGCCCAGGCCATGACAGAACCCCCGTCTAATTATACACTCTTTCTCTTCCATCAGGCGATCTGAGACCGAATCTCTTCTCGTCTGTGAAGGGAACGGCTTGCCATTGCTGTTGTGTCCATTGCTGATGGAGGCGAGCGAATTGAAGATGTGCCCTGCGATGTTGAGGTTCCAATCTGGGGCCGGTAGCAGGTCTTCTGGAGAAGATTTCTACATCCCTTAATCTTCTCCTTACTGTTCTCTCACTGACATTCACACCTGTCGCCTGCTGAAGCCGAATTCTTGCTTCTACAGCTGTGGTGTGTCGGTCCCTCAGAACTTGGGAGTCGCAGATACTGGTCATCTCTGATGTCGCCCTTCTGCAGCCTGACCCACGCCTCCTGGAGTATGTTTCAAGTTTCCTATTCCGTTGGTATGTCCTTTGGATGGTCGAAGCATTGACATTTAACTGTCTTGCAACGTATCGCATGCTTCTTCCATCTTGAATCAAGGCTACAGCTCTTGCAGCTTCTTCTCCTGTAAGAACCATGTTTTCTTCGAAAAATGAACTTAGAAACTGATGAGAAATCATTTGAAGAATACATTTTATCAAACAATGCAAATTCGGTTTGTAGGGATGAGACATATCACTCAAGCATTTTAAGTTTATTGCAGAAAATGAACTAATGGAAATGGAGACATACCATCTGCTTATGGTAGATAGCAAACTGGGGTGTCATACATCAAACTTTATATCGATAATTTAAAGGAAATGAATGGTAAACAATCACTCTCAACAGAGAAAGGTCTGATAATAGTATACAGTGACATAATTGAGACAGTATGCAGCTAATACGTAAGTTTTAGTTTTAAAAATCAAGTGTTGCTTTTTTTTTGCCGGTGAGTGTATATAACCAAAAGTAATAATGCCAATTTTTCACTTTATATGTAACTTATGACCACCTCGTAGTGCACTGGGTAGACTTGTTGGCTGCCACCCGAAAGGTCCTAGGTTGGATTCACGGTTCTGCCAAGAATTTAAAAGTCTTGGTACGGTCAGATACAGGGTTTCCCAGCCTCATGATGACAAATGAGAACCTGCCGGATGCTGTGGCAGGAGGAGTGGAAAGGAACTGGACGTAAACTCCGGCTGAGGATGTCTGGTTAATGATCCCTTGACACAGCCAGGTAGTCCCTTGTGGATATGGCACTCTATGATTTAAGATACGAAGTGGTAGATAACAGTGGCGTAAAGCTCCTCGCGAACGTAGGGGGTGGTCAAATTTATAAACTGCGGTTGCCTACCTACTAGGGAAATTCATTTTTAGTCTAAGGCCTTAAAGCTTGAAATAACACGGTAATGTAGGCCTAACGCTATATAATAATTATTAAATTTAAAAAATCATTATTTCTAATTCACCATCCTCATCTTGCAGTTTCCAGCCACTGGCCGGCTCTGTTTGGAACACAAGCCTCTCCAACGTCTTCTGTCTTCCCACCATCTCTCAGCCTCCACACTTGTCCAGTCTTCTCCTCTCTTCTTCACGCTTTCTTCCACCCCCTTCAGCCACCTGTCTCTCGGTCTTCCTCTCGGTCTCTTTCCTTCCCACTTCGTCTCGTGTACTCTCCTGGGTATCCTCTTCTCCTCCATTCGCTTTACATGTCCATACCATCTAAGTCTAGATTTATCTATACCATCCTGTAATGGTTCCTCCTTCATTAATTCTCTGGTCCTCTCATTTCTTATTCTGTCCATCTTTGTAGCTCCAATACTGCTTCTCAAGAACCTCATCTCACTGGCCTGTATTTTGCTCTTCTCCCTTCCTTTCATAACCCAGTTCTCAGAGGCATACGTCAGGATAGGGACATAGTACGTCCGATATATGATCTTTTTGCTGTTCTGAGGGACATCCTTGCTCCATAAAATGCTTCTCACACTCCTCCGAAATGCTTCTGCCTGCCTCCCCCACTCATTTATTTCTCTATCGTTTCTTCCATTATCTTGTATCAGGCTTCCCAGATACTTGAAACTCTCCACTTTCTTCAGCTGTTCCCCACCAATTGTTATTCCCGTTGTGGTTCTTTCCTTCTTCCTTGTGATCACCATCTCACTCTTATTTATGCTAAATTTCATCCCATATCCTTTTTTATTCCTTCCCACACGTCCAACTGTTCCTGTACCTCCTCCTCGTTTCCCCAAATCATCAAATCATCTGCAAACACCATTGCTTTCATCTTTCCTTCCCCAATTACTTGTGCCACTCGGGTCATTATGTCATCCATCACCACAATCAAAAGTAACGGTGACAGTGCACTTCCTTGTTTCAGGCCGTTTCTCTGTTCCAACCAGTCTGATCTCTCTCCTCCCACTTTCACACAGCTCACGCTTCCCTTGTACATCTCCTTTATCCTCTTTATAGTCCATTTCTCTACTCCTCTATCCTCCAGGGACTTCCATACTTTGTTTCTGCATACACTGTCATATGCTTTCTCAATGTCCAGGAAGGCCATCAGTAGATCTGTTCCATACTCATTGTGCTGTTCTTGTAACTGCCATACAGCAAAAATCAAATCCACTGTGGACCTTCCTGCTCTGAAGCCATGTTGTTCTTCCCTCATCCCTCCTTCTATCCTTGTCCTAATTCTCTTTTCCAAAACTTTCTCGAAGATCTTTGCACAATGACTAATCAGTGTTATTCCCCGATAGTTTCTGCAATCTGTTCTACTACCTTTCTTGAAGATCGGGACAATTATTCCTTTTTTCCAGTCCTCTGGGGTCTTCCTTTCCTTCCATGCTGTCCTCATCACTCGGTACAACCACTGTATCCCCACCTCTCCTGCTGCTCTCACCATCTCCACACTCAACTCATCCACACCCGGTGCCTTCCCTCCTTTCATCTTGTTCACTGCATCTTCCACTTCTTTCCATGTTAAGTCCTTTTCTGTTTGCAGTTCATCTTCCTCCTTCCTCTTCCCCGATTTCTTCCTCCTCACCATCTTTTCCATTTGGGTTCAGAAGTTCTTCAAAATATTCTTTCCACCTTTTTTTCAGTTCTTCCCTATTTTCTATCTCTTGTCCCCTTTTGTTCACCATTCTAACATAATCCGTAGGATCCTTCCGCCTCTTATTTTTTACCATTCCATACAGGACCTTTTTTGTACCTTCACTATCCTCCATCGTCTTTGTCCACTGTTCCATCCACTTTCTTCTCTCCTCAGCCACTACTCTCTTCGCCTCCTTCTTTCTTTCCTGGTACTCTTCCCTTGTCTCTACCGTCCTATTTTGATACCACCTCCTAAAGGCTCTATTCTTTTCCCTTACTATATCTTTTGTCTTCTCATTCCACCATGGTGTTTCCTTCCACCTCTTCTTACTATTTGTCCTCCCACATACTGCTTCTGCTGCACCTACTAGTGTCTTCTTAAATCTAGCCCATTCCTGTTCCACCCCTCTTTCTTCATCTGTTGGAATTCCTTCCTTTACCATTTTGAGGTACTCGACCCTTCTATCCCCTTCTTTCAGTTTCCATATCCTTATACGTCTTTCCTGGTTCTCAGTCCCTTTCTTCTCCTTACTCCCTCTCAGGTTCATTACCAGCAATCGATGGTCGCTATCCAGGTTCTCCGATGGTATAACCTTGATGTCCGTGATGTTCTTATTTAGTTTTTTCTCATACAGTATACAGTCGACAGACTTCCTGGTCAAGTCATCACTGTACCATGTGATTGTGTGGCTCTCTCTTTTCTTAAACCAGGAGTTCCCAACTAGCAGGCTGCTCCTCTGGCAAAAGTCCAACAGTCTCTTTCCTTCCTCATTTCTTCCACCCCAACCCTCTGGTCCTAGAACACTCTCATAACCTTGTCTTTCTCTTCCTACATGGGCATTCAGATCCCCCATAACAATCATATTTCTTCCTACCAGCTGTTTCTGCAATTCCTCTTCAAACTCCTCCTTCTCTTCAGAGGCGCAGCCTACTTGTGGAGCATACACTTGCACTATTTCTACGGTCTCTCCCCTCAGTGCTACTTTCACTTTCATCATCCTATCACTTATTCTCCTCACTTCTTCTTTTAAACCATCTCGTACTACTACTCCCACTCCATTCCTCTTTCCCTCTTCGTTCCCACTCCAGTACAGTCTATAGCCTTTTCTCATTTCTCTCCTTCCCCTTTTCCACTTTGTTTCTGCAAATCCCAATAAATCCAACTTCCTTCTTTTCATCATATCCACTATCTCCTCCTCCTTCCCCGTCAGCGTTCTTAGGTTTAAAGTTCCAAATCTTAGTCCGTGTGTACAGCCGTGTCGTCGTCTATTAAATCCATCATGTCCGAGGCTCGTTCCATTTTTGAAAGCATTTGTTTTCATGCACTACTGGCTTGCTGGGCCTATCGTAGCTTCACCAGAGCCCCGTTAGCCGTCACTTTTCAGGGTTCCTGCAGGACCTTCACAGCTACCGTAACGGTCCTGGGGCACACGAAGTCCCCACTGTACTTCGCCCCCTACAGGTGATCCCCTACTTTGTGCCGTTGCCCGTCTCCCACGACTTGGAGGAGGGGTTGGACTTATGGGAGACCATTATTTCTAATTAAAATACAAAATACAACCAGAATACGAATACAAAACATAAAACATTTGTCAATGCCTAGCAAAAGAACCAAACACTGACTACCGTCGATCTTTGTTTACTGACTGTGGAGTAAGACGCATGTCATCTAGGTTTTCGACCATTTCCGAGAAGGTGGCCAGTCGACAGCAATGATTCTGGCTAATTAGTTCCATCGTAGATCAGAGGTTGTCCAATACATCTCATCACCGAAAACTTCTCTCTGCAGAACAGCTTGAAGCAGGTATGACAATGAGCAGTGACAAAGTACAAACTTCGCAAATTTAAACAAAGTAATCAACAAAGTTTAGACAGAAACTGACGAAATGCTGGATCTCCATTGATTTGGGTAAACACGACACAAGCGTAGCACCAAATGTCAAACTTCTGAAGTCACATGCATAACTGCCTTTCGAACTCGGCGCAGGGTGAGCTTAAAACACGAGATGTGAGGATAAGTGTTATTTTACATGGTGTGTATCGGGGGAAATAAATATAAAGGCGTGCACATCAATATTTCCTGGCAGGAGTAATGAATTTGTGTGTTGTTACAGTATCTCACCTCAGTATTAAACTGGGGCTCGTAAATAAGTACAAAAATGCAACTTTTCGAAGCATTATGGTAAGGGAACACAGCTCAAAGCGCCTCGACTCTCGGCGGGAAATGGCGGAAAAACATACCGTTTGTTCAGAAGAATAAAGAAATTATAACTAAGCAAGGCAAGATGGCTTTTCCGATTTTCCGCCTAACGTAGTATTAACCCCTCAAGCATGATATTGTGAAACTCGGGGCTGCACCCACAACGTGCATTATATCTAGCCTACTCCCAATGGTAAGTGCGGTATTAAATGCATTTCGCTATAATTTCCAAACGCACTGGCAAAAGTTTTCAAAAAACACACAATAACAACAACATATAACATACCGTATTTCCTCGCATAATCGTCGCACTTTTTTTGCCAAAATTTCGTGGAAAAAAGCAGGGTGCGACGATTATGCGAAGAATATTTAATTTCGAAGAGTATACTGTATCATTATTTGCTGCACGGGCCAGTCATTCGCGTAGCGCGAGTCATAGCCCGCAGTCAGAGACAGGGTTCTTTCTTCTAACAAGGTCACGACAGGTTAACGCCATTCGCATCGCGGTTCATAGCCGGCAGGCATAAAGACGATATTACTTTCTCCTGACAGGATCACGCCAAATTAGGCCTATAAACTCGCGGAATGTGCGCTGGACGTTCGCGTCACAGTTCATAGCCCGCAGGCATAAAGACGAGAGTACTTTCTGCTGACAAGATCACGCCAGATTAGGCCTATAAGCTTGCGGAATGTGCGCTGACCATTCGCGTCGCGGTTCATAGCCCGCAGGCATAACTACGATATTACTTTCTCCTGACAAGATCACGCCAGATTAGGCCTATACGCTCGCGGAATGTGCGCTGGCCGCTCGCGTCACAGTTCATAGGCCGCAGGTCTAAAGATGAGATTACGTTTTGCTGACATGATCACGCCAGATTAGGCCTATAAGCTCGCGAAATGTGCGCTGACCATTTGCGTCGCGGTTCATAGCCCGCAGGCATAAATACGATATTACTTTCTCCTGACAAGATCACGCCAGATTAGGCCTATACACTCGCGGAATGTGCGCTGGCCGCTCGCGTCACAGTTCATAGGCCGCAGGTCTAAAGATGAGATTATGTTTTGCTGACATCACGCCAGATTAGGCCTATAAGCTCGCGAAATGTGCGCTGACCATTTGCGTCGCGGTTCATAGCCGGCAGGTTAAAGATGAGGTTACTTTCTCCTGACAAGACCACGCCAGATTAGGCCTATACGCTCGCGGCATGTGCGCTGGCCATTCGCGTCGCGGTTCATAGCCGGCAGGCATAAAGACAAGATTACTTTCTCCTGACAAGATCACGCCAGATTATACGCTCGCGGAATGTGCTAAGTGACGAAGCTTGCCGCTCGCGTCACAGTTCATTGCCCGCAAGCATAAAGACGAGATATTTTTCGTCTGACAAAGTCGCGCCGGGTTATAAAGTCGCGGTAGCGTGTGCAACTGACTGGCGCACAAATACGAACATGCTATGCGACGATTATGCGATGAAATTTTATAAACCTATTTTAGTGTTTGAAAAGTGGGGTGCGACGATTACGCAGTGGCGACGATTATGCGCGGAAATACGGTAATATTATAAACTTTCAATAACCTGATTATCCCTGGTCAGGGGAACGCCAATACTGGGACAATATCACAGTCGCCCAATGTGTTCGTATTTCTTGGCGTTCTATCACGAATTACATCGTCAGCGTCACTATCTTCAATGGAAGTTATAGCGAACTCATCCTCTATATCGCTGTCACACTCTGAATCACTTTCGTTGGCACTATTATCGAGCAAATTAGCTATTTCTTTGTCATCAATAACTGTGCCAGGACCTGCCATGTTTACAAGCAAACTCAAGGTCCGCAAAAGCGGAAACACGAGTGCAGAGATCTGAAAAATAAATGACTGAAGATATGCGACAACTCCTGTTAATAATAAGTAGCTCGAAGTGTAGCCAAAAGTTGCCTCTTCCTGCCATCTTACGACCAAATAAATAACTATTACGAAGTCCACGTAGCGGGCGATTCAAATCCGACGGGGCACCATTGCGCCGTACACGCTGTGAACGTAGCAGGCCAGTGGGCGCACCATTGCGCCGTACATGCTAAGGGGGTTAAATCAGTTATAGAATAGAATATAGTTTGGGTTATTTTAATTTAATTTTTTTAATGGTACGGTACTTAAAAATTTTGTCTTGGAGCTAACACTTGCCCTCCTCGTGTCTAACACCCCTGGTACTTATACACGGAATACACAACAGCCGACTATGTGATAAATGAGGCCCTTATACTTTCGATAAGAAACTGCAAACTGAAATGTTTAAGTAACATTGATGAATAAAACTTGCTCTTTTGACATTTGAAATTAGAACAAGCACTACTGTGACAGCAGTTTTCATTTTTTAATTTTTATTTCTACTGCGATTTGCAAAACAAAACAATATCTACAGCTTAGCCGTGTGATACTCTACTGTCAATTTAATATCACACCATAGTTATTTACTCTTGTTATTGCTATAGTTATTAATTAGTTTTAGCACCTTGGGACATCTAGGTCATCAGTCCAGTGTACTTGGCTGTGTGTTCAATGCGCCCGATAATCTGCGTTTCTTTGGTGACTGCAGTAGTGTGTATAACTGTAATTATTAGAGTTAGGAATGGGGTCGGTACTGTTCTGACATTTACCTCAGGGGAGTGCGGAAAAACCTGGGGAAGAATCACACTCAGAATAGCGACTGTCGGTGCCAGGATTCGGAACCTATTCTCCAGACTTCTTGCAGCTCCCCATTGCGGTTGCGGAGAACGATTTAACGTGCAATCTTTACCATTTGCTCCTTACAAGCTCTAGTTTCTGGGCATTATGTTATACTCCCTAAAGTGAAAACTCCTGAATCATTCTCATTAGTTACCCATACTAACCTCAAAATCTGGATACTTATGCTCTTCCCGTGGCCGCACTGCTTGGAGTATTCGCCACATATGATGCGTTTCATCTAGTGATACCTCCAAAAGATCGCCTTCCATCATTAGATCCTCCATAAGTAATTGTATTGAGCCATTCAGTCTCAACACAGGCGTCTCCAACTGACGTGGAACAAGAGGTGTCTTCCGAACATGCTTCTTACTTCCTAATGGGACCAATTTTGATGCTAAAAGGAAAGTCATTAATTAATTATGCTTCAGGATTTCTCATATAAGCAGCACGAGAAAATTAAGTATTTCACCTCCCTTACAGCCACATCAGCCGACGATCTGGAATAACCAAAAGCAAGGATGAATGCCTACCATATGTATTAGGTACAATAGAATATATAGCAAATTCAGAGGAATAAGTAACTGTTCAGAATACACAGTTCAGTCATGAATAAGCTTAATGAAACTGCAACATATTTCAAATACATTTTTCGAACTATCTTCAATTCCTTTGAAATTTGATGCAGTGTCATTATGCTCATTTTGAGTATGAAATATCCTTAATTCTTCATAAATATGAAATGCCCGGCAGGCTAATTATTGATTTAAGCGAGCACAGCATTTGAAGTGGACTGGCACAGTTCGAGGTTCATTAAGAGCTTGCAGTGACCTTCTCAGCATGTACTAGCCAGAGTCTTAATGAGATGTACCAAACCAACTGATGAGCCCAATGGTACAGTGGGATGAAATGCAAAGAAACTGGATTGAGCTGACCAGATCAATATTTCGGAAAAGTTTCAATTTCTTTAAAATTTTGATACAGTACCACCTCCTTTTTTTTTGTTTGTTGAAATACATTCTTTTTAAAAGCTTGTTCCCATTCGCAACAAATTGTAGCATATCTGAGTCAGTGATTTTTTTAATCTTAAGTCATCGCAGAGGGAGTGACGTCATACTCTTCACGTAGCAAAAGAGAAAATACTAACTTGCAAATTGTTAGGAACTGTACCAACGTTAAATCGATACAGACTTTATTCCAGCAGTCCAATGATTCGAACCTCAAATGGAGGTTCAACGTAAAATCAACAAACGATAAGATGAAGTCCAATATACATTGCATCTCACGGCATAATAGCCGGGACCATCGGAAAGGAACGTTAATTGCGGGTAAACATTAATTCAAGAAAGGTAAAATCGGTAGTTCACTGTAACAGTATTTCATTTCTTCTTAATACTAAAGAAATTGTTCCCTCACTTTCTATTTTAGTGTTGTTTATGGTTCTAGTCTTGGTCATGCCCATCAAGCGTAGTTTTTCCGAATTGACACGAGTATCATACCACCAATTTAAATGGGCTCTATTTCTCAGTCACAAGTTCCATACAATGCACCTTCAGCTTTAATTTGATGAAGAGCACACATTTGGCTCTGTTTAGTTTCAATAATGTGCAAAAAGAACATTTCTAATTACAATATAGCATTTCATGTTTCAACCTTTTAACTGACAACAACATACGACAAATACTTTTAATGTATAATATATGTGATAAACGAATTTTAGTTCCAACAGAATAGACCACGGGAACATTTCTAAACAAGATTTATTGCTTTACTAAACAATATGTTTATAGTAGTGACAAGTGTATGAAACATTATTTTATGCAAGAAAATTTACTAAAAACATTTATACCAAACAATTTGATAATAATTAGTGAATATATGTGCATGCAGGCTTGATTTTGTTGATGTTATTTGTTGTGTGCTGAAGTAGGGCTGGTGTTTTTGGCCCGAAACGTTTTCACAGAGTAAGGTGTAATAACCTAAAAGAAATTTGTATGGACTATATGGACCCATAGTAATTTTACATTAATGCAGGAAACTAGTTGGGAGTTTCAAACAGTTCTCAAAATCCATCAAGATTATAAAAGCCACACAGAAGCATCTCTCTCCACATTGCTCGATTCAAGATGAAATTACACTATGGAATTCTATTCTACATATGCTACGAAGACTTCGAGGGCCATAAATTTGGATCCTGTTATCTCTCCTTACCAGTGAGTCTTACAGCATTGCAATGGGATCTTATTAATTTACTCAACACTTGCCGTAAGTTCATCCCCAACGTCAGTGTCCGAAATAATCCCCATTGTGAACAGTGTCATTTCTGAACTTGAAAAGCAGTCAGAAAGTGGATTGGGAAAGGCGATTGTTCGACAATCATTGCTGGATGAAATAAACATGAGCAATAAATCCAATGAAGACAATGAAATGTTACATTGAAACGCTTTTGGACACCTGCTTAAAAGGATGAGTTTTTCACAGTCCGAATGCTCTCAATTCTGCCCAAGGCCGATTGGTTGACATTGCTAACCAACAGGAATGTCCTGCATCCAAATATGATAAAGTAAGATTCTTAATTTTCATTCCCGATTTTCAGATATTTGGGAATTATCATGTAATACTGACGTACTTGTAAAAATCGATCATTCACAAAACATTTCTTTATTCATTTTAGATGTCACACAATTCAAAGCCCAATAAATTGCCAGGAATGTGGTACCTGTACAATAACATTATGCAAGAAAATAATGATTTGTCAAATTCACTGCCAGTTAACAGTTCCCAGGAAGAAATCATTGCACATCTCCAAGACGAGCCAATTCTAGTATTTTTAAACAAAATCTTGTAAAAACGGACTGTTTCAAAAAATCATTTTAATTTTAATGGAGAATTAAAAAATAATTCTACTGATGATATCAATTTTCGACTCATTAAATATGTACACATAATTAATTTAGTTGAAATTATGCAGTTCTCTCAACATTTTATATATAAATTATTTACTGAAACTTGAAATGTTGATGGTACCGATTATCGAAATATTGAGAAGAAAATTTTGTAGAGTATAGAGAAAGACTGGTATCGACCCATCCCTAATAATAACAATAATGTTGGAAATTCTTTAAAATCATTCTGGAACAACACTGGAATGTTCTTAATTATGTAGTATGTGTTTTCATTTGGCACACACCACTGCTTGGCCTAGGTTCAACGGCCTCAATGTTACCTGGCTCTGGGCAGAACAAATCCCTTGCTTCTACTCTCAAATGTTGTTGAACAGATATGTCTTCCTTTCTGCAGTCATGCCGTTTACTTCAGACTTATTAGGTACGTTCTGAAGGAGATTATCTGCTTTGCAAATCTTCACAATTACGGTTGGACCATCCAATTTTTGTTGACATAGCGCATATTCTTTTTCACAGTAAAATGACGAAAGTAATTATTAGGGACCGGTAAAAATTCGCATTTGCGATAAATGCGAATTTTTGTAATATGTGTTAAAACCATTTTTTAAATAGTTTTAAGGTGTTCTGAAGCACTGTGGTACCTAAATTCAAAATGCGAATTTTGACCAAAATGCAAAATTAGTACAAATATGCGATTTTGGTGCGAATTCTGCGAAAATGTGATATTTTAGTGGCGAAAACCACATATTTCGGCGAAATCATGAGAAATACTGCAAATATGACGCATATATTTTTCAACCGCTCTGATCGATATACCGTATTTGCTCGCGTATATTTCGCCCCCGCGTATATCTCGCACCCCATGTTTTTAATTGAAATTTCAGGGGGAAAAAGTACTCGCATATATCTTGCATTCATTACTGACACCGTCATATAAGTGACCGTAATAACCTTCAGGTAGAAACACGTTCGATTTAGCGCGCCACAACAGTCGTCATTGTCCACGAACTTACCCGAAGCGATACTAACAGGAAGAGCGAGCAACAACGAGTTGGTCCGAACTTCGATACGAGCCGATTAGGGATCGAGGCGCCGCGTGCAAGCAAACGGCGCAGCGCGAGTGTTAGCACGCTGTACATCGTTCGCCGCGTCTCCGGCCAAGATTGGCTAAATTCGCCGCCTTGAGACACGTTTGAATTAGAGATTAGCACGCCACAACAGTTCTGCAAGTAGGCCTACTGTTACATCGCAGAGAAACGCAGCTCAGTCTTCTCGAATCTCAATGATTTCGTCTTTACGCATTGCTTCGCATCAGAGCTCGGCTGCGTGCAAGCATTCGGCGCAGCGTGAGTGTTAGCACGCTGTGCATCGTTCGCCGCGTCTTCGGCCACGGTTGGCTAAATTCGCCGCCTTGAGATACGTTCGAATTAGCGATTAGCGCGCCACAACAGTTGCGCTAGTAGGCCTACTGTTACATCGCAGGGAAACGCAGTTCAGTCTTCTCGAATCTCAATGATTTCGTCTTTACGCTTTGCGTCGCATCAGAACTCTGCCGCTTGCTAGCATATGGCGCAGCGTGAGTGTTAGCACGCTGTACATCGTTCGCCGCGTCTTCGGCCACGGTTGGCTAAATGCAATTCAAACCCAGATGAAAGAAAGTGAAAAATATGATATCATACTTGCATTAACTGCAGTTCAGACAGAGTTCAGCATATTTGCTAAATACTGTTTTGTGGACCCCAACGAACAATGTAGATAGCGAGCGTGTAACACAGTGGTTACAGACAGACGGTGCAATTTGAAAGAAAGCAATGCTGAACTACTGACAATGCTTTCGTTTGAGGACTATAACTGCACTTCATAACCTTGAAGTCGTTAAAATAATATTACAATGTGATGATTTTTAACTTTGTAAATAGATGCTAATTTTGAAGAAAATAGATGCTAATTTTGAAACAAATAGATGCTAATTTTTCCGGTCCCTAGTAATTATTATTTTTTTAAACCTGGAAACAATGAACGTATGTTGCCCGTTGTACATATTTACTAACAGCTAACCATTTTCATTTCTGACGATGACAGCTATGTTAAGATTTGACTGAGGAGTGCTATCATTTCAATGACCAAGACATTATCTGCCAGAGAAGAAGTAACTCACTTGTCAGCACTGTGACCAAGTTTCTGTAGAGGCAGACGACTTCAATTAAAATGATCATTTTTTGAATAGTTCGCCCAGTAAATGAAGTTTATTATTAAAACCATACATTATTTTGATCCTTTAACTGGTTATTTCATATTTTGGTACCAGAAGAAAATCCACTCATTGAATAAAACCATACCTTAAGTCACCAATGTTAAATTCCCATACACCGTTTAATGCTAAGCAATTAATGAGTGGTTATGCGAAAATTTAGTGAAATTACAAGGGTTTGATAAATACAGGGTGGGGCAGCATAACTCCCTTTTTTAAATTGCGCCCCATTTAGTAGTGTGATGTAGTACCGGAGCGCTAGTGGTCTCGTCCAATAGGCGGGTCTGTAAAGTTTTGTACTGACACAGTTCAGTCGCCATCATGCGTTGGAACAGTGTGGAGCGTGCGTTTGCCCTTGAGGCCTACTTTTCGAGCGGTTGTTCTGTGATCGCAACCCGGCGTGCCTTTCGGAATCGCTTTAATTTAGCCCCATTGGCGCCTGTCTCAGACCGGAAATCAATTGTTACGTGGGTCACTACGTTCAGACAAACTGCAAGTGCAACAAGACGTAGAACTGGAGTCCCACGGCCCATTAGATCACCTGATAACATTGAGGCAGTGAGAGCTTCAATTTTGCGATCACCACGGCGTTCTGCGCGCAAACATTCGTCTGCCCTTGGACTTTCTAATCGTTCTGTGAGGAGAATTCTTCATGATGATCTTAATTTTCATCCATTCAAGATGGCGATTGTGCAGGAACTTTCTGAACGAGACTTCAATTCTCGGAGGAGCGCGTGTGAGGTGTTATTGTGTTTTTTAGTGATGAAGCCCAGGTATATGCCCCTCAAGTTGGATGTACAGCTCAAGAGAAGGAAGACTTTGAGGAGGAGCTACAACAGCAGATGAATGGTCAGAGCATCATTGTCATGGGAGATTTGAATGCACATGTAGGAAGTGAAAGGCAAGGATATGAAAATGTATTGGGAGCAGAAGGATGGGGAAGCAGGAATGAAGAAGGGAGAAAGTTGCTGGATTTTTGCAAGAGAAACGGTTTAGTGGTAGGCAACTCCTGGTTCCGGAAGAAAGAAAGCCACAAGGTAACGTGGTACAGCAGTGATTTAACAAAGAAATCTTTGGTAGATTACATGCTGTACGACTGGGAAATGAAGAGAAGTGTCAGAGATATAAAGGTAATACCATCAGAGGCCTTAGATAGCGACCACAGAATACTTGTAATGAACCTGGGAGTTGTTAAGGATAGCAAGAGGACAGAGTACCAGGAAAGGAGAATCAAAGTATGGAAACTCAAGGAAAATGAAGTCAAGGAAGAATTCCAGAAGATAATAAGGGAAAAGATGCCAACAGACAATCCTAAAACAGGGGAAGAGGAATGGAAGCAATTCAAAAACACAATGGTGGAAGCTGCAGTGGCAGTATGTGGAAGAACAAGCAACAGAAAGCGGTGTAAAGAGACACCATGGTGGAATGAGAGGGTAAAAGAAGCTGTGGGAAGGAAGAACAAGGCTTTCAGAGTGTGATTCCAGGAAAGAACTGATCTGGCAAGGGAAGATTATAAGATAAAGAAGAAAGAAGCAAACAAGATTGTCGCAGAGGAGAGGAAGAAGTGGATGGTAAAGTGGACAGAGATGATGGAGGAAGACAGCAGAGGAAATAAGAAAGTACTTTATGGGATGGTCAAAAGTAAGAGAAGAGGTCTGCGAGAGGATGTGGTAATGATGGAAAAAAAACGGAATTGAGGTACACAACAAAGAGACACTCAAGACAGTGTGGAAAGAGTACTTTGAGGATTTGCTGAATCCAAATGGTCATAGGGAGGAAGACAATGTATTGGAAGATGGAGAAGACAACACAGGAATGGAAAAGGACCTGACTTGGAGAGAACTGGAAATGGCTATAGACCAGATGAAAGGAAGAAGGGCACCAGGTGTGGATGAAGTGAGTGTTGAAATGGTGAAGGCAGCAGGGGAGGTTGGGAAACAGTGGCTGTACCGTGTGATGAGGGTGATATGGAAGGAGAAAAAGACCCCAGAAGATTGGAAGAAAGGATTAATTGTCCCAATATTTAAGAAAGGAAGCAGAAAGGAGTGTAGAAATTACAGGGGAGTCACACTCATACCTCACTGTGCCAAGATATATGAAAAGATATTAGAAAGTAGAATACGAGCCAAAGTGGAGAGAAAATTGAGAGAGGAACAGTATGGATTCAGACCTGGGAGATCAACAGTGGATCTCATATTTTCAGTGAGACAGCTCCAGGAACACCACTACGAATTTGGAGAGGATCTGTTGATGGCCTTCCTGGACATCGAAAAGGCCTATGATAGTGTGTGTAGGGAGAAGGTTTGGAAAGCAATGGAAAACATGGGAGTGGAAAAAGAGACTGTAGGCAGAGTGAAGGAGATGTATTGTGGAAGTGTGAGTTGTGTGAAAGTTGGAGGGGAAAGAACAGACTGGTTCAGACAAATGAGTGGCCTGAAACAGGGTAGTGCGCTGTCACCCCTTCTCTTTATTGTGGTTATGGACGAGGTAATGACACGGATAGCAGGAAAGATAGGAGAAGATAAGATGAAGGCAATGGTGTTTGCAGATGATCTCATGGTCTGGGGAAACAAGGAGGAGGAAATCCAGGAGCAACTGAAGGCTTGGGAAGAAACAGTGGGAGAGTACGGATGGAAGTTCAACATCAGTAAATGTGAGATCCTGTTAACGACCAGGAAAAAGGACAGACCAATGAGTGGGATAACACTTGGAGGTGGACAGCTGAAGAAGGTGGAAAGTCTCAAGTACTTGGGAAGTATAGTGGAGGAAAATGGGAGAAATGACAAAGAGATTACGGAACGTGGCAGACAGGCAGAAGCATTTCTGAGAAGCATTAGGAGCTTAGTGTGGAATAAAGATGTCCCACAAAAAAGCAAGGAAGTGTTATACAGAAGCTACTATATCCCGATACTGACCTATGCTTCAGAAATGTGGACAATGAAGAGAAGAGACATAAGCAGAATACAGGCAGGTGAAATGAAGTTCCTGCGAAGTAGGATCGGAGTAACAAGAAGAGACAGGGTGAGGAATGAAAAGGTCAGGGAAATAGTGAAAGAGGAGCCCTTGCAAGGTAGGATTGAGACATCAAGACTGAGGTGGTATGGACACTTAAAGAGAATGGATGAGAAGAAGATTCCCAAGAGGATACATGAGATGCAGATGCAGAAGAAACGACCAAGGGGAAGACCAAGAGATCGATGGCTGAAAGGAGTGGAGGAATGTGTCAAGAAGAGAGGCGAGGACTGGACCAGAGTGACAGCGGAGAGATGGTGGGAAGAAAGAAATAAGTGGCGAGGCTTACGTTCCAAACAGACCCAGCCTGGGGCTGGAAACTGTACAAGATGATGATGATGAGTGATGAAGCCCATTTTCATTTGTGTGGATCCGTCAACAAACAAAACATGCGCTACTGGGCTGCTACCAATCCTCGAGAATTGCATCCAAGGCCTTTGCATTTACCAAAACTCACAGTGTGGTGTGCAATTTCCTCAGGTGGAATAATTGGTCCCTGGTTCTTTGAGGAAAATGGAGTCACAGTGACAGTGAATTCGGACCGGTATGTAAACATGTTACAGGAATTTTTTTTTCCACAACTGGATGAGTTGGACTTAGGGGATGTTTGGTTTCAACAAGACGGTGCAACGGCACACACTTCAAGAGCATCGATGGCCGTTTTGAGGGAACACTTCCCAGGGCACCTAATCTCAATTAGGGGCGACTTGGAATGGCCGGCCTGATCCCCTGATTTGACCCCTTGTGATTTTTTTCTATGGGGTTTTTTGAAATCCCGTGTTTATGTAAAGCGACCAAAGACCCTACAAGATTTGAAGAACAACATCCAGGAAGAACTTGCCAACATAACGCCTGCTATGCTGGTAAGAATTATGACAAATGCCAGAAATCGGTTCACCCAGTGTGTAGAGAATGGGGGACGTCACCTACCTGATTTGATCTTCAAAACCAAGTAAAACAAAACTTTATATTTGTACCTACATTATATTAAAAAATAAAAATTTTCTGATTCGTACAATGTGTTTTATTAAGGTTTGAAAAAAGGAAGTTATGCTGCCCCACCCTGTATTATCTCCTACCTATATTTTTCAAGATAGAATGTTAGATTTTTTTCTGTAGCAGGTAAACATATTGTTAACGTACTAGATGCTAAATAATGTAGAATTTGCCTATTTGTTTAATTACCAAAAACACTTAAAAATATTTCTGTTTAATAAAATTTAAATTGGAAATTTTAATGTAATTTTGACATCCTACACAATCTAAATAGTATATTTCTGTAGAGGCAGACTACTTCAATTAAAATGATCATTTTTTGAATAGTTAGCCCAGTAAATGAAGTTTATTATTAAAACCATACATTATTTTGATCCTTTAACTGGTTATTTCATATTTTGGTACCAGAAGAAAATCCACTCATTGAATAAAACCATACCTTAAGTCACCAATGTTAAATTCCCATACACCATTTAATGCTAAGCAATTAATGAGTGGTTATGCTAAAATTTAGTGAAATTACAAGGGTTTGATAAATATTATCTCCTACCTATATTTTTCAAGATAGAATGTTAGATTTTTTTCTGTAGCAGGTAAACATATTGTTAACGTACTAGATGCTAAATAATGTAGAATTTGCCTATTTGTTTAATTACCAAAAACACTTAAAAATATTTCTGTTTAATAAAATTTAAATTGGAAATTTTAATGCAATTTTGACATCCTACACAATCTAAATAGTATATTTTGTGATATTACTGAATTGTGTATAAATATCCCAAGTTCAGAGTAATTCTGTCAAGTAAGTTTCGAGTACGACCAATTTCTACATAGATATGAGGGTACTGTGGCATTAGGTGGATTGTCGTCGGCAGTTCGAAAACTCACTATCACACACTTCACTCGGCATTAAAACCTTATTAATTTCCCCTTCGTTCAAAGAACTAGCCATATTTATCACCACACGTCTTAATAGATAGAATGTTTTTTTTTTTTCTGTAGCAGGTAAACATATTGTTAACGTACTAGATGCTAAATAATGTAGAATTTGCCTATTTGTGACTAATATAACGCACGTTTCTGTGCTCCGTGTTTATAAGTCAAATAGTTTAGTAAAGTGCACTGCTCGGGACAAGGATATGTTCACACTGAATCGGTGAGTAATAAAGATCATTTGGATGTATAAATCTTAATACATCAATGGACTAGCAACATCTAGGATATTTTCTAAGCGTGTGGATGCATAACCAACAAAAGCGACTTTCAACTGTTCGTTTGAACGCCAGTGCTACCACCCAGCGAAACAATAATCTGTGGCTCAAGTGCACCCCGACAGTCAACTGTTTCTGCCAACCACTCCCAAACAAATTTCCGACTTGAACGCTACCCTACATCCTTGTCCGCATCAGCGCTAGTGAGCTCTCGCACAAATATTAAACAGTGAAGTGGCGAGTTACGTACTGCCAAAGAATTAATAATACACCTTTCACATCTAAAGCAGTGCCTTTACAATACTAGTAGCATTATTAGGAGCCAGAGCAATAATGGGTGTCTGTTTCGAGTGCAACAAGGCGGTGTCCAGGCAAGACATCAATGCAAAAATTCAATGTGCTGTATGTAGAAACTGGTATCATAATTATTGTGTAAATTTAAAAGAAGATGATCTCAAGTCCATAATTTCTTCGCACAAACAATGGAAATGTAATAAGTGTCCCAAGAAGAAGCTTAGCCTACATGAAGAGGGAAAGAATCAGTTAGCCCTACCTAACAACGACGAAGTTTTTAACTTATTGACTAATTTAAACAAAGAAATTTCTGAGTTAAAGGAATTGTGTAAACAGAGGGAAACTGATTTGGGGAGGTCGTTAGATCTGGTGCACGAGAAATTGGACGAAAATAAGGAAACCCTGCGGAAACAAGCAGAAACTATTAAAGATTGCAGGCAAGCAATTGAAGAGATGCATCAGGAAGACTTACTGATTCTGAGCAATACTCAAGGATCAATATGATAGAAATACATGGTATACCGTCAAACCCTGCAGAGGACACAAGCAGGTTGGTTCAAGAAGTCGCACGAACACTCCACGTGGAACTGAAAGAGGAACATATTGACGCTTGCCACAGACTTCCCCCTCGTAACAATTCCCAGATTGCGCCTATAATCGTGAAATTTACAAGACGTCACTACAAAGAAGAAATCCTCAGACAACGGAGAATTAAACGTAATCTGAGTACCCTTGACCTTGGATACACCTACAACAACCCGGTGTATATAAATGAAAGCCTTTGCGGGGAGCGGAAAAAACTTCTAGCAAAGGCAAGGGAAGTGAAACGAGCGAAGGACCTAAAGCACTTATGGACAAAGAATGGCAGAATACTCATGATGAAACACGACCACTCTCAGGTAATCTCCATCAACACTGAAGAGGACCTTGACAAACTTTAACCTGAACATTGAAGATGACTCATAAGAAAAAAGAAACCATCATTTACTACCAGAACGTAAGAGGACTACGGACCAAATCCAATACTTTATTTTTAAATACACTGTCAAATAACTATGATATTATTTGTCTTTCAGAAACATGGCTTCTTGAGGGTGTAAGCAGTTCTGAGCTCTTTGATGACAGATATACAGTAGAACCTCGATGCATCGTTTTTCAAGGGGGAGGGGGAAAATGACGATGGATGCGGGAAACGATAAATGCGGGTAACATAAAAAAAATTGAGTAAAAAATAAAGAAAGTACGGGTACTGTATTTGGACATATTTCTTCATTTAAACTTCATAGAGACGTCAAAATATTGCAACCACGATGTACGCAATATTTCATATGTCATTTTATCACTTGCTCTTTTTAGTTAAAAAGTCATTAATTGTTTTTTGTTTCGTCAAAGCTTTGCGTTTCAGACGAAACAAAGCCTTCTCAACTTGAATAATGTTCTCTTCTTCACGATCACTGATGACATGCGAGTACATGAAGGATTTCATCTTCGCTAAGACGGCATGCGCTTCGGCGAAACTCGGGACGACTTGGGGCTCACGATCGTCTTCTCTTCATCACTCCTCTCCCCCGCGCCATCATCACACAGCTCGCCAATCTCCGCGGGAGATACTTCCGGTGTTCCGAATGAAAGAATACAGCAGTTCCGAGTGTTCGCGGGTCTCTGACCGGGCAAGCTATTTCAAGGCTAAATGACGTCACCCTATGACGACACCCGCTCAAGATTGTCTAAATGCTTTCATTGCTGTTCTGTGTGATCTAACTTGTTAGCCAAGCATTGCCAAACGCAGCGTAACATTATTGAGATTACGAGAATTGCGTCGTCAGTGAAGTAAAGTTTTCATTACGAACTACAGATAAAATTGTAATCGCCGCACACGACCAAGATACTACACGGAACCACTCAGAATGAAATGAAACAGCACAATGACGGCTTGGCGCTTCGAGCAGAATCGTTGGGGCCTGAAGGCTCGTAGGCGTGGTTATATAGTGTGGTTGCGCGTAAACAATCTGCGCACTGCAGTCCAGCCTACTTGAACTTGCTTCAGCCGAGAAACTTGCTCAAGCCTAGGAACTCCTAATCGTTCGTACCTCGTACATTCTCGCGTAACAGGTTGCCGCTATGCTGCTTCAAATTCAAAAGAACTTTAGCATATATTTTTCTCATAAACGATCAATGCGGGAAAATTGTGGCCAAGGACTAGTGATTTTTTGACGATCCATGCGAAAAAACGATAGTTCGAGGAACGATACATGCGGGGAAATTTAACATTAGTTTATATGGAAAATTTTCGGGACTAAATTAATTGAACGATGCATACGGGAAAACGACAGTTCCGGGAACGATGCATGGTTCTACTGTATTGTATATAGGAAAGACCGAGATTTTTCTTTGTTCCAAGAAAGATGGTGGTGGAATTTTAATAAGTGTTAAAAGTACAATACATTCGAAGAGAATGCCAATGTTAGAATCGGATACCGAATCATTATGGATTAAAGTTTCATTCAACAATAGGGAATGTTATATATGTGTTCCATACGTTCCGCCGAATTCCAATATAGAAGCATACAAATCATTTTATGAAAAAATAGAAGAAAATATGCAGTTATTTAAAGATTACGATATTTGTATCATTGGTGACTTTAATTTACCGGAAGTAACTGATAAATCTTACAATCTATTGAAGGGTTCAAACAAATCCAAAGAGTTACAGAATTGTTTGCACCTGCTGAATACCAGGCTGTTTAACGATATTAAGAATGTTAATGGGAGAACTCTTGATTTAATAATCAGTAACATTGACCAGTTGCATATCCAGGAAGAAACCGACCCCTTAGTCCGATTAGATGAAAATCATCCAGCATTGCAAATTATATACAAACAGGGGAAAATGATCACATGAAAGTTCAACCTATGAATATAACTTCCTCAGGGCAGACTTCTTAAAATTGTATGAATTAGTGAAAAAATGCAATTGGGATAACATGAATAATTGTAGAAATGTAAACGAAGCTGTTGATATCTTTTATGACAAAATATACTCTATAATTGACCAGTGCGTTCCAAAGACTAAACATTACAAGCGCACATATCCTGTTTGGTTCACTCAGTCCATAATATCAAATTTAAAGCTAAAGGAAAAATATAGAAAAAAGAAAAATTTATCCGAATATTACTTAAATAATTATACTCAACTTAGATCTAAAACTAAAATAGACATAAAAAAAGCATATGATGACTATGTAGCTCTTACTGAGCGGAACATGGAAAAAGATAGCAACAGCTTCTGGAACTTTATAAAAAATAGAAAGGAGCGTAAAGGATCAGGATTGGCGATGGAATATGAAGGTAAAGAATATTGTAAATCACTGGAAATTGCCAATTGTTTCGCTGACTATTTCAAATCAGTATATTCGCAAACTATTCCCAACTATAATTTGAACACAAACAGCAATAACGTAAAGCAACATTATTTTCAAAATTATTTGGTTATATCTGAAGTCACCGAGGATATGGTTGAATTCGCCATTAAGAAACTAAAACCAAAAAAGTCAGCGGGGCCTGATGGGTTACCACCATACCTCTTTAAAGGCTGTAAGGAATATATTACTAAACCACTGACTATAATATACAATCTCATACTGAAGACCAGCACATTTCCAGATAAATGGAAACATACAAAAGTAACACCAATTCTAAAATCCGGAAACTCAGTTCAGATTAAGAATTACAGACCTGTAGCTGTATTGTCATCTCCGGCTAAGATATTTGAGAGTATTTTGTATAGTCATATTTTTCAACATGTTAAAGTGATCATTTCCCCAAATCAGCATGGATTTATACCAAACAGGTCAACCGTGACTAACCTTATTAATTTTACGCAATTTGTATCCACGGAGCTAGATCACAAAGGCCAAGTAGATGTAATATATACTGACTTTCAGAAGGCATTTGACAAAGTCTATTTGACTATCAACGTATAATTTTTCTGAACCACTGTTTCGTCTGCTGATTTCATACCTGAAGAACAGAACACAAGTTGTGAAATATAAAACGCAACTATCCAAAGCATTTCCCACCAACTCAGGAGTTCCTCAGGGATCTAACTTAGGACCATTACTATTCTTATTATTTTTAAACGACATCTCTGATAAAGTTCAACACTCCGAAATTGTATTATTCGCAGACGATATAAAATTATATAAATCAATACGTGACCCTTACGATTGTATCAAACTTCAAAATGATTTAAATGAACTAAACCTATGGACGAAAGAAAATAAATTGCCATTTAACATCAGTAAATGCAAGCAAATTAATTTTACTAGGCGAAAAAATTACATGAAGTTCAGGATCTGGGAATTGTATTTACCAATGATCTGAATTTTCAAAGACATATAGAGAAAATTGTCTCTAAAGCACATAAATGCATGGGATTTGTAATAAGAAATTCATTTAATTTCTCCTATGGGATTTTAATATTGCTCTTTAATGCCTTCATCAGATCACAACTAGAATATGCTTCAGTTATATGGAATCCATACACATTGAAACATAATAAGCTTATAGAGAACATCCAAAAGAAATTCTTAAAATGTTTATATTACAAAAGATTTGGCTATTATCCCTCTTACGAATCGTACACATTTATATTACAGTCCTTCAATGTCAGAAAACTATCTCACAGGCGAAATTGTCAGGGCCTGCTTTTTCTCTATAAAATAGTAAACAATAAAATTGACGACGCTAAAATTCGAGAGAGAATTACGTTATATGTACCAGCTGTGAAACCTAGTAGATTCCGAAACTTCTTTATTCAGAGAGTTCACACAGACAACCATAAAAACTCGCCGATTAACAGAATTTTATCCCACTATAATAAAGTTCATCATCTTGACTTAGATATTTTCAGTATGTCAGAAAACCAGTTTGCAGCGTCCTGTGATAAACTGCAAGATGTCTTGTAATATATTGTACTGTATTCAGCCCATTTCCTTCTCATACCTAACCTTCCTTTTCTTCTTCTTCTTCTTCTTCTTATTATTATTATTATTTATAACGTGTTTCTCTATCTATATCTTCTCTTTATGTATCTTTTGTTTTTCTATTTATATATTGTTGTATATTATATGATTCTAGTAGTGAACAATGTAATTGGGGCTTCCTGTAATGTTCACAGCATAAATAAATAAATAAATAAATTAGCTCCAAGCAAGATCATAAACATACACAACTTCAAAAGATAACACACTGGAAGCCAGCTGACTGAAGCCTGATCAAAGAATACTTATAAATCCAGCTATTCGTGGAACATAAACACATCGATAATTACTGAGAGATAATGATCCCTGCGCTGCTTTGGTTGCAACAGTGTTAGCGATGCGTGGCTGGAAATAACACTAACAAAAATTTAGATAAACAGGGCCGATAGATCAGCCGGTGGAATTTTTAGCAGAAGCTTCGTCAGCTGATATATCGGCCCCATGGCACTATAAGGGTTAAGGTATACTGTAGTTTTGTTAAAGTGCATAACCTGTTTTCAAGGTTCTTTTGAAGACTTCATTCTCCATATGGCAACGACAATGCCACTGCTTTCATCATCATCTAAATCAAGAATCAGGCTAACAGATGGTGTTAAAATCTAAAAATAGATATTTCACATCCTTCGCGCTTTCCTTCATCATGTAAAATGTTGTTACACAACTTAAGGTATGGTTTTCTGAAAAGTGTCACGTATATAAAATAACTTTTGAGTGACAAAGTGGAATCTGAACCCAGAAGACAGAGGGATCCTTTACCAGAAGCATTAAAAAAAGGAACTGATCGATAGATTCATGAGATACTGGGAAGACGTTAATGCCGGTAAATGAACAAGATCAAGACACTGAAATTAAAGTCGTTGATAAGATGTGGTCCAAAATTAAACACTGCACATGCTTGTAAGATAGAAGATAACAAGTCTAAACAGACATACAACAAATCAAACACACATTTATACCTTTCTGAGAGTGAGGAGCACACAAGAAGGCAGGTGCACACTAGCTGTGCATGGGACAGTTAATTGTTTCTCTTAAATTATTGCACGTTATGGCACATTGCCAAGTGCCAGAAGGAAAAAGCTAAGTAACGAGGCTAACATGGGCAGAGAGAGAAGCAGTCTGGTAACTCACTGTCTCACTATACACAGAACACTCTCGCTCACCCACCTTCTTATGCGCTCTCCTCTCTAATCGATTTAAAAAAAAATGAAATAAAGCATCATAGTTTTTATTAAAATGAAACTCACTCACCAGAGGAATAAGCATGCTCTAGATTGTTGAATGATGTTGCTGAGAGATCATAATGCGATTCTTCTCCATCATCTTCATTATTGCAAAGTATACCTCCATATTCATCATCCAGTGGGGAGTAAGAAACACGGCGGAGTACTCTGGCTGATTCTAGAATGTCGGAATCTGGTCCCGAAGCGTTATGATCTCCCTAAGAGATTATAGAGAAATTTAGTAAGAATTCTTTTCACCTCAACATAAAAATAGGAACTTATATGGAGGCAGAAGATCAAGAACTAGAGATGAGTACATATACCAAGAATTAGAGATTTGTTCTAAATACAGCATTAAGCTTACTTGCTCCGACTGTATCAACTGTACTGTGATTGAAGTGAACAACAGTACCTATTGGGCTTGTGAGGCTTACAGGAGCGAAGTGGGGTCGTCTCCAAGATGCCATATTTACTTTAGTGCAATGAACACTTTATTCGGATAAATTATGTATCGAAAATCAAGGTGCACATTACAAGCAATGAAGCACTAGATTCGAACACAAACTTGGAAGCAACCCTGATCACAGTGCAGTGCCTACTCTCTTCTAGCAAATCCTTGTCGCATCTGTGTCGTCCTTTCAGCTTATAAATGCAACTGTTCTGTGTTTAGACGTGCTTTCGCGATGAAGTCCGGTCATAATTTGGTTACGACCTTATTTGACCTTAGTAAATACATATATACCCGAATATTTCCCGTCCCCTCATTTTTGTATGGAAATGTTTTAAAAAACCTTTTTTAAATTTTTGTCACTTTATTCTAAACAAATGTATGCTATTAATACTGTACTACATATCATTAAATAAAACATAAGAAGGTACACAATCAATAATGCCAATAACACCCTCTATTTTTTTTTCCCCAGAATTTTCGGACTCAAAAATAGGGGAGGGTATAATACTGTAGGTCAAACCTTTTCTGTTTTTTAGGAAGTGCTATGAATGATTGAATGAATGAAGGAATGAATGATTGAATGTGTGTGTTTACTGTATATATACATGACTTGTGGAGGATGTTATTGGTTTGCTTGCAGATATATATTGTTTATAAAAATTTTAAAAAATTTAAAAATTAAAACAAGTATCCACCAGCACCTCATGAACAGGCGGACTGCGGCTGGAGCCTAAAGTGTTGGAAGATCGTCAGTTGCTGTGTGGGCGTGTGAAAAGTGTTAGCGAGTGAAACATCCGTATTGCTGATTTTGGATTACCCTATTGTAAAGTAAGGTTAACACGGTTTATTCAATTTTGTTATGCATGTCTATGTCATCTAGTGAATTATTATTGTGGCAGCCTCTTGCCAAATGTTTCGAAACTAGAGTATGTTCGGCCGGATTTATAACATGAATCACTGTCTGTCTGTCGCCTAAAGAATTTGTTGAATCGTGTTTCTCTATTTTTAAGAGCGAGAGCGGATAAGGGTTAACATTGCATCACGCATTGAAAATAAATTTTGAACTGCTATGTGAATTTATATTGATTAAAAATAATGTTGAACAGAAACAGAAGTTCAACCTTTGTACTAAAATGGAGGAATTACTGATAGCCAATAATTTGGAATCGTGGTATCAGGAAAAGGCTGTTCAAGCTCTTATCAATAAATTTGATAAGTTGCAAGAGGGTCCTAGTGGCTTGGCTCTTGACAGCATTGAGTATTTACAAATTAATATTTATAAATACAACCCCTTGAATGCAGGAAGTAGCTATATTCCCACACTGAGCTGGATCGCTTCGAGGAAAGCAATTATTAACATACACAACGAAGATGATGATTGCTTTCTGTGGAGTATTGCTAGCTTTCTGCAACCCTGTGAAGACAGTAATGCTCAAAGAACAGGGAAGTACAAAGAAGTGTTCAACTACTTAAAAGAAACTCTGAATCTTGAGCGCATTTCATTCCCGATGCCTCCAGATAAAATTCATTTATTTGAGAAAGATAATCCAGATTTCTCATTCATGGTGTATGGTATTGAGGGATCAAATATTGGGGACCCCTTGTATGCCACCAAAGAGACAAAGCAACATCCATTTGTTATTTTTGTCAAATGGGGATAAAAACCATTATTGTTGGATAAAGAATTTAGGAAAACTGGTAAGCAGCCAAGTGTCCAAACATGAGGGTAAAAAGCACATTTGTGATTGGTGCTTACAGTATTTTACAACTGCAGAACTTTTAGAACGACATACGCAAGACTGTCAATGGCAGTCAACAGTGAAGCTAGTCTTGCCGCAAGGGAATGAGGCAGTCTTGAAATTTAAAGCCACATATAAACAACAGATGGTACCATTTAGTGTTTATGCTGATTTCGAGGCTCTAACCGTTCCCCTCCAGGGGTGTAAACCATCCCCCCATACAAGCTCAAGTTAACAAGTGCAGAAACATGAACCTTTTGCAGCTGGCTATTATGTTGTCTGCAATTATCATAAATCCATGTGTGAATATGTTAGTTATAAAGGTCAAGATTGTGTGCGATGGTTTGTTGATTAATATCATGGTACATGGTCATGTTTTCTAAAAGAAAAAAAAACAAGCTAACAAAGTTTTCAAGAACACTACTTTTTACTTGGGGCCTAATATTATTAAGACTTGAGTACTAGTTTTTTATGTTTTATTCATTAAAAAGATTCTCTCCTTTCTTTACCGAAATGTTATCCATAACCTGTTGTTTTCCTTCCTCTTGTAAATTTTGCCTTTCATTATTGTGATACTTAGGGCACTTAGCCCAGCTTTAAGGGAATAGGAGTTGGCACATACCTCATTTAATAAAATGTTCAGACAAAGAGGTAATTACAAATTACAAGAATAATATTCCTTAGGTAACATTAAGTTTTCATGAGTGTTTATAATCCAAGTGCTTCTGACTTTTTTATGCTTTTCTGGAAGAGAAAATCAACAACTGTGAAAATCACAAAGTATTTTCTGTTTATCTCAGAACTTAGATTTTGGTACTAAGCTCAGTTTTTGTATTCGGTCGACAAATGTCAAGTGTGATGGTTTGGTATGAAACTGGATACAACATGTGCTTTCGACTCCTTTGCACACAGTACAGTATCTGAACAGCAACCACTAATCAGGGAGGTTTTAGAGCCAGAGGTACTGCCCGTCATTAACCTTCAGAGTGCTATCAACGAAACGATTCGTCACCAGTTCTACCACCCGGTGGTGCTCATGATGAAATGGTTCGTCACTATGTGCGCGTCTTTTTAGTACCACATTTCAGATGTTTGAGGCGATGTTATTTGAAAGTAGACTTATGTGCCTTTTGGGGATAGTTCATAGAAGCATTTACTTTGCATCTTTAATCTCTATGGTGATGCAAATTTTGCTATTCATTTGTTCAAAGAAATTGAAAAGTTTCACTTTCGTTTGACTTCCGTGCGCTAATGGCTGATAACAACAAACTTAGTAGTAGTTCGAGTAGTGGTGATTCTAAACGTTTACCCTACCCAGGAGGGGTTATAGGGGATATATCCTCCTTAAAAGCCTGATTTGTCAGCTCAAGTGAAAGGGCGTTTAGCCAGTCGCTACATAAAGCAGTCTTTACCTACATCTAGTTCAACTATCCCCCCGGAAATTATTTCACCGTTGCGCCTCTAAAGGAAACTTAATTGAGTACATGTGTGTAAAATGTAACCCAATGTAATATGGAATATATAGAACCAATAGGAGGAGGCGGAACATGTTAAATTGATTTAGGGCCTTGCGGTAGCTGTGAAGGCTCTATGGGAACCCTGAAAAGTGACGGCTGACGGGGCTATGGTGAAGCTACGATAGGCCTAGCAAGCCAGTAGTGGATATCATATTTGCTTTCAAAACAGGAACAGGCCTCGGAAAGGACGGATGCAAACGACGACGACCCGGATATGCTAATGGACTACGAGTTGGGACATTAAACATACAGACACTGACAGGAAAGGTGGAGGAGATTGTAGATGTGATGGAGAGAAGAAAACTGGATATACTGGGCTTGGCAGAAACAAGATGGAAAGGAGAAGGTCGCAGAGAACTGAGGAAAGGGTACCGGTTGTACTGGAGTGGGAACAGTGAAGGAAGGAGCAGCGGAGTAGGAGTAGTTGTGAGAGAGGGAATGAAGGAAGAGGTAAAGGGAATAAGTGACAGGATCATGAAGATCAGAGTAACTGTAAAGGGAAGAAGCCTGGAGATAGCCCAGGTATATGCCCCTCAAGTTGGATGTACAGCTCAAGAGAAGGAAGACTTTGAGGAGGAGCTACAACAGCAGTTGAATGGTCAGAGCATCATTGTCATGGGAGATTTGAATGCACATGTAGGAAGTGAAAGGCAAGGATATGAAAATGTATTGGGAGCAGAAGGATGGGGTAGCAGGAATGAACAAGGGAGAAAGTTGCTGGATTTTTGCAAGAGAAACGGTTTAGTGGTAGGCAACTCCTGGTTCCGGAAGAAAGAAAGCCACAAGGTAACGTGGTACAGCAGTGATTTAACAAAGAAATCTTTGGTAGATTACATGCTGTACGACTGGGAAATGAAGAGAAGTGTCAGAGATATAAAGGTAATACCATCAGAGGCCTTAGATAGCGACCACAGAATACTTGTAATGAACCTGGGAGTTGTTAAGGATAGCAAGAGGACAGAGTACCAGGAAAGGAGAATCAAAGTATGGAAACTCAAGGAAAAGGAAGTCAAGGAAGAATTCCAGAAGAAGATAAGGGAAAGGATGCCAACAGACAATCCTAAAACAGGGGAAGAGGAATGGAAGCAATTCAAAAACACAATGGTGGAAGCTGCAGTGGCAGTGTGTGGAAGAACAAGCAACAGAAAGCGGTGTAAAGAGACACCATGGTGGAATGAGGGAGTAAAAGAAGCTGTGGGAAGGAAGAACAAGGCTTTCAGAGTGTGGTTCCAGGAAAGAACTGATCTGGCAAGGGAAGATTATAAGATAAAGAAGAAAGAAGCAAACAAGATTGTCGCAGAGGAGAGGAAGAAGTGGATGGTAAAGTGGACAGAGATGATGGAGGAAGACAGTAGAGGAAATAAGAAAGTACTTTATGGGATGGTCAAAAGTAAGAGAAAAGGTCTGCGAGAGGACGTGGTAATGATGGACAAAAACGGAAATGAGGTACACAACAAAGAGACACTCAAGAGAGTGTGGAAAGAGTACTTTGAGGATTTGCTGAATCCAAATGGTCATAGGGAGGAAGACAATGCATTGGAAGATGGAGAAGACAACACAGGAATGGAAAAGGACCTGACTTGGAGAGAACTGGAGATGGCTATAGACAAGATGAAAGGAGGAAGGACACCGGGTGTGGATGAAGTGAGTGTTGAAATGGTGAAGGCAGCAGGGGAGGTTGGGAAACAGTGGCTGTACCGTGTGATGAGGGTGATATGGAAGGAGAAAAAGACCCCAGAAGATTGGAAGAAAGGATTAATTGTCCCAATATTTATGAAAGGAAGCAGAAAGGAGTGCAGAAATTACAGGGGAGTCACACTCATATCTCACTGTGCCATGATATATGAAAAGATATTGGAAAGTAGAATACGAGCCAAAGTGGAGAGAAAATTGAGAGAGGAACAGTATGGATTCAGACCTGGGAGATCAACAGTGGATCTCATATTTTCAGTGAGACAGCTCCAGGAACACCACTATGAATTTGGAGAGGATCTGTTGATGGCCTTCCTGGACATCGAAAAGGCCTATGATAGTGTGTGTAGGGAGAAGGTTTGGGAAGCAATGGAAAACATGGGAGTGGAAAAAGGAACTGTATGCAGAGTGAAGGAGATGTATTGTGGAAGTGTGAGTTGTGTGAAAGTTGGAGGGGAAAGAACAGACTGGTTCAGACAAATGAGTGGCCTGAAACAGGGTAGTGCGCTGTCACCCCTTCTCTTTATTGTGGTTATGGACGAGGTAATGACACGGATTGCAGGAAAGATAGGAGAAGATAAGATGAAAGCAATGGTGTTTGCAGATGATCTCATGGTCTGGGGAAACAAGGAGGAGGAAATTCAGGAGCAACTGAAGGCTTGGGAAGAAACAGTGGGAGAGTACGGATGGAAGTTCAACATCAGTAAATGTGAGATCCTGTTAACGACCAGGAAAAAGGACAGACCAATGAGTGGGATAACACTTGGAGGTGGACAGCTGAAGAAGGTGGAAAGTCTCAAGTACTTGGGAAGTCTAGTGGAGGAAAATGGGAGAAATGACAAAGAGATTACGGAACGTGGCAGACAGGCAGAAGCATTAGGAGCTTAGTGTGGAATAAAGATGTCCCACAAAAAAGCAAGGAAGTGTTATACAGAAGCTACTATATCCCGATACTGACCTATGCTTCAGAAACGTGGACAATGAAGAAAAGAGACATAAGCAGAATACAGGCAGGTGAAATGAAGTTCCTGCGAAGTAGGATCGGAGTAACAAGAAGAGACAGGTTGAGGAATGAAAAGGTCAGGGAAATGGTGAAAGAGGAGCCCTTGCAAGGTAGGATTGAGACGTCAAGACTGAGGTGGTATGGACACTTAAAGAGAATGGATGAGAAGAGGATTCCCAAGAGGATACATAAGATGCAGATGCAGAAGAAACGACCAAGGGGAAGACCAAGAGATAGATGGCTGAAAGGAGTGGAGGAATGTGTCAAGAAGAGAGGCGAGGACTGGACCAGAGTGACAGCGGAGAGGTGGTGGGAAGAAAGGTCTAAGTGGCGAGGCTTATGTTCCAAACAGACCCAGCCTGGGGCTGGAAACTGTACAAGATGATGATGATGATGTAGAATGGTACTAAGATGTGTGAAAATAACTCAGCAAAGGAGTATTTATTTATCTGGAAATACTTAGCAGTTAAAAGGTTAAGGCCATATGCCTTATTTCTGCAGAACAATGCCCACCCACGTGTGGTTAGGAATGTGCACAACTTTTCTGAGGAACGCTGGGTGTCGCTGCTTTCCTGGCCAGCACATATACTCAAGTTTGGAGATCATATACAGTTCTGTAATCCTAATCAGTTGTGTATTGTCATGTACCTAATCTGCGGCATATAGTTCATTTCAATTACATGTATCCTTTTTGGTGCTGCAATTTTCCTAAACAATAGTGTAGAAAGCCCATACCTCATGAAGAGGACTCAGACGTGATCTATGAGGATCTTCAGCTACACGGAGCGTTGATATATTTTGCACCCTCTGATGAAGTTCTGGGTTACTAGCAGCTTTCCTTAATTCACTGGTGATGATCTTCTCAGTCTTGGCACGGGCTGCTGCCTCAACCAACTTTTGGGACAAAACTGACAGTCTGGCCAGAACAACTGCTACTTCTTTATGGACCAGCAACTGTCTGGCCCGGTCCTGTAACACAGGTAACGTTCAATAATTAGTGTGTTATGTATTGTGCACTAGAAACATCAATTAACAGTCTTTATTTAAAAGAATGTATTCAAAGCTACGCAGCAATTAAAAATTAGAAATGCCTTCCTAGGCATTATGCTTCTTTTTCTTTTCTCCTTCAATATCTACAAGTAGCTACAAATTCAAATGTAGAGTTGTTTTTCTTTTCTACAACCTGAAGGAGCCTATCATGAGAGTAGTTAAACACTTTGCACCTGAACAATTTAAAATCCTAAACCAGCATGATTAATGCCCTTAGGCATTCAAGAGTTGTAACAGTATTACTGTGGGACATATAAATTAGCAATGAATGACCAAAACCTGCCAATTCTCTTTTAAATTACCAAGTATAAAAAAGAAATTTTATGTTCTGTCTAACTGAACAAATTTTATACAACTATATTATTATATAATAATTTCTTTGTTTACAAAAAGTTATTAAGGGAAGATTAAATGACAATCAATTTAGGGTTGACTTTTTTTCATTACCCGGTTCCAGTGATCTGGGTCGGGGCTTGAATCAAGGACCTCCATCCGAGGCCTTGACTCACACACTATCATATTTAGGCTATTTCTACGATGGGTTCACCACACCCAAAGGTAGACAAGGGCCAATTAAGGTGGGAAATTGAAAGACTCCCTAGGCCTCGGATACCCTACTACCGTCGGGGTAGGAAGAGAACTAGTGTTGACCAAGGGAGGCCGACATGAAAGATAACTGAAAGGAGCCCGGCACATGTAAGTGGAAGCAATGCCGGACTCAGCTGGGGTCCCATGGTCGCCGACCTACGTCCCACAAGTTGTGAGCCCCTGGGGGACAGAATTGATATACTGTATAGAGTAAATTTCAGAAGCCTGTATGAAAATCTTCCAGGATTTGACAAAATAGTGATTCAGAAGGATTAGTCAAGATCTAGCAGTCAATAGCAGAATTGGCGGGACATCATCAAAAAATGTTAATATCATAGCCTTTAGGCCTATGTAGTCCTTCCACAATAGAAAGTTAGAGTAGTTGATCATATTCTGAACTAACATTATGCTAACATTATTAAGGTGAGAAGGTAAACAATGACAGGCAACTGATACAGTGCTGTTCAGGCGACAGTAGTTGTCACCCAGGTAGATATACCCTTGCCAGGAAGAGAGAAAATGTCTATGCACAATAGCTCAGTTGGTAAGAACATTGGACCAGAAATCTGAATATCCCGGGTTCGAGTCCTGGTCGTTTCAAGAGATTGTAACTCTGTGTTTAACATCTTGATGGCCTGTACTTCATACACACAACATGAACTAATAGCTAAATAACCGTGTTCGGTATTTAAACGGTTCTGAAAAATTCAAATTTCAAATAATGATCAATAAGGTTGGTTTTACGTCCCTTTTAACTACTGCAGCTCTTGGAGATCCGGGGTGCAGAAATTTTGCCCTCAAGGGGATCTTGAAGTGCCAGTAATCTACTGACACGGCTCCCTCGCATTTGTGCACCCTCAAATGCCAGCTGACTGCGCTAGGATTCAATCATGCAACCTTGGGAACAGCAGGCGAGAACTCGACCACTGAGTCAAGCAGCCAGTCTCAAATAAAGAAAGCATCCTCGAGTTCAATTAATGTTAAAACAAAAACTGCACATTACATAATCTAAACTGGCTCACAATGAACAAAATATATCAAAATTGCAGAATGAAAACAGAGATTCAACTGTATTTCTTACACATGTTTTGAGTTGTTTATTGTTTCAATCCATGTTATTCCATCAGAACAGTTTTCCCATGTTATGGTGAACAACTGAGCAGTGATTGACTTTTAAATCTTGTTGGATTGATTTCACAGACCCACCAGATTTTGGATCAGTTGACCAATGTCTTCCTTCCTTTTATGGGTTGGTTGGCGAGTTCCACACACAGTCCCTAAGATATGGAGGGTACATCATGTTGATGCTAAGGCTGTTGCATTGTTTTGTGAGGATTTCACTGTGCTGAATTCACAGGAAAGTTTGGCACAACTTTCTCACTGTCCGGCTATTTCTACCAAGTTCGTGGGTGTTTTCGGCACCGCATTTGCACCATTGAGCAAACATATCATTGTTCGAGTTCGTTGGTTATTTCTAGAACTGCCTCAAAGCCATTATGCCAGACTCTCACTGGTAAGATATTTCCCGTGCTACACTCTCGCCATTAAGCAAGGATAGTATTTTTTGAAATCACAAGTATTTCTGGTGCCACACTTGCGCAGCTAAGTTAGAATCTCACTGTTGTGGGTTAGCAGGTTTGGTGCCGAACTGCACAATGAGAGTACTTTGCCAATTAAACACCAATGGACATACCATCCAATTAGACAAAATGGAAGGAAGATTGTAGATTTGTGACCATAAGGCTTGTGATCACATGCCAAAGGACCTCATTTTTACGTAGAATTCAATCCACTGGACGTGACATTTCACCTTAAAAATCCTGTCTGAATAACTGGGAATCGATCCTAGTCTGCCTTGGTGGGAGGCAAAATCAGTTACTTCAATTATGGCTGGTGATTTATGGTATTGGGAGCCATATCAATCTCAGAATAATGAACCTCCAATTATAGAAAATGAAATGAATAGAGAAAAGATTGGTATTGATCAACTTGCAAAAATGAGAGTTGATTGCTGGCCCATAGTGTAACAGTTTAAAATAAAATAAATATATTGGAGCTAACAGAAGGAGATTTTAAAACATCCAAAATATCCGTAAACATCAAATTTATCTCGTTTGTATTTGTGACCCACCAAATATTAACAATAGAGCTGAAGTGAAACCTAAATGCAGACACACACTATCGCCAATACATTGGGCGAACTAGTGGATCATGCGAAGGAGGAAATAAGGAGTTTTGCCAAGCAGGAAATTCACATACCTACCATGCTTCCCTAACAAAAATTGCACAATGTCCAAAGCTCCTAAATTAAGCACCACTACGAACAAGACATTTAATTTTCCAGGAACTGCTTTCAGGTTGGTTGGCAACAACATCATCATTATCCACATAGCATTACACTCAAATCACTAATATTACAACACATTTAATTCTTCGAAAGTACAGTAAAGGTTATTAAAAGTGAAAAACAAACCTGCCAGTTCATTGCCCGTTCTGTGAGACACTGTAATGCCTCACCCTCAGGTATCCGTACCGGTACTTTTTGTAATGATACAAGAAGTGAAAGAATGGTTTCTAGCCTTGGCCTTCGTGACTTCAGGCAGCAAGGGCATAAAAATTTGTGCTCCTGGATTGAAGAAGTAGACTGATGAGCTGAGCTTGGGAATTTATTCTTGTTATTTGCTAATTTTGATAGTGGCATACATTTTGCTGTGGAAAGAAAGAAAATTCTTTTGAACCTCAATTATAACCTGATTAACATCAAATACTTCCTTACAGTTTAAAGATGACAAGGAATACCTACATGTGAAAAACGATTGTTTTATATCAAATGAGAGTTTCAAACTATTAGGTTGTGTAGCAACCACCAGTGCCCTGGTTGTGCTAAATCATTTTAACTCACTGTTTAACACCTATAAGGCTAGTATCTTTGTATAGAACACAAATAGCTAAAAAATCTCATTCAGTATTAATAGGGTTGTGAAACACACAATAGATTATTCTAATTTAGTGTAACAACACTCACCATGGAAGAGGTCCTTGCAAAGTTCACACCGCAACATAATTCCTGAAATGCCACGACGACAGATACAGTATTTTGTTTCAGGACAAGGGTCATTTGAATGCTTCTTTTCATTCTGCATTCTTAGCACTACCATATGAGCAATTTCCTCAACTTCAGCAGACTGAAAGAAATAAAACAATCAACCAAATTACTACACAAGAACAATAAAATCTAATTAAGAATTACACAGTTCAAAACAACTGTTCCTATCCACATAACTTCACAGGTAAAATTAATTAAATAAATGGAGCAAAATACATGGGATATTGGAATTCCCATTTTCCTATGTGAATGTAGAGAGTCCGCCAGAAAAATGTACACACTCTTTACGGAACAAAAACTATTTATTTTGTGTTTCTTTAACATTTAAATTTTGATTACACATGTAGTACTGTCTTCAGTTAAACATATGGTTACATGAGATGTTCAAAATGTTCACCTTTGGCTGCCAGACACAGCAGAACGACGAGCAGTCGCTGCAAAGACGTCTGTCAATGTTTGAATGGGGACCGCTGCACATGCCGCTGTAATCTCCTGGCGAAGGGCCTCCAGCGTGCGCGGCTTACGTCAATAGACTTGATTTTTCACAGTTCCCCACAAGTAAATGTCCATAGGGGTAAGATCTGGCGACCATGGGGAGAAATCAATGGGCCCTCGTCGTCCAATCCAATGTCCCGGCAGATTGTCATCCAAGAAAGCTCTTACTGCTAATGGTAGTGTGGTGGCGCCCCGTCCTGTTGGTAGAAGACTTCATCATCGGCTCCATAAAGCGCACGTACAGCTGGTAAAATGAATGTGCGTAACGTTCCCAAGTACACTGCTCCAGTGACAGTACCATCAAAGAAAAAGGGTCCTAGTAAGCCCCTCGACGACAGTCCACACCAGACATTAACCCCTGGTAGATTGACCGCCTTGTCCACATGAACATGCGGATTTTCCAGAGCCCAGTAGACAAGGTTATGTCGATTTACTGTTCCATTAAGTTTAAACTGGGCTTCATCAGACCACACTAACTTCATCAGAAATTGTTCATCTTGGGTGACCATTTGCTGATACCATTCGCAAAATTGCATTCGACGATTGGGATCATCCTCATTAAGCGCATGCAGTAATCGTGGGATGTAAACTTTCAACTTAGCTGTTTTCAAAATGCGTCTTACACTTGTACTGCTAATCCCCACTTCCCGTGCACATTGCGTAGCAAACTTCTGTGGAGAATTAGCAAACCTTTCCAACACGTGAGCCGACAAAGCAGGACTAGTAGCTGTACGCGTTCTTCCCGATCGTCCTTTGTGAATGTCATAAATCGTTCCATGCGTCTCAAACTTCCCAGTAATGCGTTTAATTGTTAGGCGTGTTGGGGGTTCTGTTTTGAACTCAGCTCCTCCATTGATGCTGCAATTCAACAGCATTACCAAACCTGATAAACCACTTCAGAATGTACTTTCGCTGCTCGAACGTCAAGGGTGCTCCAGCCATTTCGTTTTCCCACTATCGTGATGTACGTACCAACATCTGTTGAGCGAAAGACCATACTACAACATTTTAAAACAATGATAACAGTTGACAATGTCCATATCCCGATATCGTCTGACAAAGAGTGTATACATTTTTCTGGCGGACTCTGTACTATCTGACATGCCCTGATTCATGAATTATAAACACAGCATCCTTTATAATGAGTATAATAACCAACCATAGAAATAGGATGTGGCTTTCCAGAACATTCTCACACAGGAAAATATTCAATAAAAGATTATTTTTGCAAAATTTACAACACCAAGTTTGTCATCTACAGAATTTTGCCCCAATACCTGTAACTCTTCATCAACATGTATCAATCCCGCTAAAGACATCACTGTAACTCTTCATCAACATGCATCAAACCCACCAAAGACATCGAAGATTCCTGTAAGACTGCTAAGAACTAATCGAAGAAGTTTTATTTCATTAATTTTAATCAAATAGTTCAGATAAACACTAAATCATTCATACTCTTTTTCATTAAATTGGAAATTACACGACTAGTATAATATTGTGTTACCCATCGTGTGTAAGTTGGCCTATCAGGATATATTAGCAAACAGAGTATAAAAGAACTCCCAAATGAGTCATCATCGGCTTTAACTCGAATCCGAGTATAAATCTTCTTCCTTCAGTCCAGTTTGTGAATGTGTTTACGGTGACTAAAGAGTCCAATACTGGCATGGAACAAGCGTTCACACAAGTCACATAGTATTGCTGGAGGAGGACGTGGTTGGGCTGCTCGAAGTTTCCTAGCTTGACGCTTGGCCTCTTCATGTGTGTGTCGATCCCTTTCAAACGCCTTTACAGTATCTGAGATGGTATGGCACCAAGTTGAGCGGTCTTCAGCCAGCATGTCCCAGGTTTGTGAATCAAGAACTTTCAATTTTAAGGTTCTGCTTAAATTGGTCCTTGTAGCGCCTCTTAAGACCACCATGAGGTCTGGTGCCATAGCATAACTCACCTTATAGCATGTGGGCAGTGCTGAAGCGGTTTGGTTGCCCTCAGCGTTTTGTAGATCTAATCAAGGCTCCCCATGATGACATGACAGGTCAGATTTGCCATCAGAATAAGATGTCCGATGAATTTCCCATTACCCATGGACTGAAACAAGGATGTGTACTGGCTCCAACGCTTTTTGCACTGTACTTGGCTGCAATGATTTATGATTCACCCACAAACATCCTAGGTGTGGAGGTCAAGTATCGTTTTGATGGAGGGCTTTTCAACCTAACTCGTCTCCGCTCCTTGAGGAAATCTCAGGTTTCTAAGGTTACTAACATGTTGTATGCAGATGATGCAGCGTCACCAACTCTCACACCAGAAGAGCTGCAAGAGTCAGTTAATTGTTACAAAAGTGCATGTGATAGCTTTGGTCTTACCATAAATGTCAATAAGACTAAAGTCTTGGCACAACCTTCACCAGGCACACCTCTTCCTTAGTTCAATATCTCCATCTCAAGTTTGCCATTAGAACAGGTAGACCACTTCTCGTACCTGGGCAGTACAATTTCTGTGAGCTGTACCTGTGAGCAGGATGTGGATAAGAATTGGTGCAGCCCATGCAGCATATGGACGATTAGCGCACCGGGTCTTCATGAATAAAGATCTGTCCACGAGTACAAAGCTTATGGTGTACAAAGCAGTAGTCATTTCTACATTGTTGTATGGCTGTGAAACGTGGACCCTTTACCCAAATGAGTATTTCAGATCTGAAGACAGTACTGTAATTATGATTTTTGTGATGTCTAAGATACAAATGATCTGGCAGCTATAGAATTATATAGCTTGATAGAGAATGTAAGTTATAATACTACCTTTATTTTTTAATAATTCAACCAAAAAGGGCAAAAAGTCAAGATACAAAAAAAACTTGAAGTGTGATCTTTTTTTCTTTTTTTAAATACCGTACATTTCATAAAGCAAACTGAAAGGAAATAACTAGTACACAATAAAACAACAATGAAAATTTCAATTTAACAGCATAAGAACTTAGGAAAAAATATAACACAATACAAAAGCATTACAGAGCTAAGTCTACCTCCAAAAGAAATCATCTGGTGTTATCAGATACAGATGGCATGTAAAGTTTTGAAGCCATTCTTTCAGTGTTGCATATACCACCTGTTAGTTGTAACTCTTCCGTCTGTCAACAAGAATCTGCCCAATGACTGAGCCGGGGTACAATGTATATAATATAAATACAGTGGAACGCCGTTAATCCGAAGCCCGTTAATCCAGTTAATCCTAACAGAAATATTGCATAATGGAGCAATTTAGGATTACATGTTTTAACAGTCAAGCGGTCATCATCCTGATCAATGGGGCTGCAGTTTAAATTTACAGTCTATATAAATATTATATGTGTGGTCTAGTTATACTTCGTATAATGCGTCTAGTTGATGTATATATTACGATTTGCAGTTTGAATCTCGTTAAATAAGGTTAGTTTATTTTATGAACTACGCATGTGTATACAGTTAGAACAACATAACATAATGAATAAAATTAGAATTTGAATTCTAATATGTACATCGTTATTTCAGAGTGCAGTCGTTGGTTGTATAGGTGTTACACTTTCGCATGTCTACTCCCCACTGACTTGCTATGGATAGAGCCCTGCGCGGATAAACAAAACGTTATCCACACGACTGTTATCCGCATCCGCATGACTTTAATCCAAATCCGCTGATATTCCAAAATTATTTTTAATTTATTAGATAAAGCATAAAGTGTTGATGTCATAACTCTCTGCGTTGCAATATCACAGTTAACGTGTGTCAGCGCCAAGTTGGAAATAAATCTACAGATAAACCTGGAACCAGATCTTCCAGGATAGCTTAGACCGCGAAGTAGCTGACTTGAGGAATGTTAATGATGTCACCACGATGAACTAACAGGCTTATTGACAGCATTATATCTCGTACGTATAGTAATAATGGCAGTGAGAATTGATGAGATGTCAAGATCATCTACTACAAACATACGGTACTTAATAAAATGTAGTTGAAAGCATATGAGCAAAATATTCTCCCTGTGTATAAGTGCAATACGTGCCTGAATATTTCGTACGCAATAGGCTATATAATATTATCGTAAGTTCCACATTGTATTCTAAAAACTATCCGCAAACTTACTCGAAACATTATCCGCAGCGTATCCGCTATGCCATGCAAACTATATCCGCGTGGCGAAAAATTTTGCGGATATCCGCATCCGCGCAGGGCTTTAGCTATGGAGCGCGTCAGTCTGAACATCGTCGTGCAAGGCATCTGTAAGCAGAAGTTGTAACTAACCTGGTTTTAAAGTAATGAGACTGGAATCACTTACAAAGTGCTGTATGTTATGGATTCTGGAACTATTCTCATTACTTTTTCAGGCCATTTAACCCACCATGTCCATATATGCTTGCTACCAGTCTTTAAGATGGACCCTACAAACCTGCCTTGAGGCCTCGATATGTTGAGAAAAAGCACATGGTGCATCCTCCTCCTATAACATATTTCCCAAATTCCTTCCTGTATGCATTCATTTCATCATTTCTTTCTAAACATGTGTACGTTCAAGTTCGCTGGTTTATCTTTTTTGGCTAGATATATTTCTATGGATCATGCAATGTTGAAAGCTCTGCCCTCTGCGTCATGGTGTAGAATTTTCAGGTCTGATTCCAAGTTAGTGAAACTATGGTTGTTGTCATACATGTGTTTACATATAGCTGAATGTTAGTTGTATTTAATCGGATTTCTGTGTTCTTTGTAACATGTTCCAATGAAGTCTTCAAATATAACACCTGACTTTGGATGGCACATTTTCTTCGTTATATTACTAGTCAAACCTCGATAGAACAATATTCATGGGACCATGAAATTATATTGTTATAGCAGGGTTATTGTTATAATGAGATTTTGTTGACAGTGACTACTACAGTACTGTACCTTAAAAGTCAATATATACAGTAGTACTTTTCTGATGAAAAATAATAGAATAACGAAAAAGATACAAAATTAATCTGGTAGAGTGCTGTACTGTATGTACGCTTCATGCATAGTCATAACTAGGGGGCGGATTTCTATGACAAGTCATATTTTTCCCCTTAACATTATATCTTATAGTCTTGTATTTTCAACATGTTTCCAAGCATGATAATCAAAATTCAACAGGTTTTATTGGGCATATAAATGCATATTTAGGCTTTCTTAAGTTTTATGGCATATTTTGAACAAAATATCATTATAAACGGCATATTTTGGTAATTTTCATTTGAATTTTATTTTATAAAAATCAGAATAAGCTCTAGACATTATTGTTGAGGATAGACTGGAATATACTACTGAAGAAACATTCTAAAGTAGTGCATAGAGCCTGCCTAAGCTCATGCTGGTGATGATTTTTAGTGGAAACATGGAATATTCCAACCATGAATCACTGAACACACTCAGGAAGCTTGTCTCATCTTCAGGAGAACTTTTGACTTCATTTGGAAGCATGGAATGATTTAATCATGATCGCAGATTTTTACTACGATGTGCATCTTTGAGAAAAGCATAATCTGTAATTCTGCATCATTAGCAACTTTAAAATGGTAATATTTTGGTAAATTAAAGGTATTCTCATCGCAGAAACGTGAGGAACAGGGAAGTAGTTGCTAAATGACTTCGACGGTAGTCGAAGCCGGAACACACCATGCTAGGCGGAATTGACAATCCTATGTGTGCTTGAGCCGCACGGAAGTGTATTTGACAAGTCTGGTCGAGTGGACCGATGATAATTTGGTTGTTATAAGACTAGTGAGTCTCATCGAAGGATTGCTGAGGCATCCAACAGTATTTCAGCACCTCAGTGCTAGTGAAAATTGTGTTCTACGGATGGTAATCACGATAACTTGATATTTTGGAAAATTAGTGAATTTAGTGATTTTTGTGCGTATAGCACATGGTGGACCGTGGGTTGTGAAAATCTTGTCAAAGTGTTTAAAATAATAGCAATATTCATAATTAGTGATTGCTGTAATATTTTTGCTATATCCGAGAAACACCCCGTGCAAAGGCGAATCTTGAGAAACGACACGATTGCATAAATATTCAAGTGATAGTGTTTCATCATTTGTAATAGAATCTGTGAATGATAGCTTCAGTGAAAGCAGGCACAGGGCCATTTCTATTATACAGTCTGCACAGTTTAAAGCCAGTGACGCTAATTTATCACCAGTGATAAAAGCAGTGATTTTCTCATCTAATTCTCGAGAACATCGAGAATGTCTGAACGTGACTACATGCCAGTTTATTCCTGTACCACGAGGAACATGATGATGGCGTAAATACCCCCATGGAGGAGCCATTGACCATCTAACGTACCGGCAAGATGGAAGCCGATACAAGAATTACGTAAACCATGGCCGAGGAGAATATTATACACTAGGAATATCAGGATTTACTCCTAAGAATGAAACCTGTGATGTTTCGAGGTGAACGACATGGCGCCGTGAGTTTCCGTGAAATTTTTACTTGTATCTGGTTATGGTTCAGGGCTGGATTAGTTGTAGTCAACCGTTAGGAAGGTTTTTCTATTTTCTTATAGAAGCCACTGTCGGCGTATTTTCACCTTTTCATGAGCTTCCACATGTTTAGCAAAAGCTCACGCCTAGAGTTAGACACTCAAGGGTTGAACCCAGGTGCAGAACGAGTAATAATTTGTGCAGTCCACAGAATGGACGTAAACTTAAAACGGAGCAATAATTTACTTGATTTAACAAACGCTCAAAGCATTATTTTTTACTTTGAGGCTCCCATTATTTGAATATTTGAATACGCCACTGTAATCGGTCTTATCATTTCGATGCTGTAAGGGTCACGCATCTACAAAGTTTATGTAAATATGATTTGAAGGTCTTAGAACCTAGATTCAAGTCGAATCAGAGTTGTGAATGAGAGTGATTGTGTTTAAACACACTCTAAACCGAACATTCAACATTAAACCGTATCATTTGCAACTATAAACCAGGAGAATGGTGTTGTTTATAACATTTAACCACTTTTGAGTGCATAGCGCACATTATTTTGGAAGATTATATTTTTGTGTTACAGTGGAGTCTCTTTTCAAAGTCTTTGCGAGTAGGCACAACTTCCTGTTGCTACTCTTTGCTAAGCTGTAACGCAGCACATGTTTAATAGTGATTTTTCAAGGCGAGTTACGATGCCTTGTGTACAGAGAATAATGACATTGTACTATAATGTGTAATAGATGAAAACTACAGACATTATTGAGTGCATTGCACCAGTTTTCATCCAGAGTTTTGATAGACATTGATACGCGGTGAAGCGTGATGCTACTATGAGTAACAATTGAGTCTTTGAGAATGACAGCTGACGGCACTCAAGGTTAGATTACAGTTACATGCCGAGCAGCTAACTTGATTCTCAAGCGAGACAAATGACACACGACAACTCTCTTTTGTTTTTGCCAGTAAGGTAATCTTTATCAAGCCGTCCTTGGAGCTCGATTGGAATGTTAATTGCATCATTGTAAATGGTTTAAGTACAGGGTGATTAGTAAGTTAAAATTCCCAATGTTTATTTGAATTCGCAAGTGTTGTATGCGAATGAGGAAGGATTGTTAGTCTCTTATTAATACTATCAGAGTAACTCTTAAAGAATGGAGCCACACTTTTGTTTATTTGAAGGCTTATTTTTCTCACTTAAGGTGATTGATTGTTTACAGTGTTTTGTCACGAAGATAGTGGGGTGGTTTCCAGTTTTATAGTAAATGCCAGCAGATTCATAGGGATGAGGTGAATTCTTTTCGTGATCCAGTGGAGGACGTGTTATTGTGGACTTGATCATATTTTTATGATATTGGAGCCGCTTAGAGCTCAAGATTGTCATGACTATTTAGGTCATACATCTCATAAGCATCTGTTGCAGACTTACGACTATGGTCTATAAATTGTGTTATTGTTGACGAGCAGAGGTCATGTGTACTCTGTTGTGTTTATTTTTCAGTCCATCAGCCTTGCATAGTTGGTCATTCTACATAATTAAGATACTCTTAAACGATGATAGTAATAATCACAGAAACCTAAATCATGAAAGTTAATTATTATTAAAACAACGTGGGTTAAAACTTCAGTTAATTCTTAATCAACTGTTTAACTTTGACCGTGATTGCTTTTCACTTGGACCAATGCAACGTGCTTGAGACAGGATGTCCCTGGGAGGGAATTTTTAGAGAGAAACTACAGTTAGACTTGACAGGAATCAGTTGCTGACTGAAGGTAATCAACCCGTTGGTCGAGTTTCCTTTGTTTGTTATGGCATGCTCTGAAAGCATGCATTGTCTGGATTTACACACACATTAGATGGATGGAACAAACAGTCTCCATTTCTAAGTAGGAAGGGTAATAACAAGAATTATTGTGTTTCTTGATTTATTTCAGTGTTGGTTGGTTCTTAAGTTTAGGGGCTGCGACAACGTGGTCATGTAGCCCCGTGTACTTTGGGTGTGTGTAGAATCTGTCTGATAACCGGTGTTAATTGTAATGACTGTATTAGTGTGTGTTATCTGTTATTTAATTCATGTAAGGACAGCAGACTTTTGAATTTTTCAAATAGTTCCTACTTTTGCTGCCAAACGCCATTGTCAATGACTACTAGTTCAGAAATTAGCCACCACCGCAGCTGGCTCTTGGCAACGAACGTAGGAACCTAAGAGCGTCGTTTACATTCTTAACCTATACAATTTAGCTTCACACAGGTGTAATTAGTGGAAGGTTCTTTAACATGCCATAAATCTATGACATGGGACCGCCGGCTTTACTTCCCCTCCGAAGGAAAGCATACTGAGGGATTTTTAACGCTCTTAAAAAATCCGCGATCTTGGGCATAGAAGCTCAGCATGCTACCCTACTGTTGCTTTATTTTTAGTATTGTTGTACAATTATTGACTGTTATACTAGTATTTGTTTGTTTTTACACGGACTTTTGGATCCGATGTTTCTGTAATTGAAGGTTTAGCTTAGACAGATAATATTAAATGTAAATGTGGGATGGTTTTAGCATACTTTAGATTTTAGCAGTCATGTTTGACTATTTTTCCAGGCACGATGATTCTTCCCCGATCATCATCACCATACCTGCCAACTTTTGAAAAGGGCTATCAGTAAAACTCACGCGCGACAAAAAAAATCTAACGATTTTCGACATACCCCGGCTTGACGAAAATAATAATACTTCTAGGCTACAAAATACAATAATTCATGCTTTAAACAGGATACTTCAATGAAATCATATCTACTTACATGATTTGTAGATGAACATAACAATCAAGAAGAAATCCATGTTATTCAGCAGCAGGCGTGGTGAATATCGGTTTGGAGCAGACATAACAGGACTTCCTTGATAGATTAAGCTGATATACGATAATTGAAAAAGGCTTTATACAATAAAACTTGTTTAACGTAACACAGGCAAGAAATAATATAATACACACTGCAAATCACATGCTAGTTCGACTTTTAAGTCATGGTTGTGGCCTTTTTAGCTTCCTGCAAACAGTCTTGAGAAAATGTTTTATCATAACAGGGACCAGAACTCCTGGTCTTCAAAATAGAAATAGACTCCAGAGATTCATTGGACATGGATGACCTGAACTGTGTTCTATTTTTCTTCACAAAGCTAAAAAAAACATTCACATTCTGCATAGCTATGGGGTATGGTGAGAATAGAGAGCAATACTCTAAAAATTCGGTTATACTTAAGAAGTCCATCGGCTCCACGAATTCTTGATAATTGTGCCCAACTGGAATCACTTGCAGCATCTTGATGTGCAGCCAAAGAGTCATCTACCTGAAGAGCTGTGAACTGCCTCTGAAGCTCATTCACCACCTCATCTGTAGTTTCATTCTCTTCCTTGCATAACATGATAGGAAACTTTTCCAAGAAAAAACGAATGGAAGATAACTGTGAATCTTCAATTTTGTCTAACCTAGCAACTTGAGCATTCTTTAACACTTCATCCTTGAGTGGAAACTTGTTGATGATGTAGTCACAGGCAGTATAAAAGTAGTTTCTCACTGATGAAAAGAAAAGGAATTTATCTGTATCCGGTCCGTTCTGAAGGCACTTAACAACTTCAGATGATGCATTTTTTGCCATTTTATTTACAATACATGTCGTTTTCGTGCGACCACAACTATATTTCTTTGCAACTTCTGATGTGGGAAACATCTTCTTAAATAAAGCTCCAGCATGATCGGCCGCACTTAAGGGCACATTGTGTTCCACCAAAAAGGAAGTAAACAGACACTCGGCCCTAATTACGTCACTGTAAACGTTTCCAGACTTAGCAAAAAAGGTGTTGATTTTCTTGCTATCTTCTTCGATTTAACATAACTAATGTGTTTACCGCACTTCACATGATTACTTAAATCGTTTTTTCCACCATATGCAATATTAATATCACACCCACATACCGTGCAAAAGGCAAATTTTTCTCCCTTTCTTGATTTTAGTATACACGGAAAATCAACCGAGTATGATTCTTTAAATGTCCGGAAGTACTGTTTCTTGTTGGATTTGTTCATTCTCGATATCTACTAAAACATCGAAAGGAACCTGGATCACTGAACGTCACATAAAATTATAACATAAAACAATTAAGACAGCCAACACTTCATTAAAACATGTCAAAACACACCAACCATTAAATGAACACGACGACAACCTCGTGAAGATAGAATATGCACATGGTAGAAAAAAATAAACACACACACACGTGGAACGAATGTAATTAGTCCAAGGAATACAGGAAACTGCGAAGCACGAAGTTATAGCCAAAAACTCGAACGCTTCATTAAAATATGCCATAACCTTAAAAGACGAAAACATTCAAGGAACGCCAACTTCGCGAACAATGAACAACTAACGTGGTCAAAGAATATGGTTTAAATCGCAACGAGCGAACGGAGCGGAACAAAGAATATGCGAAGCAGAGCCTGTCAACACCTAAGATTCACATGCAAGAACGGTTATCCCGGCTTCAAATTCAATTACGATGACGACACAACCATCACACGGTTAAAAGTACGAATCATATCAAAGAACGAGTTATCGACTATCGTGGACTTGCCTTCGACCCACGCAAACAATCGATTGTACGGAAGTGGGCGGTATTATCGAATGTAAATTATCGTTTCAAATTTTTGTCCGCGAAATCGTAAAATGACACCGTTCGTCCGTAAAACCGTAAAATGCTGCAATTTCCGTAAATTTTACGGATAAACCGTAAAAGTTGGCAGGTATGCATCACCTTTTCTATTGTAAATTAAATTAGGATTTTGTACCCTTTTGTACTTTTCCCCAGTTTGCTTGATTTTGGATTGTAACTGGAACTGATCACGAGGGTTTAATTTCATAGTTTAGGGGTTGTTTTCTTTCTCGTTTTTGTATGGTTAGATAGCGGATTAGCCGATTTTTATGCCCTCTGATCCTAGGTTAGGGGTTTGGATTTTATTAATAAACATTTCCAACGATCTTGACTTAAGCCTGGACTACCTTCTTTCGTAGCTTGTTGTTTTCGGGGGAGTGTCTTTATTACCAGGGTGTCTTTGACATTCGTAAATCATGATGGGAACCTGATCCTTGGGACAGGGGCGTCTCATAGCCGGCGAGCCCTTTTGGTTTGCACTACAATCCTCTTCGTCTGTATGTGTTCGGAGGAAGAGGTCATCTGGGAGGCCATACACGGTTGGTGGTGACCAGAAGACTTCCTCAAACGGGCACATAACAGAAGGTTTCTAACAGGTAGGAGCTATTGTTTGCTAGCTGGGTCAATTCCTGGAAACCAGGCTATTGTTTACACGGAAGCAGAGGTAATTCCGCAGTTATTTATCATCGTTCTTGTAACCGAATTTATTCAGTTACAGTAGCTCACCCTCGGGTTTTCTGCCTTGTGCAGTTAGTTTGGGGTATTTTATTCGTATCTTATTATATTGGGTTAACGTGGGGTTGCAGAGGTGATTTTTATTGTGCCTGTGTGTGTTTTTGTGAACGGATTCATCTTTGGATGGTCCGCACCAACTAGGATCACTGTTTATTAATTATCGGTTTTTGGATATTTGATATTATAAAATACGGGGTTTTGCGATTTATTACGTTTTGGGAATAAGGATATAAGAGTGTATTAAGTAGAAGCATTATTTCATTTTGGTTTGGGGTTAATGGCTTTATTTTGACCTAGTAATGTTAAATGTTAGATTCGTGGCTGTACTATAAAGGTAAAATGAATTGGTATTTTCGTGTGCTGGATATGTGACATACCCGGAAAAGACAGGCAGTAATTCGGCTTGTGTGGGATTACCTAGGCTATTTATGGCATGAACTTCGTGTGGAAACTACTGTGTGACGTCAGTGTGGATTTCGACTGTCTGATGTTCATGTGTTGACATGGATGTTCCGCTAGGAGCGGGCCACGCACAACTTAGTTCCGGCAGAAACTTTGGGGTTATATAGATCCCTACGCCAGTGCATATAATGGCGTGTCTGGCGTTCAGAGCTCGTCTTATTGCTTTATCGGCAGAACACTGATCTACTAATGCCCAGGGTCGTTTTACGTGACATGGTTTCCGTAACGAACAGTTCGGAGATCGTCTTCTTGCTTTTACATCGAAAGTCCGTTGTCCACTTGCAATTTTAGTGTCGTTATTACTCGATCATGGTATCGTAATACGAACGAGCAGTGACTAATTTTTAGCTATCCACTGAGCTCTTACGGGCTATTCCAGGCTACGTACATTTCATGGGTCCATCCATACCATGGGCTGTCGGTAATAACTTACCACGTCTAAAAGGATAGTTCAGTCGTTAACATTTCATCGAAGTCATGCGAGAATGGAGACGTGAACCTGCAGTTCGAGAAGCGAGAAAGAAGAGTGAACCAGTCTAACGTGTGTAGTTATTTTGTGTACGGACGGTGAAGTGTATATACGTAGGTGGCTGTTATGCCTGGGTCTGATATGGCCGTGTTTTCCTGCTCTCAGAGCCTAAATTCAGTGGCAAGGTACTGTATTATTTCACGAGTGTATGAAGGGTATTTTTTGTTGTATATTATGTATATATGTGTATAGTACAGCCAATAGATTATCTCATCAAATTCATATGTGTTTATATTCCTGTCTTGCATGAACCTGGTACATCAGCAAACGCATGCCAAATGCCCCACACCTGGGATAAGGAGTTTCATAGTTGGGGCAACAGTTATGTACCGTATTTTATTCTATTTTATTCAGGAAGACCCATATGGTCGACCTTGGCGCCCATTCAAAGTCGGGAGTAATGCTAAAATCACTTGTGGCCTGTATTTAAAGGCAGTAAATTCTGTAGGTTTGTGGTAATGAGAGTAGTTAATTGTAAATCAACTCCAGCGAGGAGGTGAGAGTGTTTCAGTAGCAGCCCAACGTGAGGCCTTAGACATGCTGATGTGTACCAGGACACAGGAATTAAACTGTAGGCATATTTTCACAATTTTACATATTTCAATTAGGGATGGCTACGTTAGAGCCAGGATGCAATTCTGCTTTGTTGGGGGACAGTGCTGGTGAGCGGCAGAATCAGGCAGGGACTGATAGGCAATTTGCTGTAGGGATGGGGGAAAACAGTAGAGTCAGGGGAGATTTGCCAGGGAAGGGGGGAAATGAATTAAGTATGATGGACATGTTGAGGAGGCTCGTGTATCTTAGCGACAAGTCTGTAGGGATGGAGGAGAGGATAATCAGTCGGATGGATGGTATGGAGGAGAGGATGAATAGGATGGGGGGGGGGAATAACTAGTCTAGTCAGCTGAATAGTGTGGAGGAGCATTTATCAGAGAAGCTTGATGAGGTCACAGAGCATTTGTCGGAGAAGCTTGATGTGATTAGCCTAGACAGCCATGTTACTAGCCAGGTTAGTGAAGTCAGTGTAGAAGCCACTAATCTGGAAACTAAGCTAGGTAATCATATTGCTGTTCAGGAAGAGAGCATAGACTCCAAAGTAGATAAGTTGGATGCTCAACAAGTGATGTTGGCAGGGGAGATTTCTAGCCAGGCACTTTTGACTAGCCAGAAATTTCTCAGGGTAGATAGGTTGGGAGAGCAGAAAGAGGAAATTGTAGGCATCGTGGAAGAGAACGTTGTGGTTAGTGATGCAAGTGCTGGGAGAGTGGAGAAGGATGAGAGTGCTGAAGTTAGTGGGGAGAGTGCTGGGAGAGTGGAGATGCTTGAGAGTGCTGAAGTTAGTGACGAGAGTGGTGAGGTAGTGGAGATAGCTGAGCGAGTCGAGATTAGTTTGCTAGGGAATGGTATGAAGAAGGTAGATGAGAATATTAGCCAGGTTAGCGAGATAGTGACTAGTATGGAGGAAGATACTGTAGGTAGAATTCTACATGGTCAAAATTTGGAACTAGGAGGGAGTGATGATCTTGTTAGAAAGTTAGCATGGGATTTCTCTGATGACATTAGGACTGCAGTGTGCGTGCAGGAGATAGTCGCTATTATAGGCATAGAGAGGTCACTTGGAAGGTTAGGTACCTTGAGAAAAACAGGTAGGCAACGTCAGAGAAATGGGGGTAATCGAAGGGAAGGAAATTATAATCAGAGGAGAGAGAGGAATTGGGATCCAGGTATGTGGTATGAAGATCATGGGAGTGGAAGAAATAACAATGAGTGTCAGGGGTACGGGAAAAACAATCAACCGGGGAACAGACCACGTGAGGTAGAGCAGGCAAATAGGGGGCGTGGCATGGAAAGGCAGCTTGAGAGAAGCAATAGGCCAGGAAGTTTAAACTTCGCCAGGACTCACTATATGGAGCAGGGGGAGAGTCCTTGCATAGTATTCCTGCTAACGCTCTGGAAGAAAAACATAATGTAGAGTATAATATCAATGTAGGATCTGATAGGTTAGGAGACCAGAGCTGTAAATTAGGTTACAGTAAGGCGCTAGTGAAGTTTGGGTGGAATGAGCAACAGGATTCGGTTAGGTTAGGCTATCAGGTTGGTGGTAGAGATTTTGTTAGTGTCGTTGGATGCATTCAGGTGATTAAAGAGGTTTCTGAGGAGAAAGAATTAGGTGTCGGCATGGTATCAAGTTGTATTTTGGTCATGAGAGATGATCATGTGTTGAGTGATGTGGATCACTGTTGTTTCTGGGTCATGAGAGATGATCGTGTGTCGAGTGATGTTGATCACTGTTGTTTCTGGGTCATGGGAGATGATCGTGAGTTGAGTGAGGATGATCACTGTGTGGAGGCAGTTGTTAAAGATACCATGTTGGACGAGGGTCAGAAGTCAGAGGTGTTTGACGTTCTGAGGGAACATAGGGTGGTGGTCTCGGAGAAACCTGGATGTACTCACGGCTACGGGCAGAGTTTTGACATCGCAGATAGGTCTAGCTTGAGCGGTCCTAGGTACCCTATAGCTCATTCTCACATGGAGGTTGTTGTTGAGGTGATTGGTCAGATGCTGTATGAGGTTATATTTGAGATTAGTAACAGTCAGTCTGTTAGTCTTCTGGTGGTGGTGACCATGCGGGATGGTACCATTAGGTTATGTTTGGAGGGCGTGGCAGTTAGTAGTTTGCAGGAAGGATTTCTTTTTGTGTGTCTCGCAGGATTTTGGGATTTTTAACAGGGGAAGCTGTACCCTAAGAGATTAAATAAATTGAGGATTATTGTAATTGTAGGTAAGATACTTTTGAAACAGCAGGGAAGGGAGGGGGTAAAAATTAAGATAGGTGATCTGGTGTTGTTGCGAGCTAAGCATCTGCTGTCGGTAGAGCAGAGTTGCATTCTTGAGGTTTTTCATTTCGGTCCATTTGCTAGAGACCGCAGGGTAGGTGCATGTGCCTACAGCTTGATTACCAACGATGACAAGGTCCTAGGTACATATAACGTTGCTTACCTCAAGCTATATGTCACCTGGAGATCTTGCTCACGATGACAAGACAGGAGTTCAAGTGTATTTGTGTGAGGGACAAGGATAAATCTATAGCCTTGTAGTTTAGAGATTGATCCTTGTGGGGGCGTTTGTAACCGAATTTATTCAGTTACAGTAGCTCACCCTCGGGTTTTCTGCCTTGTGCAGTTAGATTGGGGTATTTTATTCGTATCTTATTATATTGGGTTAACGTGGGGTTGCAGAGGTGATTTTTATTGTGCCTGTGTGTGTTTTTGTGGACGGATTCATCTTTGGATGGTCCGCACCAACTAGGATCACTGTTTCTTAATCATCGGTTTTTGGATATTTGATATTATAAAATACGGGGTTTTGCGATTTATTACGTTTTGGGAATAAGGATATAAGAGTGTATTAAGTAGAAGCATTATTTCATTTTGGTTTGGGGTTAATGGCTTTATTTTGACCTAGTAATGTTAAATGTTAGATTCGTGGCTGTACTATAAAGGTACAATGAATTGGTATTTTCGTGTGCTGGATATGTGACATACCCGGAAAAGACAGGCAGTAATTCGGCTTGTGTGGGATTACCTAGGCTATTTATGGCATGAACTTCGTGTGGAAACTACTGTGTGACGTCAGTGTGGATTTCGACTGTCTGATGTTCATGTGTTGACACGGATGTTCCGCTAGGAGCGGGCCACGCACAACTTAGTTCCGGCAGAAACTTTGGGGTTATATAGATCCCTACGCCAGTGCATATAATGGCGTGTCTGGCGTTCAGAGCTCGTCTTATTGCTTTATCGGCAGAACACTGATCTAACGCCCAGGGTCGTTTTACGTGACATGGTTTCCGTAACGAACAGTTCAGAGATCGTCTTCTTGCTTTTACAGCGAAAATCCGTTGTCCACTTGCAATTTTAGTGTCGTTATTACTCGATCATGGTATCGTAATACGAACGAGCAGTGACTAATTTTTAGCTATCCACTGAGCTCTTACGGGCTATTCGAGGCTACGTACATTTCATGGGTCCATCCATACCATGGGCTGTCGGTAATAACTTACCACGCCTAAAAGGATAGTTCAGTCGTAAACATTTCATCGAAGTCATGCGAGAATGGAGACGTGAACCTGCAGTTCGAGAAGCGAGAAAGAAGAGTGAACCAGTCTAACGTGTGTAGTTATTTTGTGTACGGACGGTACAGTGTATATACGTAGGTGGCTGTTATGCCTGGGTCTGATATGGCCGTGTTTTCCTGCTCTCAGAGCCTAAATTCAGTGGCAAGGTACTGTATTATTTCACGAGTGTATGAAGGGTATTTTGTGATGTATATTATGTATATATTTGTATAGTACAGCCAATAGATTATCTCATCAAATTCATATGTATTTATATTCCTGTCTTGCATGAACCTGGTACATCAGCAAACGCATGCCAAATGCCCCACACCTGGGATAAGGGGTTTCACAGTCGGGGCAACAGTTATGTACCGTATTTTATTCTATTTTATTCAGGAAGACCCATATGGTCGACCTTGGCGCCCATTCAAAGTCGGGAGTAATGCTAAAATCACTTGTGGCCTGTATTTAAAGGCAGTAAATTCTGTAGGTTTGTGGTAATGAGGGTAGTTAATTGTAAATCAACTCCAGCGAGGTGGTGAGAGTGTTTCATTCTTATCTCTCTCCTTCGCCCTTCCCTCTTCCACCTTCAACACCCTGGTCACTCATTAGGGAGCTTCAATCATTCAGTTCCTTTCAATATGCCTAAAGCTAAAGTCTCAATTTGTGGGAAGTTGCAAGGTCTTGTTCGCGAGTTCGGTGAAAACCTATTCAGTACGGATGGAGTGATATTATTCTGTAAATTGTGTGAGGTTAAAGTTACTGCCGAAAAACGCTTCTCTGTGCTACAACACTGTAATACTGCAAGACTTAAGAATTTTATAACTAGAAATACTGTACTCGAAAATAGGCACCGTCTGCTTTTCAAAACCCAGACATCAAGTTCACAGTGATCACAATTTTCACAAGATCTCTGCAAGATGATGGTTTTGTCTAATATTCCTTTAAAGAAACTTAGCAGCTGAAGCTTCAGACAGTTTCTTGAAAAATATACAAAGCATCCTTTTCCCCAACGAATCTACTCTCAGGAAGGACTATCTGACCCCCCTTGTTATGAAGAGATGTTGGATATAATAAGGCGTGTCGTGGGAGAGAGTAAGAAATGGGTTTCAATAGACGAGACCACAGATGTGGCTGGAAGATATGTAGCAAATGAGATCGTTGGCACGCTGAAGGAAGACCGGCCTGGAGATACGTTCCTCCTGACATGTGAAGTGATAGAGAAGACAAACCATTCCACCATTGCAGTTCTCGTTGACAATTCAATGAATCTGTTGTGGCCAAACGGGGCAAAGAGAGAGCACATTTTCCTATTTGTAACTGACGCTGCTCCGTATATGGTGAAGGCAGCCAAGGGACTTAAAATGCTATACCCAAAAATGATACACGTGACATGTCTAGCACATGCCTTGCATAGGGCAGCTGAAGAAGTTAGAAGTAGCTACCCTGAAGTTGATAAATTAATATCGAACTGTAAGAAAGTGTTTGTCAAAGCTCCACTTCGCGTTCAGAAATTTCAAGGAGAAGCACCTTCACTACCCCTACCTCCCCAGCCAGTTATACCGCGATGGGGGACTTGGCTTGATACCGCAGTGTACTATTCCAACAACTTAGATGTCGTGAAGTCTTTTGATCCTGCAGAATCGTCCTCCATAAAAATCACTCAAGGTTTATTTACAAGCACTACATTAAAAACGGACCTGGCTTACATGAAGTCCAATTTTAATTCTTTATCTGGAGCAATAACGCAACTGGACGTTTCAGGTGCAGAACTAAGCGATGCAATGGATGTTGTAAAGTGCATTGAAAAGGAATTAAAGCATGTGAAAGGAACAATAGCATGTAGGGTGTGTAGAAAATTAGAAAATGTACTGGAAAAAAATAGCGGACTTGTGTACCTGCGTGGAATTAGTGACATTCTTTGTGGAAACCCTTCATCTGCAGATTTCCAGGAATTTTCTCCAAGTGATTTAACTCTATTCAAGTACGCTCCCATTACATCGTGTGATGTCGAAGGAAGTTTTTCTCGCTACAAGACGATACTCAGCGACAACAGGAGGGGATTCTCATTCAACAATCTTAAGATGCATGTGGTCATAAATTGCAACAATCAGAGTAATGGAGACTAGATCAGGTATGAAAGTTTCATTCAAATAACATACGTTTTGGGTATAAATTAAAACTGACTGAATACTGAACAATGCAAGTAACTGTAGTTTTTATGTCTTCCACAGAGTACGTCCTTGCCTAGGAGTATGCAGTGTAACCTTAACGAGTTCATGAAATATTCATCATTTTAGTTGATTTTGGGGATTTCGAAGAATTTAAACTTTTTTAGATCTTAATTAATTGCAGCCTGAAGCAATAGTAATAAAAGTGTTTCTATGTAACATAGATGCTATTCATTAAGTCATATTTTGAATTTTATAGGTCATAAATGGATACATATAGCATACATTTTTAGGTCGTAGAAATCCGCCCCCTAGTCATAACATTACAGCTGAAGGTACTGAATCAACTTAAAAATGAAGGAAAGGTAAAATAAAATGTATGTACTCAAGCTTCTTACATTTTTTTAAGCATCGGGGATTTGTTGATCGTCCGATCACTTATGTTTCCCTGACGCGTTCCTGCAGAGAAGAACTGTTCGGCGTACTTAAAAATATCACAGATTGCAAAAATCATGGAAATTAACTGTGTATGACCTCAACACAACACTTCTGACTGCAACTCAAGCTCAACAATGTACAGACTAAAACCTTTAACACTGGTTCAAACACAGGAGCTCTAGGATTCTTTCTACTTCGCCACCTAGCAGAGCTCGCCTGTGGCTGTACCCTATTCGCTACCTGCTTACCGTCAGCACAGTATGTAGACAAGCTTTTGAAAATACAGTGCTGAATGTCGAGAGGTTTAACAAACAATACATACCATTATGGTCACATTCTTACAAGCAAAACATAGTAAGATCCCCAAAACTAGTCTTCGTTATAACAGGGTGTTGCTAAAATTACTTGATCGTTGTAATGAGGGGTAATTAACGTAGTAAATATAGGAAATCAGCGGCAACCATATAAAATTATTGTTGTATTGGTAATTGTTGTGCGGAGGTTTGACTCTATTATGTAGGTGCTTACCGAGTGCTTAAGGGATCCTTGTAGTGTAGATTAGCCAACAATGCAACTGCTTAATGAAAGTTCGATTGTTAGGTAACAACGATACCTAGAAACATCAAATTGTCACAGTTTATCAATAATATTCATGGCTGCGTGTTGTTAAAGTAATATAGAGATGCACGGCATACTTAAATAATTATGGATATTTGAAGAAAGTAAAGATGTTCAGAACAATTTGAAAAGTTCTCCTAGTTAGGTAAGTTTCACTCTAATGTTACTGTAGATAATTGGATGAAAGCTATAATTTGTGATCTAATGATAGTGGTAAATATTATAAACTAAGCCTATTGTTGATATTCAATCAGTTTATATATCTTGTTATATAATACGCTAAGGTGTATGTTTCACAAAACTCAAGCTCCTAAACGAGAGGGAGTTAGAAGGTGTGGTTTGTACCAAAATCTTCCAAATTGTCTCAACAGTATAGGAAAAATCTCGCATTTCTTGAAAAGTCAATACTGTATATTTATTTGTTTATAAAGTGCTTTTAAACAAATAAACACGACGATAGCCCCTGCCAGAACTATGTCGCGTCCAGCCCGTATAACACTAGAGCCCGGCGAGTAGTCTGTCCACATGAGGCGCACACAACCCATTATGCGAGTTCTCGAACAGGTCCGCTAGTTATGAATATTTGAATTCGTCAAATGTTTAAGCTATTATTTCAGATACTTAACTTAATTGTAATTATTTCATATTTACTCTGATTACTTTCTCTGTGGTTCACAACTTTTAACCCATAGCCTCCTACATATTTGCAAAATATCAACGTGATCAGGCAAATACAGTCGAACTTCCATAAGTCGAACTTCTATATCTCGAATTTTCGATAACTCGAAGTAATTTTCATTTCCCGGCGGTATCGTATCTAATTCACATGTTACATTTGTTCTATAATTCGAAGTTCTATTACTCGAATATTTCGATAACTCGAGGAATATTTAATTCCCCAGGCGTAAAATATTTTTCTATATCTCGAAGTTGGGGTGAAAATACAATTGCCATGAAGACTGGAGTTGTGACTTGGGGCTTGGAATATGAATTTTTTGTTCACCTTGGGTACGGTACGGTACTTGGAGAAGTTATTTCTGTCAGTATTTTGTAGTCTGCTACATTCCAGAGCAGCCTGAGGGCAAGGAGACGGGTTCAGATCAATGCGCACCTCAGACAATAACAGTAAGAGGGAAACTCGGGCTACTTGACTGATAAGCCTGGTGAGAGAGCACTGTCCTGTAGTTTCTAACCTACTGTGTAAATCAGTAATGCAAACACCACGGAGAAGAAACGTGTTCTGAAATGTTTAAGTGCAAGTGAAAAATTAAAGTTAATTCACGAAGTGGAAAAAAGTGTGAGAAAGAAGAAAGATATTGCGGCGCAATTCGGCATTCCAGCTAACACACTGTCAACAATTATGAAAAATAAAGACAAGATTGCTAGTGCTATTCAGGAGTCACGTTTTACATCGGAGAAGAAACGTTTTAGGAGCTCAAGTTACCCTCAGTTGGAGGAAGCTATGTTTAAGTTGGTAAAGTGTATGAGGGACAAAAACATTCAACTTCAAGGTTCCATACTTCGTGAAAAAACAATAAATTTGCTGAGGAGTTAGGCATAGAATCGTTCCAGGCTAGTACAGGATGGCTAGATAAATTTAAACATCAAAACGGAATTGTGCAGAAAGTTATGTCAGGTGAAAGTGCTAGTGTATCTGAGGTTGACTGTGAAGACTGTCAACGAGACGTTCTACCAACTCTACCGGCAGATTACGACCCTCGTGATGTTTTCAATGCCGATGAAACTGGTCTGTTTTCTAAATGTTTACCAGAAAAGATCCACGCATTTAAAGGGGAAACGTGTCATGGTGGGAAAAGAAGCAAGGAAAGAGTTACAGTAATGGTTAGAAAACTTCGGGGAGAACTGGGTGTTGCAGAAAAGGAAGCAAAAGGAACTAGCGGACTTCTTTTCAAAGATTTGAATTTGTAAGTACTGTAAAATGAAAATGTACTAGTAATACTGTATAACTGTGTAGTAGTTTAACAAAATAGACACAATGTAGTAGAATGGATTGAAACTTGTAAATAATTAATACGATAGCATTAAACCCTAGCTGGTAGGCCCATAGGAGAAGTTCTAGTAACAATAATATTAGAAGTAGCAACAGTTGTCTATTCATAATACTGTAATGGTATCCCTCCCTCTTTTTTTCTTTCTTTTTGAAAAAAATTCGATATTTCGAATTTTCGATATCTCGAAGTAATTTTTATTTAGCTCCGAAGGCACTTCGAGATATCGAAGTTCGACTGTAATTCCAAAGTAAAAGGTACTGTGCCTGAATCCCGCATAGCCACCGCTGAGATGGAAAGGATTGTGAAGGACGTTGATACCCAGCCAGATAAACCAACACTTCCCGACTAGGTGAATAACTAGGAAACTCTCGGCGCATATCGGTAATGCAATAACACTACTAATCAGTTACACATCTACCAACAAACAAACATCTAAAACATGATGGGAGGACGAGAATCTCGGATCTCTAGCGTGAACGGCGAAGTTGAGACCAAGTAAGTTCTGGTAACTAACCAGCAGTATTACCGCATGTCGACTGCGAAATGAAACGATCAGTATCCATAAAAAGGGCAGGCAAACTAAACAGTGCCTGTCATCATCATCATCATCATCTTGCACAGTTTCCAGCCACTGGACGGGTCTGTTTGGAACACAAGCCTCTCCAACGTCTTCTGTCTCCCCACCATCTCTCAGCCACCACCTTTGTCCAGTCTTCTCCTCTCTTCTTCACGCTTTCTTCCACCCCCTTCAGCCACCTGTCACTTGGTCTCCCTCTCGGTCTCTTTCCTTCCCACTTCGTCTCGTGTACTCTCCTGGGTATCCTCTTCTCCATTCGCTTTACATGTCCATACCATCTAAGTCTAGATTTCTCGATACCATCCTGTAATGGTTCCTCCTTCATTAATTCTCTGGTCCTCTCATTTCTTATTCTGTCCATCTTTGTAACTCCAATACTGCTCGTCAAGAAACTCATCTCACTGGCCTGTATTTTGCTCTTCTCCCTTCCTTTCATAACCCAGGTCTCCGAGGCATACGTCAGGATAGGGACATAGTACGACCGATATATGATCTTTTTGCTGTTCTGAGGGACATCCTTGCTCCATAACATGCTTCTCACACTCCTCTGGAATGCTTCTGCCTGTCTCCCCCGCTCATTTATTTCTCTATCGTTTCTTCCATTATCTTGTATCAGGCTTCCCAGATACTTGAAACTCTCCACTTTTTTCAGCTGTTCCTCACCAATTGTTATTCCCGTTGTGGCTCTTTCCTTCTTCCTTGTTGTGATCACCACCTCACTCTTATTTATGCTAAATTTCATTCCATATCCTTGTATTATTCCTTCCCACACATCCAACTGTTCCTGTACCTCCTCCTCCTGTTTCCCCAAATCATCTGCAAACACCATTGCTTTCATCTTTCCTTCCCCAATTACTTGTGCCACTCGGGTCATTATGTCATCCATCACCACAATGAAAAGTAACGGTGACAGTGCACTTCCTTGTTTCAGGCCATTTCTCTGTTCCAACCAGTCCGATCTCTCTCCTCCCACTTTCACACAGCTCATGCTTCCCTTGTAAATCTCCTTTATCCTCCTTATAGTCCATTTTTCTACACCTGTATCCTCCAGGGACTTCCATACTTTGTTTCTGCATACACTGTCATATGCTTTCTCAATATCCAGGAAGGCCATCAGTAGATCTGTTCCATACTCATAGTGCTGTTCTTGTAACTGCCTTACAGCAAAAATCAAATCCACTGTGGACCTCCCTGCTCTGAAGCCATGTTGTTCTTCCCTCATCCCTCCTTCTATCCTTGTCCTAATTCTCCTTTCCAAAACTTTCTCAAACATCTTTGCACAATGACTCATCAGTGTTATTCCCCGATAGTTTCTGCAATCTGTTCTACTACCTTTCTTGAAGATCGGGACAATTATTCACTTTTTCCAGTCCTCTGGGGTCTTCCTTTCCTTCCATGCTGTCCTCATCACTCGGTACAACCATTGTATCCCCACCTCTCCTGCTGCTCTCACCATCTCCACACTCAACTCATCCACACCCAGTGCCTTCCCTCCTTTCATCTTGTTCACTGCATCTTCCACATCTTTCCATGTTAAGTCCTTTTCTGTTTGCAGTTCATCTTCCTCTTCCCCGATTTCTTCCTCCTCGCTGTGGTTTCCATTTGGGTTCAGGAGTTCTTCAAAATATTCTTTCCACATTTTCTTCAGTTCTTCTCTATTTTCTATCTCTTCATGGTGTCCACAAAATTTTCAATGTCAATTTTATTGACTTTTCCTGACCTTTCCTAACCATTTCTCAACAAAATTCCTGACTCGCGAAGTCATCGTAACATCGGAAAATAAAGTTTATTGAGAAAATATATATAATTATATATCTTTTTTATTTTCAGCCTCCACAGTCCCATAGCTGCCCAACGCTTGCCTCTTTATTCATTTAAAATACAAAATAAAGTAAATTATAATGCAATAATACGTAAATCAAAGTACTTAATAACCTAAACTATAGTGATGGGGTTGCCACATCCCTACGCCAACGCCAAAAAATCGTACAAAAAATAGGTAAAAGAGATTTTTATTATGATGTACTGTAAAAATGGAAACTTGCCATAATGTCCGGTGAGTTATTGCTTTTTATCTTCAGAGATTAGTTGAACTAGTAACATCAAAATATGGCTGTAAAACAAAATACTGTATGATTTAATATAAAATTCCTGACTTTCTAATGCTTTTCACCATTTTTTTCCTGAGTCACGCCATTTCTTCATACTTTTTCCTGACTTTTCCTGACCAAAAACAAAATTCCTGACTTTTCCTGCCTGTGGACACCATCAGAGGTGCCAACCTTTGAAGTGGGTTATCAGTAATCCCTTATATTGACCCCCCCCCCCCCCCCCCCCACTGAAAATTTTTCACGTCAAATCCGAAGCATGTTCCTCCCTTCTCGATAATGACACCATCTTTGTCCTACCCGGAAGCAACCTATAGTAAAGATATCATATTACACAATAAAATTTGCATATTACTTGCTAGTTCTGTAATTTTAAAAAAATCCTTCTAGCTTGTTTTGCACCCAGTAACTGGTTTTCCGTGAAAGTTTTCTTGCAATATACCTCCCCCTGTAATGACATTTTCACCTTCTGAATCATAATCTATTCCAGTGTAGATGTGCTTAATGTAGGTCTGAATGGTGTCTGATTTTTTCCTAATAACACTGAAAATTCTTTCTGTGGGGGAGTTACTGTGAGGTACAAGTAATATTGCAAATACCACATTACTTAAAGTTTTATACACTTTCATTTTTAAGCTCAGCAATTTTGCTCCAGTTTACATCAATTCTATGTCCTTGTAAAATATATTCAGGGAAAGTATCACACTGATAAACAGCAAATTCCTCTTCAAGTTTGTCATGTTCACTTTCCTTGGCCAAACTTGGGAATCTTTGAACTAAATAATCAAGAGATGAATAGGAAACCTTCATTCTAAGAAAATATCGCGATTTTACACGATCGACGCTGGCCTCAGCCGTTTGCCGAGAATCCCGTAGTTTTCTCGATGGAACACGGAGAAAAATCGCTATTTACATAATTGGTGTAACTTTTAGCCGATCAACGAGATTTCCATTGTCCTAGAGGTGGACACGGGAAAATATAGCATAATTACGCAATCGGCGCCGCTTGCTGTACGTTCCACAAGAATCCAGTTGTTCTCGTCATCGAAGGCGGAGAAATATCGCGATGTATTGCAATCGCTGCCGCTTTCGGTCGTTATACGAGGATCACGATGTCCTCGCGGTTGGTCACCGAGAACGCGATAATATGCAATCGGCGCCGCATTCGGCCATTCAACGATTGCCCTGGCAGAATGGCGGAGGCAAGCTCGAGGATGGGCATGGTTAAAATTCACGAGCAGTTATAGACATGTTGTATGGTCGGCGCCATGATTCCCGCCGTCCCTATGCTGTGGTTGGGTGTTCACGGTGGATCACGAGGAGAAATGAGTATCGCGATGCTACGTAGACTGTCATTTCCAAAAGGGTTGACGCACTTCTCGATCCCCGTACGCTTTTAAGTATACAGTCATGGGGAAAATGGCGAGTAGGTTTCGGGATATTTCGTGATGGCTGCCCAAACACCTTTGACGGGATTTCCGCAGTCCTCGTGGTCACAAGTTCGCGATTGGGCACGGGTTTTATGATTTTACGCAACTGGCATCGATCTCGGTCCGTTTGACGAGATTCCCGCAGGTAAGTCGTGCAGTCAGCCGGCCATCTTGAGCATGTGAGTCTGAGGATGAACGTTTGAAGTAGGTACCGTATCGAATATTACGAATTATTCTGATGGGATTGCATGAATAATACGACAAGAGGGCAAATTTTCTTTCGAATTCGAATCACGAATCATACAAGTTTTCGAGATAACCGGTTAAATTATCCGATGGAACCAAAGTTCGAAGGAAAAGTCAACATAACGGAATTTTGAATTAACCATACTGGATGTCGCTAATTTTCGAGATGGATAGATTTTTAAAATTAAAAATATGTATTTCGAAGCATTTTCGGGATTCGTTTTTCAAAACTGTATCATTTCGCAAGATTGCGACATTTAATTATTTCGCGTTATTTCTGGACTTCAATTTGAGATAGTCTCCAAACTTAAAGGTCAATAACAGAAATGAGAGGTTTCTGTTGAGTTTCGGAAGTTTTCGCGAATAAACGTCTCGCGGAAAGTCAGGTTTCCTAATAATGCAGAAAAATATTTCACACAAAACTAAAAACTCTTCTCGATACCGAAATTATACGTTGAACCGATTTATACCACTCAAGGTATCCTCAGTTTACATTTCCTTGAGGTCGGGTACGGAGAAATATAGCTTACGCAATCGGCTCCATCGCAATCTGTGAGCCAAGCGGCGCGAGTTTAGACGATTTAAACAGACCTCGGCAAATTTTCGTTTCCTCCAACTATGCAGACATAAAAATTAGCTACTATTACTTTCGTTACCCGTTTGTAAAATTAGCTACTTTTTCGTTACCGGTAGACACCCTGTAACTTTCCTTTTTTTTTTTTTCTTTCATAGAAAGGAATTTTTTTCGCGATGTCACTTTTCCGTAATAATTTCCCCTTCGACCGTAATGCCGTAATCGTGAGCTGAAATCCGTAATAATTACGGACAATCCGTAATAGTTGGCACCTCTGCACCATGCTCTTGTCCCTTTCTGTTCACCGTTCTAACATAATCCGTAGGATCCTGCCGCCTCTTATTTTTTACCATCCCATACAGGACCTTTTTTATACCTTTACTATCCTCCATCATCTTTGTCCACTCCTCCATCCACTTTCTTCTCTCCTCAGCCACTACTCTCTTCGCCTCCTTCTTTCTTTCCTGGTACTCTTCCCTTTTCCCTACCGTCCTATTTTGATACCACCTCCTAAAGGCTCTATTCTTTTCCCTTACTATATCTTTTGTCTTCTCATTCCACCATGGTGCTTCCTTCCACCTCTTCTTACTATTTGTCCTCCCACATACTGCTTCTGCTGCACCTACTAGTGTCTTCTTAAATCTAGCCCATTCCTCTTCCACCCCTCTTTCTTCATCTGTTGGAATTCCTTCCTTTACCATTTCGAGGTACTCGACCCTTCTATCTCCTTCTTTCAGTTTCCATATCGTTATACGTCTTTCCTGGTTCTCAGTCCCTTTCTTCTTCTTAGTCCCTCTCAGGTTCATTACCAGCAATCGATGGTCGCTATCCAGGTTCTCCGATGGTATAACCTTGATGTCCGTGATGTTCTTATTTAATTCTTTCTCATACAGTATATAGTCGACCACCGACTTCATGGTCAAGTCATCACTGCACCATGTGATTGTGTGGCTCTCTCTTTTCTTGAACCAGGAGTTCCCAACTAGCAGGCTGTTCCTTTGACAGAACAGCCTCTTTCCTTCCTCATTTCTTCGCCCCAACCCTCTGGTCCAAGTACACTCTCATACCCTTGTCTTTCTCTTCCTGCATGGGCATTCAGATCCCCCATAACAATCATATTTCTTCCTACCAGCTGCTTCTGCAATTCCTCTTCAAACTCCTCCTCCTCTTCAGAGGTGCAGCCTACTTGTGGAGCATACACTTGCACTATTTCTACTGTCTCTCCCCTCAGTGCTACTTTCACTTTCATCATCCTATCACTTATTCTCTTCACTTCTTTTAAACCATCTCGTACTACTACTCCCACTCCATTCCTCTTTCCCTCTTCATTCCCACTCCAGTACAGTCTATAGCCTTTTCTCCGTTCTCTCCTTCCTTCCCCTTTCCACTTTGTTTCTTCCAATCCCAATAAATCCAACTTCCTTCTTTCCATCATATCCACTATCTCCTCCACCTTCCCCGTCAGCGTTCTTATGTTTAAAGTTCCAAATCTTAGTCCGTGTTTACAGCCGTAAACAGTGCCTGTAAGTTTATTAAAGAAATATTTACATGCTATAAAAAATACCCTAACACAAATAAAAATATTTAAGATCAAAAAAAATAATTTTAACATAGGTAGATAGTCCTTCTATCTATAATCCACTTTCCAAATGAAAGCATTGTTACACAAAATTATTCGCAAATAATAATTACTGTAAGTTTCTTCTAATAGTCACCCTGTGACTCGGTTGTAATAAGCAGTCTGATATGATCAGCTGTTATCAAATAAAATTGTAATTTATAACAAATAACACCCTATATTACACATTTATCGACTTTAAAAAATATCAACATTTATGAATAAGAATTATTAAATTATTAAATATTTACACAAGTCGAATTATCATGTCCAGCACGATATTCTAACAAATATTTACAAGATCATGCGCGATCTAACAATCTCACTGCGTTTCCGTCTCCTAAAACATATCCTTTAATACTGTTCACAAACAATGTTTTACCTGTATTTAATGGTTTCTGTCAAGATCAATAGAACCTTCATAACAAACAATTAAGCGAATTACAGCTCTGTAATGTCAATATCAATCAATAATTGCGATATCTGAAGAACGATGCGGGACTAATCTGTTACCTTAATAAATTTCGTGGATCTCGGAATTACACTTTACTGACATGTACAACACAAATAAATACTCTGATGTCAGTTAACTTCTTCGACATACTGTATCAAACAATTTGCTCTTACAGGCAATACACTTATAAACCTTCCTATAAGGTGAACAATATGTCAATAGTGCATTAACTACACGCATACATTTATCAACACATTCCTTTCCTTCCGATGATAATAATGCACGGTATTCTTCCACTAAAAACCCATCTTAATACATTCCAAACATGTAATAAGAATCAGTGACCCTACTAGATAATCACCAACCTATGAAATACCTTTCATGGTGCACTCTAACAACTCCTCTCCACAAACTAATTACCTTCGTGCTCTATGAACTTCAATAACATTTCTGTTCACGCTTCATTACATTCTTGCACTACACTGATTGGCAAAAAAAAGTGGAACAGTAATTTAAAAAGTATAAAATTAGCCATGAAAAAGATGTAATCACATTTTCAAAGCTTTTCACGCATCAAGACACACATCTGAAACATCCGTGAATAGAAATTGACATTTCTTAGTGTGGTTTAATACCACCAATTACCCCCAATCTTCGATGAGCCTAACAAGCTGTCATGGACGCTAAGGGTGGAAACACTCGTTTTTAGTGACCAGTGTTCCCGTGCAGAGCAGTGCCAAAATTAACACTGTTTTGTTTGGCAAAAAAAAAAACCAGCCCAAAAGAACATTAGTAAAAAAAATAGAAAATTGTTAGATTTGTGAAATGTAACGAAATTTGTGAGTTAAAGCGTGTTGTAAAACATGTTTCAGTATTTTCTGTAGCCAACCATCTAACATTTACATGAATAATGCCAATATTGGAAAACCGATACATTTTAGTGGAATAAATTAAGAAATTACATAAAAAATTGAAGTGTTCCACTTTTTTTGCCGGTCAGTGTATATTCCACTTTGCTTCATTTGACAACATTCCGTTAATAACCTTCATAACATGATATTATCCACGCTACAATAATGATATCAACATTAATCGACTTTAGTCCCCTCGTCTTCGTATTTAATAAAACTAAAACATTTCCTCCCTTTCTGGTATTCCTTAATGAATTAATTATTCATTTACAAACGTGTTTCATTTTCAAATAAACCTCAGGTTGATCTACAAATCATCTGGTCTATGGTTTCGTAATCACCAATACAATTGTTTCTAATATTCGGCAACATCTTGACTATCTATCAACATAATGATCCTATTTCATTTATTTCTCCGTTATGTTAGTCACCAATGACTATAACAATGTCATGTTTTAATAATATTCCGATGTTGGAATTGTTATACTTCAAAAAGTATTTTATAAATATTACACTTATTTTATGACACATTAAATTATTTATAACAAATACTTCAGCATATTTCACTCATGCTTTCTCTATTAAATGATGCGATCTAGCAAAATTGATGCATACTGTATGTATTTACGCATTCCATCGAAGCATTCCATTTATAAAACTGTTTTGTTTTAAAGCGAGTATAATTAAAAACGTATCAGAAAAATTCAAATATGAAACATTTAAAATCCAACCAATAGTTAAAATACGTCAAAAACGACACGCTGACGTATCATAAAATTTACAATTAAATTAAAAATTGACAAAAAAAAACATGGGTTATGAGTAAAGAAAAATCTACATATAAGTGGTCACATCTGAAATCCCCCAAAATACAACAAACGACTGAGATATTAGTACAATCTTTCGTCTACCTTCGTGAAGATCAGCTGTTGCGGTACCTGGCCTGATATGTAAGATGTTTCTCCCCTGACGCGGCACGAGTCTGTCGTGCGCTAGGAAACGGGTTCCTCCTTGCTTGCGAGAAGTCAGCTGGGCGACTCTCTCCCCTGCGTGAGCACCTGGCTGTGGCCTCGAACCTCGCCAACGGGTCTTCAGGCTTCTCGATTAATAATCTGGAAACTTGTAACCGGGTCGAACAAATTCTTCTGACGGCTGGCCTCTGGTCGCATTTCGTCTTCATCGTAGATTGAATGTCTATTGTTGAAATCTCCCAAGTTGGTAATGGAAATCTGTATAGTATCATTGTTGGTAAATTTAGATTACTGCTTGATAGAATGCAGTTGTAGAATCATGAACTCACTGTTGTCTGGTCCACTCTGAATTTCCACTCCGTGAAAGTAGATCAACTTACCTCCATTGGATTTAGTGCTGCATTACAATCTTCATAACAATTTCAAATTGGGAACTTCCACCCCCTGACTTGAAGTCTTTATCATCATAGTTGCTTGATAAATATACTTTATGACAAATTCTTCTTTGTAGCAGTCTATATATAATAGGCTACTCGCAATGCTGTAGTTGTACTCTATGTATAGTTCAAGAATGGAAACTTCCTCTTGTGAGCGACGAATGGTAAACTGTCGATTCCTGTTTCAAATTACTGTATTTCATTTATTGCCGGCATCTCCTACTGTTCCTCAGCAAGTGTGGCGTCTCCTCCGACCAAGTAACTATCTCCTTGCCGTACCTCGCATATACATGTGAGCTCTTCTCGGATGATCAGTGACACAGGTCCACTCTGTACTTGTCACTATGAAGGACTGAATTCTGCGCTCTTCATTGCCGCGCTCTTTACTGTCTGAAATGGCGGGCTAGCCTCAAACACAGTCCTAATTACTGTAATTCGCTCATATCTTTTCTTCTATTCATAAATATTTAATTCTGTTTTGATAAGAAAATACGGTATAATTTCGTCTTCGCTAACTGTAGAAGTGCTTATACCGCTTTATATATTAAAATTTAATATAATAGCGATTCCCTCAATATTTTTGTGGTTAATTCTGATTGGCTCCTGAGTTATGAAGAAAAACTAATCGTTCTAACCTCTTATCAAAGTGTCGTGTGCACGATTTTGTTCTAGTCGACTCGGCGAACAACAACCGGTCCTAGGCTTGCTAACTTGAAGCCTTGGTCATATTCCAGTGTCTGAAAATCGGACTCTCCCTTGGTTAAAATAATATTCACTGAAATATTTCCAAATTTAATTTTCTAAAATGCTTCAAATTTTTCCAAAAATTCATCAATATATTCCATTCACCTCATAATATAGTGATGTGAATAAAATATTGTTCCATTCCTAATTTCCATTTCTTGCATAATTTTGGTGCGCAAGTCGGTTCGATCCGCGGCTCCTTCAATGCCTTGAGTCGAGCTGAGTTCGAGTTCAGTACATAACTTAGAAAATTTCAAGTTTTGTAAAATCTTTTTTCTAATGGCCATAATTTATGAAATAAGTCATAACTTTTTAAATAATATTTACATAGCACGCTGCCTTAACTGTGAAAAGTTGATGTTTCTGGGTGTTGTTGCTACCAAATAATGGAGCTTTAATTAAGCAGTTGCATTGTTAGCTAATCGCCGGCCCCGTGGTGTTGGGGTAGTGCGCCTGCCTCTCATCCGGAGGCCCCGGGTTCGATCCCCGGCTCCGTCAGGGATTTTAAAACTGACGTGAGGGTTGGAACGGGGTGCACTCAGCCTCGTGAGGACAATTGAGTAGCTGTCTGACAGCGAGACAGCGCCCCGATCACGAAAACCAAGATTAACAGCCGAGGGGACCCGACGCGCTGATCACGCGTCACCCCAATATCTGTAGGCCGAATGGCTGGGCAGCGGTCGCTTGGTCGGCCTTAGCCCGTCATGGGCTGTATAGTGCCAGGGGGGGTTTTATTGTTAGCTAATCTACACTACAAGGTTCCCTTAAGTCTCCTGGGGATCGACTCTTCAAAATTAGAGAGGAGACTGAACATCGTTGTTACACATGTGCAACATTGCGAAAATCATTTGGAATGTGTCCTTAGGCATCAATTCTGAATAAACTGGCGAGTGGAGCAACCTATCAGACGACCGGTTTTGAAATATATTGTTCCTATCAATTGCCATCAGCATACATATTGCAAGGAATGTGTACATTTGAATCACTGTTGAATCACTACACCATCTAAACCTAGAATGTAGTGACAGTTCAATATTTTCCACCAGTTGTTTGTGATACCGAATTTTTTCATCAACAACCAGCTGCACCAACTCCACTGGCACAAACGTTTATAAAAAAAAATCATTGATTTTAGGGTTGTCACCAAACACTACTTGGTTCCCCGAGTGAGCGAGTCAATAAATCGGTCCATCCGTCAATCGGTCACTTGAAAATCTGGCGGAGAAAAGTCATCCGTCCGCCACAAAAATAACAATGAGATACCATTTGAACTCAGTGTGATTTTCTTCTTTCGTTTAGAAATAGGCTCCGTTTCTTTCTCACAATATTTTCAGAACTCTCTATATAACTTTCACTTTCAAAATGGCATTAATATCAGCATCATTTTACACTGGTTAATAACTGAAGGAATCTTTGAACCGAAATAACATCGCGGCAAGAGCAACTAACTAGATGTTCCGTCACGTTTGTTTGCAACACAGATGAACTCCAGCTGTAGAGGACAGACGTCTACAAAAAGCTCCGTTGGTTTTGCCCTGATGCTATGAGCCATGCTCCATTAGTTCTACATAATGCTCAAGTGATGGCAGAACAAACCAGACATCGATCCCGCTCTCGAGAATGAGCTGGGTAACTGGAAAAAAAAAAAAAGTTCTCGTGTATCGTCTAATGATGGGCTTAACACTCATTGGGTTAAATTACTGTTGTGCAGATGCTTGCCGGTTGTGTTGTTTGCTGTGAAGGCTATTTTGATGCTCAAAGCATCAAGACACAAAGATCAAGGGCAAAATACTGAAAGAAATAAACTGCTATGTGATCAAAATAAGACACCCAAAGACATCAAAACCAGTTGGAATATATTCAAAACAACTGTAATGGACACAGGAAATAGTCATCACAAACCGAATAAGCAAGTCCGAAAAATCCCTAGATGACTTTATTTATTGGATCAATGGAGGCTGGTAAAGAACAAGAATTTAGAAAGATACATAGAACTGCAAACTGAATTCAGCACAATGGTTAGAAGAGCAAATAATGAATGGCTACCAGTGAAAGGGAATAGAAAATTTTGAATTCAAGCATGTGAATTTTAACATACACAAAAAGTTTGGAGAAGCTGCGGGAATATTGATTAGAACAAATGGACTCGACGTTGTTAAGGGATAATCATTATTGAACTTCAAGAAAAACTGAATAGCTGGAAAGACTATGTGTTGGATCTATTTCATGACGATAAAGGACTATATAGGCCTATGTCCCTATGTATTGTGCCCTTTTACAATGGAATGGATGGGCGTGATTTGAAGCGAGCATGCTGTGACGTCATCAGAGCTGCGACAAGCTGTTGACTCGCCTTGGTTTGAAAGAGGCGCATGTCTTGAGCACAACCAGGGAATGTTGGAACTCAAATGCTTGTTTGCATTTGGATAAAAGAAGAGGAACGCACCAGCACTTCAGAATCATATTTGGAATAATTCTTCAGTTTATTCATGATGTTTCTATTGAAATTAATAACCTTCCAGAGTACTCTACGGTGAGGACCAATAGAATAGGAGTTATCGCATTACGTAATGCGACCACAGCCTTCGATATGTGACCTTGTGGCTGTATATAAACTGGCCCTTTGGAGGTCAGGTCACCTGTGTGCCTTCAGCCATCTATACGGTGAAGCTTGTCGATTGTGTCACTCGACGCTAAGCTGTTATACTACGCCGCTATACTGCACAACTACTCAGCGAGGCTAGGCAGCCACAACAACGTTTCCATGTCACTCTGACATAATGTCCAGGGACATCGTCTTATTTTTCGCACCAGTGGTGAAAAGTCAAGTGTTATCGTGCTCTACGAAACCTATTATTATTATGGTGATTGTGATAAGTCGTCATGTTGAGAATACTTCAGAAATTACAGGTATGTGAATGTGAACTTGTTTTACGCAAGTGACTGACAATTTACTGTGTGTAACTTCTACCAAGTGCGCACCATTTATGAACTAGCCTTATGACTGAATGTAACGAGATATTGAGCTACCCTGATAGCCTATGTTATATCTTGGGAATTTTGTGCCAGAAATAGACCATGCTTAGTGGAGAAATTCTTGCCAGGAGTTATTATCATCATCCTGCCCTGTAAAATCAACCCGAACATATTAGTGACAGTCAGGAAAATTAGACGTTCTAGAAACTGTGGGCTACGTTATCAGAATGCCGTGTGTGCATTCGTGGAATAGTTGGAAACGACCCCATAACATGGTGACGTCACTGCCCCAATGTTCGAACATGACTAGCGGTTCGAGCGGCGCTATGTGAGGGGAACAATGCCAGCATTGCCAGATGGGGAACAAGAGCAATGCCGTTAGAGGCATATTTCTGTGGACGAGGACGAAGAGTGAGGCGAACGCTGGATATGTCCATTTCTTAGCATGCAGTCTTCACGGGTCCATGGCACCAGGGTTCGATCTGCACAGAGGGATGTCCAACCGCCACAGAACTCCTGAGGTAGAAGACTTCCGACTAATGTAGACATTTTTCTGAGCCATGAATTTCCATTATTTCCGATAAACCGATTCACTTTCATATTAGTTAATAATCTTCGTTATAATTAGAGTTGGCTGCATACTTCTAGGCATATATTTCTTTTAGTCACTTAGACATGTAGATGAGGTGGATCCCCAATATTTTTCACTCTTAATTATAATAAATAATATGGTATGTCCTACCCCATTTATATAAATGCAGCAGATTTATAACACGTTAGATGCATTCGCATTATTTTTCTGTATACCAGAAAATATTTTCAGAAAGATTATAATAAAAATCTCTATAAATTCATAATAGATGAACACTGAATTTTGATTTAAAAAAAAAAACAGTGAAAGTAATATTTCTTGAGGATCATAAATATAAATGATTATGATAAATATGTTTAGTTATGGTTATAAACAATTGGTTGATTGTGTAAAATCTGGGATCACACGATCTTCAATATTATTGGATATTTTGAAATGAAGCTTAATGATGATATTGTGTGTCAATGCACTTTTAGAAAGTTAGTTTAGATTGAGGTGTTGATCCTCGAATGAGTGGATGTTTGCGGGAGTGATATCCTGATCCACATAATGCTGCTTGCTTTGAAAATAAAATGGGAGCTTGTGGGAGTGATATCCTGTCCCATAGTAATGACTGCTTCAAATGGTATTCCAATTTCTAAGTAATCCCATGAAATACACTAATATTAGATCACTGATTTATTATAAATGCAATGACGTCACGTCTAACCTCAGGCCGATTTTTTATGACGGCTAATATTAAATTCATGTTCAGTGCTGTAGATCCCCTCATTAAATAATATAATCCTGAAATTAGAAAGAGATATCCGAGGCTACTTTTGAAGCCGACGATTATTATTATTATTGTTGCTAATTTTGCCTTGAGATTAATAACCAATGTAATGCAATTGGACAGGCCGCGCTAAGGAGTGACATTATAAAGTGTGTGTGTTTTCATCGTAGTACTGAAGCGCGGATGTGAAACAACCTCAAGATGTTGTATATAATCCATGTAAATATGCGAATAGGACTCTAATATAAACTGAAACCAAAGAGGGTAAATTTGAATATTTCTTTTCGTGTCGTGAGCAATTATGCAATCTCACATGTATAGAGTAAAAGGGCAATGTGTGGTTTTTCAAACATAGTCAAACCAATGGACATTCAAGAAGAGATTATGATTTATTTTCTGAGATGCATATTCAAAATAGGAAGTGATTATTATTATTATTTTTGCTATTGCCAACAGGCAATATTTAGTGAATAAATTATTGGTGAATTGGTATCATCTCAACATGTGTCTTTACTTTATGTTTTGTGTTGTGACGTCTTTCCTTTTCCTTTACGGGGAGCATGGATGCAGTGTGCAGTAATATGCACCCCAGCCCAGAACGCCCTGAGATAGATCTCGTGCTGACACTGCGTTTATGCTGCCTCGCATGTGGTCACCTGTCCATCCCAGGTGGACAGACGGGCACAGTATGCAACACAAGTGATGGACCTGTAATAATCTGTCAAGAAGTGGAATATGCACTCCAAAATTGCAAAATAGGAAAAGCACCAGGATCTGATGGTATGTATACCTGTACATACAGGGCGATTTTTTCCACCGTGTACTAACTCGAGAGGTTGATCGAGGAGAGGATACGGAACAGAAAAGGTCTCATGAACGTAAGTCCGGAAATGCATGGTTTGTTTGTTAGGGACCATTTATTCGATCATCATTTGTTACAGAGATGGCGGTCTAATACTCTTACCATGTGCCTCCACGCATGCGTGTACGTGCCGTAGCATGTTCTGTCTCGCACGTTCACATCGGCCAGGCTGCATCCGAACAGTGTCAAAGGCAGCACATAGTGGCAACGGACTTTGCCTGATAAATTTCCCTGATGTTGCCACGAATTCCCTGATATTAATTTAGTGCATAATGAAGTAATTAGTATATAATCTTAATTATATGGCCCTCCCCTCTTCCTCAACGATTCATTTAGAGAAGATTTAGTGAGCGAGAGGAATCGCGCTACGTTTTTTGCCAGGTTACGGCTGCAAAATAATCACACTCGTTCGACGCAAAATTTGTCATATTTTAGATATTTTTGAAAGTTTCTTCAAATTTCCCTGATTTTTCTACACCTTTGCGAAATTCCCTGACATTTCCCTGATGTTTCCGGAGACAAATTTCCCTGATTTCCAGGTTCTGTAGCCACCATGCGGCATGAATACGCTGCTCCAGTGTCTCCACATCTGGAATGGGCTCTGCATACACGATACTTTTGAGATGGCCCCATAACCAGAAATCATACACGTTGAGATCTGGTGAACGAGCAGGCCATGCAACTGAACCTCCTCGCCCGATCCTTCAACCAGGGAAGACACGATTGAGATGTGTCCGGACATAAACGGCAAAGTGGGCTGGAGCACCATCACGTAGCAGCCATATAACCCTGCAAATCATCAATGGTACATCTTCCAGCAGGGGAGACAAAGTCACCCGCAAGAAAGGCAAATAGTTCTGGCCTGTTAGGCGACATGGTAGGAAGAATGGTCCCAAAACACGATCGCCAATTATCCCGGCCCACACATTCCGGCTGAACTCTGCTGACGATTGGCTGGCATCAAACTATGGGAGTTCTGCATACAATCCCACACATGACCATTATGAAAGTTGATGATACCACTCCGCGTAAAGGTGGCCTTATCTGGGAATAGGATGGATGCCACAAATCCTGGAATCGTGGTTGCCTGGTGAATAAACCAATGACAAAAATGCTCCCGATGTGAAAAGTCTGTCGCTAGTAAGCCCTGCACACGCTGTAAGTGATCTGGGTAGTAACAATTGTTATGGTGAATGTTCCATACGGTCGTCTGGCTTACCCTGTACTGGCGGGCCAACTGTCTGGTACTGACACGGTGGTCACCTTCCTCAGTGTTAATCACATTTTACTCCACGTCTGGTGTCCGAACAGGACGGGTACATCCCACAGGATTTCCTGCTTCCTTAAACGACCCTGTCTCAGACAAACGGCGAAACACTGCTGCAAATATTGAATGCTGTGGTTGCTGTCGGCGGGGATAGGTCTCCCGATACAACCGTGCTGCCCGCTGCCCGCTGCCCGTTGCCTTGCCGGAACTAAACACCATGTCGGCAAGCTCTCTAGTTAAATACGGACCCATTGTGTATAACACTGTAACACATCCACTACCAGGTGAGTCAGCACGAGAAGTGACTGACACAACGGTACTGTACCAGTATTTTGCTCAGTGATTTGAAGAGTTCCAAGATTTTATATTGTATACAAGTTTTACATGAATAAACCCATTCAGGGGAACAGAACGAATCCCGTTATAACATATGTTCGGAAGGGAGGTAAGCCAGGTATGAGTAGGCCTTCCACCGCATTGCCTCGAACCCAGATTCACTCAAGGTCGGCCTTGACAACTCGTGCCAGAGAAGGAGGGGTATGAGAAAAACAGCTGGTCGATTGAGAGCGGTACAGGATTTAATTGTTGTACATGCTGTAATACACCAGTAATCACAGTGTAGAGAAAGGAATACGATTATAATGTAAATACGGAATTGGAAGTACTGTGTGAATGCCATATTTGAGTTGATTATTACATGCCGAGATATATAGCTTAAGAGGAGGTCAGCGATTGTATGAGGAAGTATAGGTGGGAGGAAGGACGAGCAAAGTGGAGAGCTTTTACATATTGGACGTCGGGAGAGAAGGTTGTGTTTCTAGTTCAAAGCCAGTGTGGTCTTCGAAAAGAAAATTATTAGTGTCGACGGACTTGTTCAAATATCATCGTACAGTGAAGATGTACTACGAACATTTATTGGGAAAGTTATTATCTGAATATTTCAACAGCACGCAAAAATTATTATCTAAGTCTTAAAGCTGAAAGTACATCCAGATTTACGAGAAAAGCATTCCAGTGAAATACGTCTACAAAATATTTCACCATGTTAGGCTTCATGAAGTCGAGAAGAACAGTAAAGTATTCGAAGAAAGCAATTACGATGAGTGGTTAAATCTATCCAAGGAGCAAAACATATGAAGTATTTGAGTATGTCGAGAGTAATCAACGATGCCCCCCAACAATAAAAGCAACATTATTTAAAATTATGAAGGAAATGAAGCAAAACCACAAATCTACTTGATATTGAAATGGTACAAGAAAAGTGAACCATCCATCAAACAAGAGAGATGCTGTCTACAATCTGGATGAATGAGACCGGTGAATTTGAGAGATGCAGTCTACTAACTAGGAAGGAACATGGTGGAGAAATCCATAACGCAGTTCGTTACCTGGGGAGGCAGATTGGAGGGCAGAGCAGCAGTACCATCTTAGAAGAGACCATTGTATATTCTTGTATATGCAATATCTTCGAGATTTGGCAAAGGTAGAAAGAAGATTTCATTTTGAGTAGTAGTAGTAGTAGTTTGAACTATTTTGGAGTATACCATTTCGCCATGTTTTTTTAAATTTAAATTGGAGTATGGAGTAGATTTGATATCAGTTTGCTATTTTCACCATTTTTCGATTGTGATATAGATTTTTATCAAGAGTTCATTCTCTATTTCTGATTTTTAGAATTTTGAAGCATATTTTTGGATTTAAATTATTTGTCGACTTGTATTAACGACGATGAAGATTTTGTGTTAAGAAGAATTTCGTTAGGGAGAAGAAAAAAGAAGAACTATAGAACTAAGATTTCTATAAATGAGTATTGTGTAGGACTTAAGTAAATATTTCTTTCATGACATTTATTACGTATGTATTTGATTTGGAGTAGAAGTGGGAAACCAAAGAAAACCACTTCCAGGGTAGCTGACGTGGGAATCCAACCCACCTCTTCTCAGTTTTGCCTCACGAGGCTTAGTGCACCCCGTTCCAGTCCTCAGACCAGCATTTAATTTCTTGGCAGAGCCAGGAATGGAACCCGGACCTCCGGAGCGACACTTCGATACGTTATGTTAACATCCATGTCAGATTTTTTAACATTCTGCCATTACAGGTCATGTGGCATAACCTGCTGATTCGATTGTATTCTCTTTATAAATCGGCAAAATTCAACATACTCTTCACAGGAATACATCATAAGTTAAAGAATGTTGTTCGCATTTGCGAAAAGCTACAAAGCCTGTAATTGGTAACTTAATGTTCCTAATTTTACGAGAGAAAATTCGAGAAACTCGAGATGTCATTTTTTTCATAACCTAAAAATTGCCACGTGCTTGTAATTTCTTTCATAATTTATTTGTTCTCCTTTTCTAAAGTAAATATTATATTTGTTACTTACATACAGGGTTATTATGTGTGTACGCGCCATTAAAAATGGCAAGCTAAGCCGGCTGTGACTAGTGCAGATCGCGGCCGCACGCAACTGGTTCAGCCGGTGCAATAACCCGCTCCGCTGACTCATATTGTTAGTTCACACGTGTTTTGTCATTCATATGGGCGTGTATTTGCAAAGCTTAGACGTTAGTGTTGCACGTTTAGTGAGCATTGTGATTACCGTGATTGTTGGTCATGCCTAGACACCAATTCACATTGCGCGAAAGTGTGTATATCCATAATTCGTACATGAAAAGCAGAAAATCTTGTTCTGAAATGAGACAAAAATTTAGAATCAAGTTTCCATGAAGACCTGTGCCTAATGCCAGTACAATTAGGAGGCTCGCTAAACGATTCAAGGAAACAGGCTCCGTAAATAATAGAAGAGTTGACTGACATTCTTTCATCAGAAGATGACGGGTGTGTGTTACAAGAGACGTAGGACATTTTCAGCATTGCCTATGAGCACTGTAAGTACACATTATTGAACATGTTTGGTAAAAGTGTGAAAGTGCACGCCAAACAACCCGCTGAACCCGGTACGCACGGCTGCGATCTGCGCTAGTCACAGCCAGGTTAGCTTGCCGTGTTTACTGGCGCGCACACACTTACAATAACTCTGTATTATCTGTTCAAGCATGCTCGATAGTAAGACCTTTTTTCTAAATACTGTTCTAGTAATATAACACATACTACTCATATCATGCAAGACTCAGCCATACTGACAGCCATTACTTCATCCTCATTGGTAGACTTCTCCTGCTTGACCAATCACAGCGCTTTCTTCATGGAAACGTCAAGAACCATTCTCAGCTGCAATATAACCAGCGAGTTCGTCCACAACTTTGTGAATACTTCGAGTGCCTACTCGAACACCAGTCTCCTGATTACCAGGACATCATTAGACATGTCGAACTTCATCTTAGCACTTCAGTATCTTCAAGTCCTGCTGCAGCAAGAAGCTTCGCTACACTCTTGTCATGTTCTAACGATAAGAACTCGACATAACCACGCTTGGTTAAACAGCTATACTTTGTTGCTTTCTCAAAGACATCTTTTTGACTCAGAGTCACCCATTTTTCCGTATTGACTTACTATAATAATCAATAAAAGACATGTTTTGTAATCAAAACCTTCATCATGTTTGCTTGGCAAACAGCAATTTATACAGTATAACTCGGGTGGTTATAAAAAGTCGTCATGCATTCACTACAAGTGCATAGGTCTGGTTCCTATCAAAATGTGTTACAGTCTCCGCCATTGGAACATAACAGGTTTAAAACTATGTTCATTTTTTACCGAGTGCAGCCTTCAAGTGTTAATTCTGAGCGAGTGCTTTTGATTTGTTACAGTTATACTGTGCATTTCATACTTAATTTTCTGGCTATAAATCCAGCTTGTTACTAATTGTTTACCTAGCGCGTCGCTAATTACGAATCCAGAGTGTCACCAACTATGTGTGTGGCAGTTCCAACCATGGTTTGTTTAGCCTACAAGTTCTAACACGAGGACATGGCTAAGTAACATTTATTGTTCCATCTCAAACTCTCAAATATTTTTCTTCTGGGCTCCTTTTAAAGGCCGAACAAATTTAATTATGAGCATTTCTGCTCAAAAACCTTTTTCTTCAGGAATTGATTTTGCCTTTTCATACCATTGATGGTAATTAATAGAAATAGTATTTTCATGTATTTATTTGCTTTAGACTTGTTTCAGGTCTCTTTCATTTTCTACAAAATAGTAGAAAAAACTTTAAACAATTATTACTTGTTATATGTTGTTGCTGGCAGCCTCCGTGGCTTAGGCGGCAGCACGCCGGCCTCTCACCGCTGGGTCCGTGGTTCAAATCCCGGTCACTCCATGTGAGATCTGTGCTGGACAAAACGGAGGCAGACAGGTTTTTCTCCGGGTACTCCGGTTTTCCCTGTCAAAATTTCATTCCAGCAACACTCTCCACTATCATTTCATTTCATCTGTCATTCATTTAATCATTGCCCCAGAGGAGTGCGTCAGGCCTCGGCAGCCGGCACAGTTCATATCCTCGCCGCTAGATGGGGGCTTCATTCATTCCATTCCTGACCTGGTCGGAGACTGGAAGCAGGCAGTGGATTTTCATTTTCATATGTTGTTGCTATTTGATGGATATTTATTATGTTGTTATAATTATGAATTTAGTTAACAATAAATGTCAACTTGTTCCCTTTTTCTTGTTCCATTCACTTTAAATGTGTTTCAACCTTTTCATTATAACGCTCACTTAGTTTCAACCCTGACCATCAATTGGAGTTCACTCAGAAACGGGAAGTCTTTTAATTTACGGATCCTATACCACTTTGGTGCCGAAACCCGGGGAATTCGGCTTTGCTATCTCTATTTTTGAACGTAATTTATGACTTTGTAGGTGTGGCTTAATATTACATCCCAACTAAAATAGAGCACACGGGCTGTCGTTCAGAAAAGTATGACTACTGGTGGATTCGAAGCACCATTCAACTCGTTCTCACCCGTAAGTCCAGCCGGAACTACACCGATTCAGCCAAAACTGCAACGTGTATTCTACGGGCTGCACGTTTATCAGTTTCAGTGGTCATACCACCTCCTTGATTTATGGTGTTGATTTAACTTTCTACTATTACAGATCATGTAGATACCCTATTAATTCGATCGTATTAAGTGTTCTTTCAAGGAGCAGTAAATCACATGCTATTAGAATGGTCCTTAGTATTTGGCGCGGAAATCTTCATGGTCGTCTTTTTCTTTGCTAGACCCATGACTCAATTACATTGCTGTCACACAGGCAGAGCGCAGAGCAATATTGACCATCGGGAGAAATGTAATGTTAGTTGGGTTTCATAAAACTAAATAAGGGGCTGGTGAACCTCTCTGTATATATATATATGTTTTTTTAAATCACAGTTACACATGCACATAGGGCAAGTGTATGAAACATGGCTCGTAAATACAATATGATGGATTCTTTGGGTTTGAAGTATTTGTTGTGGCTCCTTCATTTACGGACTTGGTCATCAGTCCCATGTACTTGGGTGTGAATTGAATTTCTTTGGTAATCTGTATTTCTATGCTGACTGTAGCAGAAAGTGAACCTGTCATTGAATTATAGGATATGTTATCGAGTTGTAATCTCACTAATCATGCAAAGATTGGATACGCTGATTGACGTCATAGAAAAACAAACTACTATCACCCCAGCAGTCAACATTCAAGTTGCATTAGATGTAACAGTTTCAGTGTCTGCAAGTGATCTGCAAACATGGTAACTTTAAAACACGAGTGGCAACAGTAAATAAAACCCTGAATCAACCTAAAAGCAAGAAATTGTACTATAAACCACCATGTTTGCAGTGAAGGGGGGACAAATGGTAATGGTACATTATTAGTACCTGTAAATAACTTGTTTAAGGTGATGCGAACTATACCAGAATCTTTGATCTTCATAATGAGAGATGTTACACAGAATATTAATATACAGGGTTATTCAGCTAAGAGGGCCACCTCAAATACCTATGGAACAGTTTTCAAATTCTTAAATCATATTAAGGGGCTCATAAACCATAGTCCATTTCGTCCCCAATACGAACGTAGTTACCGAGAAACCAGTGGCAATTTTGTTTCACCCGCTACAACAGCTAAGAATCGAGCAACAAGTTCAGTCTCTTGAGTGACCCACACCTAGTTGATCAAGACACATACCTCACTATCTGCAATCTTCTGGTGAGAGATGCATAAACAGACTGAAATATTCCCCTCGAGATCATACGACATGTTGAAATAATGCGGTGCTTTAGGTCACCTGGAGTCATCGGGGCTTGCTGGTAGATATTGTCCTTCACTGCACCCCAGACAATATGATCCAAAGGCATCAGATTGGTCGAACATATTAAAACTCCACTGCCTCCGATATTCTACCAGCCTCAGCCAGTGCAGGCTCTACATAGTTTAGTTGTATATGTTCATCACATTTACATTGCCATGATTACTGAACGTGGCTTCGTCGGTAAAGGAATTGTCTGTTGTCTTGTACTCGCACAAGTAAAGACCAACAGAAATCCACCCTCATTTCATTAACACGATCATGCAGTTGCTGGTGAAATTATATTCGTATGTGGTACGGATTGAACTTTTGCCTCTGCAAAATCCAAACGACACTTAACTGGGTTATTCCTGTGCCTCTAGAAATGTCCGTTGTGCTCGTATGTGGATTGAGAAGGACGGGTGAAAGAAAGTCTATTGTCACCGTTTCACCTGTTGCTGGTTTGTTTCTGTTCCTCTCCAGAGGCAAATATTAATTTCCTAGACAATCTCTGGAAGATAGTTCGTAATGGACACTATCGCGATGGATACTTCTTTGCGTATATTTTCCTTGTTTCTGTACATGTCTCTCCACATCAGGTGTACCGCACACAGAATGTAATAGTACAATGGTAGCCTACATGGAATGTATTCTCCTATGTACGTGTGCCTTTCTCCCTCAACACATCACCCTGATTACTAACGGAATATCTGAAGCCACCTCAATCCACAGGAGAAATAATAAGTACAGAAATCTTTCAGTAATGGCAAACTTGCGACAATGACTTCATGGAAATACTAAAATCAGAAATCCAACAAAACTCGCCCAGTTAGTTTATTTGATGGAATCGACCTCAAAATAACTAGTACGCCTAGTCAGTACCATACTTATTTATATAGAATATATATTATATCATTGAGAAGTACTAGTTTCAGGAATTACTTCCCCTTCTTTGGCTTCTTAAATGACATAAATTAAAAGATACATTATAGAGTACTAAAAATTTATAAAGGATATGTTAAAATATCCTTTAAATGGTATGGCATATAATGATGTATAGAATTAAATCTAAAATGCTGGTGGAGACAAGAATTCTTTTATTAAAGGATGTCATTTGTGTGTTTCGGGATCTCAAATTTAAAAGATATAATCAAAATTTAAAATCTAGTTATGCACTTGGGTATGTTTATATGACTGAAAGTTAACAGTTCATCTTGTGATTCTTGGCAGATGTTGAGTTTAATACAATAGCTATTTTTTACATATTTTATTCATTTTCATACAGGTTGACTGTGTTTTCAGATATATATACTGTATATAAGGGCGAGAATACCTATTGGACTTCTGCCTCAGAAATAATCTCATGATTAAAAATACATTTTTCAAGAAACAACCCAGTCACATAATCACAAGGTACAGCTGGGATGGGAAAGTGAAATCCCTAATTGACTACATTATCTCTGACAAAGAAGCTGGAACCCTAATCACGGATGTAAAAGTCCTCCCAGGAGAGTGCTTAGAGAGTGATCATAGACTACTAACTGCCACACTAAGAAATGTCCCAAGGGAAAAGATAAAACCAAGACGCATATCCAAGATAAAAGTTTGGAATTTAGAAGAGCCGGAGAAACAGAAAAAGTATCAGAAGAAAATCAGTGACCACATCCCAAAAGATGAAATAAGAACAGGTCAAGAAGAGTGGAAAAGATTTAAAGAAACAATGGTTGGTGCTGCAGTAGAAATTGTTGGAAAAACAAGCACCAATGTAAGGGGAGAAAGAGACCCCCTGGTGGAACGATGCTGTTCAGAAAGCTATAAAAGAAAGAAATATAGCTAGGAAAGAACGGGACAAAGAAAACCAGAAGGATACAAACAAAAATGAAATCAGACTGGAACAATTGAACCAGAAATACAGAGATCTTAAACTGAAAGCGAAGAGATTAATACAATTGGAAAAAGAAAATAGTTGGACAGAATTCACTAAGAAACTAGAAGAGGACAGCAGAAACAATAACAAGCTCTTGTACAGAATTTTGAAAAACAAAAGAAACCCGTATGTCCCAATAAAAGCATTAGAAATTGAAGATGGAAACATTGTATGGAAAGAGGAAGATGTAAGAAGGGAAATGAAGAAATATTTTCTCCAGCTATATAATGGTAAGGATGTAATGGAGGAGGAATGCAACACTCCAGAAAATCAGAGCAGCAGTACGGAATATGAGCCTCCTCTGACTTGGTCAGAGGTTGAAACCGCTTTGAACAGCATGAGTAGAGGCAAGTCACCTGGCATAGACCAAATGAGTGTAGAAATGATAAAGGCTGCAGGAATCCATGGACTTCATTGGTTGTTCAGAGTTATGAATGCTATCTGGAAGGAAGAAAAAATCCCAGATGATTGGACAAAGGGTATTATAGTCCCTCTCTTCAAAAAGGGAAGTAGACGTCATTGTGGCAACTACAGGGGAATCACCCTTTTATCACATGGACTTAAGCTAATGGAGAAGATTATTGCTAAACGGATAAGGAACATCCTTGAACCCCAGTTAGAAGAAGAGCAATATGGATTTAGAGGCAACAGAGCAACCACCGACCTCATATTTGCAGTAAGGATGATCATGGAAAAATACTGGGAGAAAGGAAGGGATATCATCTTTGTCTTCTTAGATATAGAAAAAGCCTATGATAGCTTGCCTAGAGAAAAGATATGGGAATGTCTATCAAACAGAAATATCCCACAAACTCTTATCAGGAAAGTGAAAATGCTGTACAGTTATTGCCAGAGCTGTGTGCAAATAGGAGATGGATATTCAGATTGGTTTGCCACAACTAAGGGAGTGCAACAAGGCAGTGCGTTGTCACCACTGCTATTTATCTCTGTGATGGATGAAATTATGAAAAGGGTGAAACAGAATTCTGGAAATGATTTCAAGGCATTTGCTTTTGCAGATGATGTAGTGGTATGGGGTTGCACAGAAAATGAAGTACAGCAGAATCTAAATGCTTGGGACCACCAATTTAAGGAGTTTGGCCTCAAAATCAGTCATACAAAGACAGTAGCAATGGCAGTCAGCAGACAGAGGTTGCATACAAGCATTGAGCTGGATGGAGCGAAATTAGAACAAGTCGATTATTTCCAATACCTCGGTAGCATTATGACTGAAGATAACAGATGTTCTGCTGAAGTCACCAACAGAATCCAAAAAGGAGCTCAGTTTTATCACCAGGTCAGGAACCTCCTTTGGGACCAACAAATTCCTTTAACATCCAAGAAAATGATGTATCAGGCCTACTTCTTACCTATAATGACGTATGGACTTGAAACTTGTACTATCAACAGAAGAGATAGTAGCAGACTTCAGGCTACAGAAATGAAGTTCCTGAGAACAATGCTTCAGAAGACCAGAAGAGACAAGATCCGAAATGTGAAGATTCGTGCAGAGATTCAAGAGAAACCACTTCATGAAGCAATAGCAACATCAAGGTTGAAATGGTTTGGTCATGTGAAGAGGAGGAATCCAAGCAGAACGGCAAGAGTATGGCTTGAGCAAGATGTGGAGGGCAAGAGACCAAGAGGCAGACCACGGACACGCTGGATCTCCCAAATAAAAGAAGACCTGCAGGGAAGAGGTGTCGATTGGCACCAGGTAGAGGAGGAGGAAATATACCTGAATAGACAAACATGGAGAGCGCCCTTATACCGCACCCGGGAAGCTGGAGACGGTTAATGATAATGATGATGATAAGGGCGAGTCTCATTAGATTGGTAATTTGCGTATATAAATTCTTGCCGATGTTGACTGTTGGACCAATAATTAAGGCTTCTTTCCTTCGATTGAAGTATACGATTCTCAAGAGCCCCTCGATATTTAAAAGCTGGGTGAATACCGACAGAGTTTCAACTGTGTTCCACAGAAGTACACACTTGCATGAAAGCCTCGTCTTTATTTCTATAAGGTGCGTTCAAAAAGTAACGAGCCGGAGGCTGGAATGCGCATACTGGTGACTACATCGGCTAAACGTGGCGTAACAAGGTGTGGTTCCGACCAGAGCGTGGAAGGTCACAGCCCGTCGCTAGAGGGCACGTGTGCACGTCACGTGACGATACAAAGCGAGCAGCAGCATGCATCAATCGTCCCACGCTGACAGTCGCATTGCAAACAGTGACATGGAGGCGTCAAACGAAGAGCATAGAGGTGTTGTTCGGTTTCTGACAGCGGAAGGAGGAGGAACGGACATTCATTGCCGAATGTCACAAGTGTACGGCGAACACTGCATGTCCCTTGCAAGGGTCAAGGCGTGGCACAAGAGCTTCAGGGAAGGAAGGGAGTCGTTAGCCGATGATGCCCGGTCGGGGCACCCCCCTACATTACCAATGACAACGTCCAGCTGGTTGATGCACTCATTACCCAGGACGGCCGAGTGACAGTGAGAGCCATAGCTGCCGTGGTCGGATTGAGCGTCGGAAGTGTGCACACCATCATGAAGGAACGACTGCACTTGCGCAAAGTGTGTGCCCAATGGGTGCCCCACAGTCTTCAACCACACCAGGAAGCATGCCAAATAGCCCACTGTCTTTGTCATCTACAGCGCTATGCGAGGGAAGGGAATGGGTTCCTGGCACGAGGTGGTGGCTGGAGATGAGTCATGGTGTCATCACTTCGAACCAGAATCGAAACGACAAAGCCTCCAGTGGAAGCATCCAGGGCCATCCACACGAGTGCAGGAAAGGTAATGCTGACGTTCTTCTTTGACCAAGATGGCCCCCTTCTGATACACTTCATGCCGCACGGGACAACAGTGAATGCCCAGCGTTACTCGCAAACCTTGACCACCCTTCGCCAAGCGATAATAATAAAATAAAAAAATAAAAAAAAAGACCAGGCAATCTCACCCGTGGGGTCATTCTGCTCCACGACAATACACGACCTCATACGGCCAACACAGTAGCAGCACTCCTACAGAAATTCAAATGGGAGGTTCTCGGCCACCCTCCATACAGTCCAGACCTCTCTCCCTGTGATTACGCCATGTTTGGTCCCCTGAAATGGGCTATGCGGGGCCAGCGATTCACCTCGGACATCGACGTCCAGCTGTACGAGCGGAACTCGTTCACATTGCAGCTCAGGGAATTTTATGAGACAGCCATTCACCGCCTCGTTTCACAGTGGGACAAGTGCCTCAACAGCCAGGGCCAATACTTCTAACACAAAGGTACTGGTTTCTGTAATTATGCCTCCGGCTCGTTACTTTTTGAACGCACCTTATAATATATTCCTACCTTAAAAGCAGCCACCACTGCAGCAGGATCCACATCACCTTCGAGTTTTGTTCTGTGGATGATATGTGATGTTCGGTTCTTCTCATTATTCTCATCTCGATATCGTCGGAGCTTTAACTTCAAACCTTCAATACCAAAGGCAGTCCTTGGTGAAAGAGCCTGGAATAATCATATATAAAGTTATTTAAAAAATATGCAAAACAAATGTCAACAATGTATAGTAATTTACAACAATTCACATCAAATGACTCCCTCCTCCTACATATCTATCGGATTAGATAGCAGCCAAGACTGATAATATAGACATAATGCATTTAAAACAACTATCTTCATACCAGGTACAAAGGCCGTACTGAAAGTCATAAGCAACATTTTTCTCTTTAATATAGGATAACCATGCACACATCAGCGTAATCTTCAGACTTTCTGGTACACGTGCTTGTACCGAGACGTTATTAGCTTTTTATCGTGTGAGCAAGGAGTTACAAAATGGCCCACGTCAATGTTTCGTTGCGTAACATGCTGTGATAGAATTCCTTGTTAAAAAAGTAATCCCTGCTGCTGAAATTCACCATAGACTTCAACATGCTCATGGATTTGTGTGTTAGGGTGCTAGCAGTGTTCGGAGATAGGTGAAACATTTTGAAGATGGAAACATGAGCATTCAAGATTAGCGCGTACTGGTCACCCTTGAACTGTCTCCACTGAGTGCAACATGACAAGCATTGATGAAATCATTAAAGAAGACAGATATGTCATTATCAGTTAAATTGGGGCAAGACTTACATAGGATACAGTGCAGTGCAGGAAATGATTTTGTCACTTAAGCTTACAAAAAAATGTGTTCTTGCAGGTCCCATGGTTACTCACCAAAGAAGCACGAAGTTCAAAGAAACCATCACTCAGAACCTTTTGCAGAGACATGGAAATGAAGGAGATGATTTATGGATGAGTATTGTAACGGGGGATGAGAGGTAGTTCCACCACTACGAACCAGAAATAAAACGACAATGTTACACATATATCCACTTTACAATAAAACTTTTTTTTATATATATCACTCGATGTCCTTATACACTTTGATACATGTTTCGGCTCTATGAGCCTTCTTCAGTCAAACACACTAATAATTCTCATAAAACAGTCTATGGTTTGATCTCTCAATAAAAATTAGTTAACATTTTTAAATAGTCATGATGATTAAAACAAATGGACATAAAATGCTTAAAGAATTTAACTACGTAGAAAAATTCGAATCATGGACCCATCGTCGTTGAAATCTTTTCCAAACAAGGGACCTGTAACAATAAAAAAGTTCCTGACAATCTACAATTCCTACTTGGAAACCTGAACCGAGACTCTGATTGGACAAAAATCTTTCCCCATTGTACAAGCATCTTGTAAAAGAATCGTGTATAAGTAGTCCATGTAGCAATGGGTCAACGGATGTTGTTTGTTTAATACTTTTGCAAATTGTGTTCAACAACCTGTAAAGCGGAAAGATAATTGGAAATATGAAAAGGTAAACTATAACATAACCCATGCATAAATGACCAAATGTTTACATACCGCAGTTTGAGACCATGAACTATCACCTCGCACATTGAAAGATAAACAACAAATGTGTTCAATGTGTTAGGTGATATCATGGTCTCCAAACTGCGGTATGTGAACATTTGGTCATTTATACGTGGGTTATGTTATAGTTTACCTTTTCATATTTTCAATTATCTTTCCACTTTACAGGTTGTTGAACACAATTTGCAAAAGTATTGAACAAACAAGTTCCGTTTATCCGTTGCTACATGGACTACTTAAACACTATTCTTTTACAAGACGCTTGTACAATGGTGTAAGTTTTTTGCCCAATCAGTCTCTCAGTTAAAGTTTCCAAGTAGGAATTGTAGATTGTCAGGAACTTTTTTACTGTCACAGGTCCCTTGTTTGGAAATTATTTCAAAGACGATGGGTCCATGATTCAAATTTTTGTACATAGTTAAATTCTTAAAGCATGTTATGTCTAATTGTTTAAATCATCATGACGATGTATGAGAATGATTAGTGTGTTTGACTGAAGAAGGCTCATACAGCCGAAACATGTATTAAAGTGTATAAGGACATCGAGTGATACAAAAAAAGTTTTGTATTGTAAAGTCAGGGTGTCTAGTGTAAGGATGAAGTAAAAATTAGGTACCTTTTAGTTACCTTTTAGTTACCTTTGAATTCAAGTTACGTCTGCGGTCTACAAGCATAGGCGATCAATACGCGGTGAAGAAAAACAACAATGAACTGTTTTTAAAGAAGTTTTTTATTTATCGTATGGCTTTTAGTGCCGGGAGTGTCCAAGGACATGTTCAGCTCGTCTGAGTTTGTAGCTGCTTCCAACGGACACCCTTAGGGTGAGCTACAAGTTCCGTTCAATTTCAAGTTGCTACCAGATATCAATGATACCTAGTGGTGAACGTTGGAACTTTGATAGAGCGTTCCGACGAAATATAACCTAACAATTTAGCTTCACACAAGTTTTGTCTGTGGAAGAATCCTTTACATGCCATAAATCCATGACATGGGACCGCTGGCTTTACTTCCCCTCCGAAGGAAGGCATATGAAGGATTTTTAACGCTTTAAAAAAATCCGACGACTTCGGCCGGGTTTGAACCCGCTATATTGGGCACAGCAGTTCAGCATGCTACCAACTACACCACCGAAGCCGCTTTAAATGAAATTCACATGATGTTATAAAAAATTAAAAAATAATATATAGTAGATATTTAATATCCAATGAGTTGTTTCAGCTAATATGTCGTCTTGTCCACAATATGTTGTTATTATTACGGTACCAAGAGGTTGCTCAGCTCTTGACCATTTGGCGAGATTTCCTTCGTCCCCGCGATAGGTCGCGAAGAAATGTATGCGATGTTACGCGATCGTCACCGAATTCTGTCTTCGCAGTCAAATGCGGAGAAATATCGAGATGTTACACGATCGGCGCTGGTCTCAGTTGTTTGGTGAGCTTCCCGTAGTTTTCACGATAGAACACGGAGAAAAATCGCGATTTAGATCATCAGCGTCACTTTTAGTCATTCGACGAGATTTCCATTGTCCTTGAGTTCGGGCACAAGAAAATATAGCATTATTACGCAATCGACGCCACTTGCTGTCCATTTGACAAGAATACAGTTGTCCTCGTCATTGAATGCGGAGAAATATCGCGATGTATCGCAGTCGCTGCCGCTCTCGGCCGTTTTACGTTGTCCTCGAGATATTATGCAATCGTCGCCGCACCCGGCCTGTCTATCTGTCCTGATAGAATGGCGGAGGCAAGCTCAAGGTTGGGCATGGTTAAAATTCACCCGTAGTTATGAACATGTTGTTCGGTCGGCGCCGTGATTCCCTTTGTCCCTTTGCTGTAGTTGGGAGTTCATGAGTTCAGGGTGGATCACGAGGAGGATTTAGTATTTCGATGCTACGTAGGCTGACATTTTTAAGTGGGTTGATGCACTTCTCGCTCTCCGCACGCTTTTAAGTATACCGTCATGGGAAAAGTGGCAAGTAGGTTTCGTGATGGGTGCCCCGTGATGGGTGCCCAATCACCTTTGACAGGATTCCCGCAATCCTCGTGGTCACAAGTTCACGATAGGGGACGGGTTTTATGATTTTACGCAACTGACGTCGATCTCGGTCCGTTTGACGAGATTCCCGCAGGCAAGTCGTGCGGTCAGCCGGCCGTCTTAAGGATGCGATTTTGGAGGATGAACGTTCGAAGTAGGTACGGTATCGAATATTACGAATTGTTCTGAGAGGATTGCACGAATAATACGACAAGAGGGTAAGTTTTATTTCGATTGAGAACCACGAATTATCAACAAGTTATCGAAATAATCGGTTAGATTATATATCCGATTGAACGAAAGTCCGAAGGAAAAATCGACTTATAACGGAATTTCGAATTAACCATACTGAATGTCGCAAATTTACTTGACATATTTTTTAAATATGTTATATGTATTTCGAAGATTTTTCGCATTTTTTCGCAAGATTGCGACATTAAATTGTTTCGCGTTATTTCTGGACTTCAATTTGACATAGTTTCCAAATAACAGAAATGAGAGATTTCTTTTTAGTTTCGGAAGTATTCGCAAATAAACGTCTCGCGGAAAGTCAGGTTTCCTAATACAGTAACACAGAAAAATATTTCACACGAAACTTAAGACTTCTTGATGCCGAAAATATACGTTGAACCGATGTATACCGCTCAAGGTATCCTCAGTATGTATTTCCTTGAGGTCGGGCATGGAGACATATAGCTTAGTACTATGCAATAGGCACGGCGCCGCTCGCGTGAAACTCGCAATCTCTGAGCCTAGCGGCGCGAGTTTAAAGGATTCAACCCACCTTCAGAAAATTTTCGTTACCCGTTTGTAAAATTCGTTACTTTTTCGTTACTTTCGTTACCCATTTGTAAAATTAGTTACTTTTTCGTTACTTTCGTTACCGGTAGACACCCTGAAAGTGGATATTTGTGTAACATATAATCAATACGGGAAAATTTAGAATAATGACTCGAGTCATAGATATTGATAAAACAACAAAACATGGAATGCCAACATTTGGATTCGCCACTGAAAAATATTGCAAAGACACTGCAGTCTGCTGGGAAAGTTATGGACACCATATTCTGGGATGCGGAGGGTGTCATTCTGACAATTTCTTGAATCTGGGCAAACTAAAAATGCTGCCGCTTTCCTTGAAACAAGTCACAAGCTTTGTTGTGCATTGCATGATAAACATCCTGGAAAGAACATCATCCTGCAACACAGTGCTCTTTTCACCAGCGAGAGAATTAAAAAATTTGGATGAGAAGTTATGCCGAATCCTCCCTAGCGTCCAAACTCTGCACCCTCCGACTACCATCTTTTTGGTTTTCTAAAGGAGCAGATGAGAAGTCAGCGCTATCAGGTGAAGGAGGACGTGAAGAGAGCAGTGCATCAGTGCCTTGGACATGCCGGAACGGACTTCTACCGCCAAGAAATCTTCAAATTTCCACAACGATAGGAAAAATGTGTCCAAAGGAATGGAGACTATGTTGAAAAATAAACAAAAATTTATAGTTTGAAATGATGCATTTATTATTATTATTATTAATCTTGATTGGTCACATTGGACCACTTGAGTCGTTCCACAATCACTTCTTCTTTGAAGGTAGTACTGCTTGGTTCTTGCGCTCTTTCCAGTACTTTTTCATTCTTTCAGATCGGGATTTTCTCAACTCATCTGAAATCTCCATAGGCTTTCTGTGTGTCATTTCTGCAGAAAATTTGTGAGTTTTAAGAATGGTGTTAATTTTATTTTTCTCCTCGGCATCTGTTATCTTGAGTCCAACTGCTTTGAGATCTTGTTGGATTTCTTGGATCCATTTTCCTCCAGTTTTCTTTCCTAGATTTCTCATCACCAGTTGGCGTACAATTCTGTTTTCTGGAAGCCGTAAGATGTGAAAAAAATATGAAATTCTTTTCTTCTTCATTGTGCTGGTGATTGGATCAATCTCACGATAGAATCCTCCAGACTCCCTCAACCTGATACTTTTTATTTATGCACGTTCTAATGATTCTTCTTTCCGTTTTGAGGAGCTGATCAGTTCTTTGTTCATTTTTAATTTGGAATGCATTTAATGTATCACAATTAATAAATATATTTCTGTAAAAAAAAATTACTCATGACTTTCAGTATGCCCCTTATAGATAGTACAACAGGATTTCACCAACATAAATATACACTCATTACCTTTAGGTACTCTTGACGGGGCTAGGATTTTGGAAGTAAAATAAAAATATAAAAATAAATATATAGATAGGGTTAGAAAAGACACAAACGCTAGTTATGGAAGGAAGGGTCGAGGATGAAAACTGTACGGGTAAACCAAGGTTAGAATGTGTTAAACAGATTGCCTCTGATGTAGAGTGTGGTAGCTATATAGAGATGAAACGATTAGCTCAGAACATCGAAGCATGGAGCGCTGCATCAAACCAGTCAAAAGACTGAAGTCTCAAACAACAACAACAACAACAACAACAATTAAACTGAAGAATATACATCAAATAGCTGTTTATTTAGAACTTTCCACACACAATGTGTATTATATCTGGCAATATCAGGCCTATGGAATTAGTTTCCATTTCAATTATGGCTAATCGTTAATAAGATGATCATGTAAATGGTTAAATGTTTCTCTGAACAACTGTGGTTGGCTGAGATGCTGGGGTGCCAGAATGTTGTCCTCGCAAGGTGCCTTAACAAGCAAGTTAATCTATCGATAAGAGAAAGAAGCAACGAAGTTTGTAGTTTTAATTGACAGTTAATCATGCGATCATGAGCCACGGGACTTAATCTTTTTACGTGGAATCAGATCCACCGGACATGGCATTTCACTTCGAAAATCCCACGTGCATTGACCGGGAATTGAACCCGGTCCCCCTTGGTGAGAGGCAGATAGCTTGACCACTCTACCACCACGCCCCACGATCGATAAAAGACTGTCACATTCGAACATACTACACTGTCATCAGACCAAACTGGGATTGAACTTGGAATATCAGTACACAAGAAAAAGAAACCTCAAAATCTTGACACAGCCCCAGCAGTGGTGTCGTATTTCCTGTATTACTATTTACTGATTTGCTAGGTAGATATTAAAATCATTTTTTAAATATGTGCATTCCTTAAATTAGTGTTTATAAAGTGAAAGCTAATTTTTCAAGTTTGAAATAATGTAGGATGATTACAGGTAATTCTAATTATTCTATGGAAAAAAAAAAGCGCGATATACATTCACAAAACCATGATCATAAAAGTTGGTCCTTGGTAAAGCCCAACACACCAGTCTCTGCTGCGACATGACCGGAGAGGCGTGGCCACCGAACAGGAGGAGGAGTAGGACTGTTCTAGCTCGACTGATCGCTCGAGTCACTTTTAAAACCGAAACGAAATATCACGCGCACCGCTGGGTCAAGTTTGGCAGGGTACAGTTTCTACATATGAGTAGTATGAAAGGCAGCATTTTCCTGAATATGTAGAAAAATGAATCACAATTCTATGGCTAGTAGTTTACCTTTTATGTTATTTTAAAATTATTTGATAAGAGGACACTACTCATCGATCATTAATCACTCACTCATCAATTACTACCTGTAAAACCTTCTGCAATGTAGGCATGGTTTTATTCGAATATTGAAGTTGCAAAACACTTTCAGTGTGCACAAGTTTTTAACATGTCTTGTCGTCACAGAAACCAGCTTTAAAGAAAACTAATCAGTTAGCACATCACACGAAGTCACAAAAAATAAAATAAAATAATAAATAAAGAAAAGTATGGTACATGAAAATGGACAAATCCAAAGAACAGGAAACCTGGAATTTATTGACCTCAAAGATGCCTTAATCTGAAAGTGGTTCCACCTCAGATATTTTTCCTTCAGATTCCCCAGAAGAAATGGAGTCTTGTCCCAGGTGTGTGACGATAGGCTCTTTTTCTGAGTCATCTTCATACTGGTATTAATCCCTCAGGATCCATATATTCGCGCTCAGTCTGTCCACGTTACGACACACTGGGGCCTTCATCAAGTACTGTTAAGTACTCGTCCCTAAATAGACGGCTTCATTTGATGCTCCACTTAGTGAAATATATTCGGACACAGTGCTTGACTGTGCAGTAGTGTTCTGCTTTGATGATTTCCATGCTATTGGTCCACCTCCAAGTAGAAATAGATAACCAGATTAAGATTTCCTATCTACCTTGTCATTTGCCCCGTCGGCATCACTGTATCAGACAACTTGGCACCCTTGCATTCCTGTTTCTGTCTGAAGAAAAGTTGGTCCCTTACTTTTGGTTCCTTTTAGATAACCAAGTACTCTGAGGGCACATGACCAATGTTCCTCACCAAAAGAGTTATTAAATTGGCTTAGGTAATTAACAGCCTGCGTTATGTCAGGCTTTGTCCATGTACTAAGATACATCAATGATCCTATCAGATTTTGGTAAGGTACACCAAGCTGCTTCCCTTCATTTCTCATTAAATATAGCCCATTAACCATGGGAGTTTTAGGTGTTGGATTACCAACATCAAACCTCAGCAGGAGTTCATCAATATATTTTTCATGTGATAATTTAATCTCTCCATTCATATTCCTTATGACTCACACACCAAGGAAGTATTTAAGTTCTCCCAGGTCTCTACAATCAAAGTTACTTGACAGCCTATCTTTCAAGAATTCCATGCTTTTACAATTATTTGAGAAGACAAATATGGCATCTACATGAATTGCAACATACCGTATAACCGCTCTTTCACACTTTTGTAAATCAAGAAAAAGTGTAAAATGTGGGAAATCATTAGGTTACATTTTTTTATGAACACTCTGAGCCAAAGTATAGAACTCTTAAAATAAAAGCTTATTATTGACATAACACTTTGGAATTTCAAAATACTGCACCTTACAATATTCATTGAACATTTGATTACAATATTCATTTGATTACACAAACACTGTAGTGCCTACCTCCTGGCAAAGAAGTCCAATATTGTTTTTTTTGCTTTGCACTTGCATTATTGATCACCTCGATCTGTTTTTCCAATTTGTACAAATTATCAAAGTTATCACTATTTCCATATGCAGCAGAAATATATTTTTTGATAGTGTTTAGTGCTGCAGTTACCATTGCACGAGAGGATACACTATTATCTTCACAGTCGTCTTCACTATCACTATCTTCAGTTTGGCCTACATCTTCCTGCATATGCGATTCCACCCTATCTTCCACTGACACTGTTTCAGCGGTGACAACTTCATTTTTTTTTTCTTTCAGAAATGTTAACTTCAAAGTCATTAAGATTTGACATTGTTCCGTATGACAAGATTATATAAATAGATAAATAATTATCCTTTTATTCTAGATCCGCCTAGACAATGCAAACTTTTATTGATGTAATCATAGATTACATATTCTACAAGGTGATCAATAATGCAAGTACAAAGCAAAAAACAATATTGGACTTCTTTACCAGAAGGTAGGCAATACAGTGTTTGTGTAATCAAATGAATATGTGATCTATGATTACATCAATAAAAGTTAGTATTGACTAGGCGGATCTAGAATAAAAGTATAATTATTGATCTATTTATAGAAAATTTCATTGTCGATGCACACAAAATCATCCACTGAGCAATCAGTACGGAGCTCATTCCAAGCAGATGTAAGCACATCATCATCATCATCATCGTCTTTCATTCTTCATTGTCCTTGAAGAAGCCAGCTTTCAGGAAACAGTTGGAGATTGTGGATGCTTTAACCTCCTTCCAGGCCTTTGCAATGAAGTGTACGGCATCAAGTACAGATATTGTGAGGGAGGTTGACACTTTCCTGCCTCCATCAAACTCGGTGCCCTATGCACAATGTTCCCTCTATAATAAGACTTGAAGGCATGGATTACTCCCAAGTCCATAGGCTGCAATTTGCTTGTGCAGTTTGCCGGCAAGAATTCAAGCTGCACATTCCACAAATGCAAGTTCTAAGGATGTGCAGGACAGCAGTCAACAAACTGAAGAATCTTCCTGTTCTGTGCTCCCATCTTTGCATCAAGAGCATGCAACTGCTTCACAAAAAGTTCAGACGTCATCCATGGCTTTTTATTAGAATCGTAACTAGTGGGTAGGGTCTTCACATTCTTGAAGCAACGTGGCCGTTTAGATTTCCCAATGACCAATGGATGGAGCTTTTCAGAGCAATCAGCATTAGCACGTAACATCACAGTAAGGCGAAGTTTACTATGCTTTCCTCCATGGCACTTTTCCCCTTTGAAAATCAGCGTTTTATTTGGATGGACATTGAAAAAAAGACCAGTTTCATCGAGGTAAAAAATGTCCTGAGGTTTGTACTGTTTCGTTAGCTCCTTCAACCTATCCTCTTGCCAATCACAGACACTATCATCATTAACAGCACTGGACTCCCCGCACACAGTTTCGTAAACCACATTAAAGAGCTTTTTGAATCTGTCGATCCATCCATTTGACGCCGAGAAGTTCTCAATCCCAAGCCTATCGGCCACTTTGCGCGCTTATTCATGCAACAACACGCCACTGACTGGAATGTTCGAAGCACGTGTAGTCTGAAACCAGTTTTTCATAATTTCCTCCAGCCCTCCATATTTGCTATAAGTTACCTCGCTTACTTCCTTTTCTTACAATTTGGTCCTCTTTCATTCGCCACTTCCCTAATTGCGTCTTTATTTTTAACGATTGTGTTCAACGTCGAGACTGATAAGCCTAAGGTTTTCGCAAGATCGACGATTATCCAAGTGCTTGAGGATTTGTAAATTTTTCTCTATTGACAAACATGATCTTCCCCTACGTTTGTCCATTTCTGAACAAGCTGCTCACTTTAATAACAAAACACGAAAATCAAGTTGCTAACACCAGTTTGAACCAAAGCGCAATGCAAAGAAAGATACTAAGCCGCCATTTGCATCAAAGAATATGCTGCCGAGTGTCAGTTAGCAAAGAGAATATAAGTGAGTCAGTTACTACCAACCAACAGCTGCACAACTTAACTCGTCAAGAGAAATTCGTTCTTCACATATTGGTGAAGTGCCGGTTATTGCTCCCTGGCGCCTATCTGCTGAAGCTGTATGGTCAAGGCCACCGGAGTACCACAGTACGCGCCGTGCGGCATGTTCAGTGCTTCGGAGTTTAACAGAGTCTTGTTCTCAAACAAAACTGTCTTTTCGTTGACAGCGACCAATATCGGTATCTGTTAAGATGATCGCCACTTTTTTAGTGGAAAAAGTAGCGCTCCCATGCGGCGTCACATGATGAATAACACATGGCTTCGTCCCGCACCTGCATTCAACACGCCGTACAATTAGTTATGAAGAATAGGACTTTTTCAATTTCCACCTATTCAATACATTTAATTTTGCCACACAAGTATCATTTCCAGTGGAATTAGTTTCCGTTGGGGTAGCAATAAGCTGCTTGGTACGGCCTGGCGACATTTAAGGTCGTCACATGGGCATTTTGTTCGCTTTGTTATATCAAGTAATTATTATTATTATTATTTAAAATCGATGTCTTCTCTTTATGTTCGCTGATCTAAGAGGTGTAAATTGCTGGAAATTTAACATTTCATTAACGTAAAAGCGGGGACAAGATTGCATTGAAAACATAGGAAAATTGAAGGGGCCGAGGATAAATATTGTAAATGGCGGGAAAACTTTAATTGCGGGAACGTAAAAGCGGGGTTACACTGTATGTAACAACATCATTGGGTTCTCTCCTTATATACACACAAGGGTCACCCTCGCATCTTTAGTACATCTACCCTGTGTAACTTCTTATTCCATGCCCTAGACGTCTGCTTGAGTCCATAAATTGCTTTGTTCAATTTACATACTTTACCAGGTACTTCGACATAGCCTTCTGGTTGCTCCATATATACATCCTCCTTTAAATCTCCATTCAGGAATGCAGTGCACACATCTAAATATTTTGACATGAGACCTAATTGATTTGAGAGAGAGAAATCAGTTCTCTTAAACTAGAGAGTCCCTGGATTGTGATTCTAACTACATGTGAAAATGTGTCAAAATAATCCACGCCATAATGTTGTGAAAAAACTTTTGCAACTAGGCGTGCTTAGTACCGTTCCACATTTCCATTTGAATCATTTTTTTATTTTAAAGACCAATTTGTTTTTAATAATATTCTTATTGGGGGGCTTATCTATAGAGTACAGACATTGTTAACCTTTAAAGATTCTAACTATTTTAGCATGTCCTTTTTCCAATGCGTCCCATCACTACTTTTGACAGCCTCGTCCCTGGATTGTGATTTGATGTTACTTGTGGTACATTTGTAAGTAACAAAATCTGTATACTCTTCAGGTTTCCTGTTTCTTTCTGGATACCTACTCTTCCCTGCTTCTTTCTGCACTACCACTTCTTTGTTGTTTAAACTTTCATTAGAAATGGTGACATGCTCACAACTGCCTGACTCTCCACCCTCAGAATCTACTTCAGATCCTGACAGATAACATCAAACCACAATCCAGGGACGAGGCTGCCAAAGTAGTGATGGGACGCATTGGAAAAAGGCCATGCTAAAAGAGTTAGAATCTTTAAAGGTTAACAATGTCTATACTCTATAGACTCTACCTTCCCTATCACTGTTCAGCTCTTCTACTGGTTCAACAACTTCACCTCCTAGCTCAGTGACTTGACTGTGCTGTGGTGCAATGATAATTTGTGTCTGGTCTGTGCTTATACCTGGAATGTTGTTTAATGTGATCGAGATTGAACCGTGTGCTTGTTTCTTTAGTTGACTTGGAAATTTTGAATCATCAAAAGTGACTCTGATGGCACAAAATACTGTTTTTGGATTCTGTGGATCTATAAGCCTGTATCCCTTTTGTGTCTCACAGTAGCCAATAAAAATACACTCCCTACCTTTATCTCCCAACTTCTTACTTTCATTCTTGGGTATATGAAAAGAAGCTAGGCATCCAAAAACTCTTAGATGACTTACATCTGGCTTGTGTCCTGTCCAAGCTTCACACGGCACCTTACCCTGTAGAGACTTTATGGGTGAAATGTTCTTTAGAAATGTTGCTGTCAGAAGTGCCTTTCCTCAGTACATGTTGCTTAAGCCAGCTTCTTTTGGCATAGCCCCTACCTTTTCTTGTAAAGTTCTGTTAACCCTTTCTGACACTCCATTCTGTTCAGGTGTAGAAGGTATAGCAAGTTGATGTAGTATTCCTTCTGACTTGAGATATTGTTCGAAGATGTCTGAACAATACTCCCCACCATTATCAATTCTTAGTACCTTAATTTTCTTTCCTGTTTGTTTTTCTGTCAAGGTTTTATATTCTTTGAACTGCTGCAGTACCTCACCTGACTTTAGTTTTGAGAAGTCCCACATAAGTGTAAATTACCTCCTAGGCTAGTCGTGTCCATTGAACAGAGATCTGAGTGTATTACTCCCAATGTGTTATCTGCCCGGAGTGTCTTACTGATAGGGAAAGATGTCCTCGTTTGGTTTGCTTGAACACAAGTATTGCATACAGTATTTGTGACTTGACATGTCCATGCCATTAACTAGCCCTTCTGACAACAATTTGATGTTTTGTTTCCCTAGGTGAGCCAATCTTTTGTGCCACAAAGTGTAATCACATAGTGAATTAGCTTCGAGTGTGTTGAGCTCCTTAGTTTCTAGGTTAACTTTGTATGTACCATCTTTCGCTTGAGCAACTAATAAGGGTTTGTGTGTGATTTGTACGCCCTCTCTCCTAACAATGGAACAACCTTCTACATCAAAAAGAGCCACAAAGCCAGATTTGCATATGTTACTCATGGACAGTAAATTTTCTGACAAGTTTGGGACATAGGTAACATTAATTTCTGTAAGTCCATTTGGTCCATTAACACAAAGATCTCCCTTACCTTCAGTGAACAGTTTTTGCTCACCAGCACACTGTACCGCCTGTTTGTCAATATTCTGAACATTTTTTAGAATACCTCTTTGATTAACCATGGTTGTGAAAGCACCGGAATCTATATAGAATTCGACACTTTTTGTTTTCACTTGACATGGTTCGATTGCTATCGCTGCTGGACACATATATTGCTGCGAGACGTGCTGCTCCTATACACCAAGTTCTTGGTCCCGAGTTTTCACCCGAGTTGTTTCTTTTTCCTGGTCTGTCCTTGTACCAGCATTCACCCTTGTGGTATTTCTTGCAGATGTGACATTTCTGATGCTGGCCGCATCCGCCGCTATCCATCTTCTGCTGTATGTCACCATGTTGTTTGTTTTGGCCGCTTCCTCCGCCTTACCAATCACCGCACGACGATCCTTGGAGTTGGTAACGGTGGTGCTGCTGTTGGCTACTTTGGGAAGTACCACCGTGGTGTTGTTTCCTCTGTTTCCCGCTGCCTATGTAGAGCACTGAAGTAGTTTTGCCGCCAATGGACAGCTCCTTCATACCTTCTCGCACGAGCTCGGCAGTGACCATCTCGAACATTATGTCTTCAGCCTTCTTGACGCTGTGCTCGATGAGTTGTCTCAGCCATTTATATTCAGGCTTGAGATTGCGAAGTGTTAGAAAGGCAGCAAACTCGTCGTCGACTGGTTTACTGGTTTGAGCGAGTTGGTTAACAATGGTTCTCATTTTGATAATGTAATCTTGAAGGGAGTTGCACTGTTCGTGTTTTGTGCTCACCAATTCCTCCATCAGAGCAATTCTTCTTATGACCGCAGAATCTCCAAAAATCACACGCAGATTTGACCAGGCTTCATTGGCTGTTTTTGCAGACCTTACGTTTATCAATAAAGTTGGCTGAATGTTCATTGACATCCTCATGCGGCTCGAAAACCTCGCTACCACTCGTGAGTCTCTGGTTTATCATGAAATTGCTCCCTCAAAGGGTTGAGAATATACTCCCACAGGTTTTCACTTCTCAGAATCATTTCCATCAAGAACTTCCAGTTTTCCCTGTTTTCAGGACCCATAAGCTTCTTGATTAAGGCTTGTTGTCCAATGGGAGCAAATGGAGTCATCATACCAGTTGATATGGCACTTCCCGTCATTGCATCGAAGGTTTGCACGATACTGATCGTAGCATCAGTCATATTCTTGCAGGATGTTTAAGTTCACTTTCACACCTTTAAAAATTATTTTGCAAGAAACACTCCCACAATAAGTTCGTCTCCGGCGTGGTAGCTTAACCTTACTTAGGCGCAAGTTTATCACTACACTCGTATATAAGTTACTCGTGATTAATTTTACTACGAATAACTGATGTATGCTTTACGGTCCATGATCCTGGGCCCTTAACCTGTTAGAATGTAATATGTTTTGAGTGTTCTTTAGTTTCATTTAAACATTTACAAGAGTGTTGACAAAATACACAGCATGCTAGCTTAAAGTCACAACGGAAGAAGAACCTTCCTTTGTTTTATTTATTGTTTCATTGCCATTACAGAATTCCAATGAATAAGGAGATTATATCCACATAATTAAGATAGATACTGTATATCGATCTCCAACACCTGGCAACGTTGAGAAAATGCTGTGCATTGCCAAGTGGTCAATGGCAAATTGTGCAGTGGATGTCATACCCATCGGCAAGACTCATTTAGGCTGTGACAAACAGTTTTTGCTGAGACTGGTAAATGAAGCAAGGGCCCTGCAGGATCTCTCTGGATGGAGTAGTACTTGCTGCTACTACATGTCAGTGATTCGACGATCTAATTACTCTATTTGTAGAAAGTCTGGCAGAACAAGAACTCTTACATAATGCCATGGCATATTGCCCTGTCTCTTCATATGCATAAGTTAGTCATTAGGTCTCTTCAACAATATACTGTAAAATCACCCTAGTCATCATCATCATCATTTTCCATCTCCAGTTTCCCGGGTGTGGCAAACAAGTGCCCTCCATCTTGCCCGATCTTGGTACACCATCCCACATCGTCCCAGTTAAAACCATTCTTCTCCACCTCTGATCGAACTGTCTCTATCCATCGTCTCCTTGGTCTTCATCTTGGTCTCATTCCTCTGACATCCAGGTTAAGTACTTCTTAGCTGTTCTAGAGCTATCCTTCCTCATTAAATGGCCACACCACTGAAGTCTGAGTTTCCTCAGAAAGTTGGTAACAGGGATCCTGATGCCAGCTGTTGCTCTGTGTACCTCATTTCTGATCTTTTCTCTCCTGGTACTTTGGTTCATAGTCCTAATAAATCTCATTTCTGTGGCTTGAATTCTACTGTAATCCTTACATAGCAATGTACATGTTGTTGTTGTTGTTGTTTGAGTCTTCAGTCTTTTGACTGGTTTGATGCAGCTCTCCATGCCTCCCTGTCCTGAGCTAATCGTTTCATCTCTACATAGCTACCACACCCCACATCCGAGGCAATCTGTTTAACATATTCTAACCTTGGTCTACCCCTACAGTTCTTGTCCTCGACCCTTCCTTCCATAACTAAGCTTGCTATTCCTGGGTGTCTTAGTATGTGTCCTACCAACCTATCTCTACATGTTTCCATACCATAAGTAAGGAACAAAGTAGGTGTGATACAACGTTGCCTTTGCTGCCAAGGGTATATTTTTGTCCTAAAGTAAGTGCCGAACTTGGTTATAGAAATGTGATGCTTTCTGTGTCCTACTTAGAATTTTTTGTTTGAGGGTGTTATCCTTGGAGACCATACTTCCAAGATACTAGAAGTGAGAAATGGATTCTAGTTTTGCTCCCTCTAAATATATGTTTGAACTTTTCCTCTCTCTGCTAATGGTCATTTCAACAGTCTTGGCCTTGCTGATCTTCAAGCTAAATTCTTTAAATTTGTTGTTCCAAGCTGTCAGTCTCTCCTGTACTTCCACTTCTGTTTCTCCCCATAAGACTACGTCATCTGCAAATCAAAGCTCGTGATTCACTTTCAGTTTCCTTAATAGATTTTCAAATTCTGTCCATAACAGTGAGTGGTGACAAGGCACTTCCTTGCTGGACTCCTCTTTTTTGTCTGAAACCATTCAGAATGACCATTTCCTATTTGGACACAACTATAACAACTCCGATATAACATCCTTATTTTGTCAACCAGGTAGTAGGGCACTTCTAAGTCTTCAAGACATTTCCAGATCTTATTACGGGGAACACCATCGTAGGCCCTTTCAATGTCCAAAAACACGATCACAAGATCCTTTCCACGTTCCCAATATTTTTCGGCCAAAATCCTTAGAGCAAAAATGAGATCAACAGTGCTTCGACCTTCCCTGAAACCATGCTGTTCTTCTTCTTCTAATAAGGGTTCAACTATCTTCCTCAATCTGTTTTCTAAGATCTTTTCCAACAACTTCTGAGTATGCGATAGAGTAATGCCCCTGTAGTTTCCACACATCTTGCGGTTTCCCTTTTTGAACAGTAGAAAGATGATTCCTCTCGTCCAGTCATCTGGAATACTATTCTCTTCCCAGATGACTGACAGTACTCTGAAAATCTATTGTAGGCCAGGTGTTCCAGCGACCTTTATAATATCCGAGGTTAATTCGTCAAACCCTGGAGACTTTCCATTTCGCATGTTCTTCAGTGCCATCTCTACTTCCAGCCATGTTAAAGGTTGTTGGTCCTCATGAATTTTTTCAACTGTGCCATCACTAACATTACTGTTGTCAACATCACCATTCAGCAGCATGCTGAAATGCTTCATTTCCTTTCTAACTTCGAGGTTTGTTCTTAACAACTTTCCATCATCAGTTTCCAGAGCAACAATATTAGTATGCTCACACCTTTTATTCTTGACCACCCTATACAGTAGCTTTTTATTGACTTGGCCATCCTAGTGCAAGGCTGAAATGTGTCAGTATGTAAAAGGGAGAGTGCATAGTAATTCAAGAAGCAAACAGAATTTCCAATCATGATTCATAAGAAATTGTGAAGTTCACTGCATGTTTCTCTCTGAACAACATTTCCAGGTTGCATTTTCAGTATGGATGCTGAAGCCAGGTGCTTTATGCATAGGATTCAGAATAGCATACCTGCCAACTTTCCAGGTGGCCTTTCCGTAAAATACCAGAGCGACAAAACCTGTGGAAAACCGCATGCAACAAAATTCTCGTTATTTTCCTCCTTTCAGGTAAGCAGAGTTCTTCATCATGGATAATGTATAAAAGACTACATGTAACTGATGACATTGTAAGGGACAAAACATTTCACCTGAATGAAACTAAAACAAATATCCTTAAAAATGAAATCCATTTATACAACTTAATTCGTACATGCATATGACCTCAGCTTCGCAACTCAAGGTGAAGGACAAATGAAGGGATAGGGGTGTAGCAGGGCCCCTCAGGATGCATGTGCCGGTGCACCGCGCGGGGCAAGGTTCAAAAGACAACCTTTCTAGGTAGACCACAGTGCAAACCCTCACTCCTCTCTTTCCCTACACTTGTCTCGCTCACTCCGCCCGACTCGCTCTTCCTCACTTTCACCGCTTCAACTGTGGATAAAGAACGCTCTTCTTCATGACTGAAGGGGTAGAAGCCATTTTATCAGTGTTGCCTTTTTCTAATAAAGAAAGCTATCTTCTTCACCATTCCTCAACGTCCTTAATTCTCCCACTTTGGCGTACCATATGATTTCACCATATTCTTCTGAATGTACTCTGTTGTTATGCCTTTCAAGAGAAGATTTTCGTTCGCACATAATAATAATACCACAGATTAGAAATTTGGCTTTATCGTCACGACTGACAAAATAAAAAGTAAGAAAGTTCCCACTGCAATTTAAATGGACTTTTCAGAGTATTTGCTATGTTTGGAGCAGGTTGCTCCATCATTATGTAGTTGTCCTGCGCTTACCTATTTCACTGACAACCAAGCCGTTGAACAACGCACGCTCGCTCTGCATTGTAGTACAACATCCAAGCCGAACTTAGCAGTGTCGCCGAGCCAAACCTATGGTCTGATGCATGGATCCTGTGCGCTTTGGTTTGCATGCATGACATTTCATGCATTTGAGAGGCCCTGGGGTAATAGAATGAATGAATGCTAAATTTTTTTTAAGGACCAAGCGACTAGGATTCAGAAGCAATTATGAGGAGAGACTGTTCAGCAAAATACAGATCACTATATATAGAATATTCGCTGGTCTGTGTAAGCTGGTCCTGGCACAAATTTGGAAGAGATCTCATTATGTAATATCTTAAAAGATTGTAGCTCATCTATAAAACACACTGCAATTCCAAATTTTATGGGGGGGGGGACTTAAAAATTGGCATGTATGGAATGGGATGCTGACGTGTCATTCAAAATTAACCTCCTGTAAGAATGTGCTAACAAAGATGATGCGAGAGATTCAAACCCTGCAAATTGGAACTAAAAGATTGCTTTTGGAAAGAAGTTTACCGCACAAAAGAATTCCACACATTCATATTTGAAGCTGATCATGCCATGAAATGGCCGTATCCCTGGAACACAATGTATGGGGCGAGTGGCACCAAAGGCGAACCGCTGACCATGTGGTTACGATTGATGCACACTGCTGGCAAATGCTGTAGGCACAATACATACCCAGAAAATAACTCTTTCATAATTATGCACTCTCAAAAGTAAGCAGCAGTTTGAGGAAGCATATATTCCTGTGCCTATGTATGTGTATGCGATGGATGTAAATTGTCATCTCTCAGCCTTAGCACAGAGTGATCCACAAATAATGCACTCTGCACATGATTGGCTATTGCATGAACGTTCAACACATTCGATCCTGAAAACAATCAATATTAGATCAAGGCCTTTTGAGACCAAGATTTCAGGATAACAGATGTGTGAAAACAATGCTTCAATAAATGACAGATGCAGGTTTAAACACAAATTAAACAATATTCCGAGGAATGACAAATGTACGTTATAACACAGGTTGAATAGGAAAGTACTTGGGATCTAAAGAATTAGGATAATGAATCTGGGAAAACTATACCTTCGGGAAAGTAACAGAAAGGTTTCATTTATAAACGATGCTAATGAATCTCGGAAAACTATACCTTCCGGAAAGATACAGAAAGGTTTCATTGCATAAAAAATAATGAATCAGGGAAAACTATACTTTCAGGAAAGGTACAGAAAGGTTTCATTGCATAAAAGATAATGTATGTGGGAAAACTATACCTTCAGGAAAGATACAGAAAGGTTTCATTGTATAAAAGATGATAAGCTGCTGATATTACAACAGACTGTCCATATTTCAGTTATTTACAGCTGTCTTAATTCCTAGTGTGATAATTTCCTTCGGAGGGGAAGTAAAGCCGGCGGTCCCATGTCATAGATTTATGGCATGTTAAAGAACCTTCTACTAATTACACCTGTGTGAAGCTAAATTGTATAGGTTAATAATGTAAACAACGCTCTTAGGTTCCTACGTTCGTTGCTAAGAGCCGACTGCGGTGGCATCTGGTAGCTAAGTTCTGAACTAGTAGTCGTTGACGGTGGCGTTTGGCGGCAAAAGTAGGAACTATTTGAAAAATTCAAAAGTTTGGAGTCTGAATTAAAAAACAGATAACACACACTAATACAGTCATCACCATTAACACCGGTTATCAGACAGATTCTACACACATCCAAAGTGCACGGGGCTACATGACCGCGTTGTCGCAGCCCCTAAACTTAAGAACTAACCAACCTAATTTCCTTCGATTTCCTTGAGAGAAGAAAAACGGACTACTTTAAAACAAAAAAAAGGGGGGGGGGGGGACAATATAGAATGTTACAGAAATGTAAAATTTTTGTTGAATTTACTGAAAATATGCATGAATGCTGATATAAAAACATGCAAAATGAAATGGCATTCAAACACCATAATGTGGAAGAATGTATTTTCTCCAAGTTTCACTAAGATATGAAATGGCACACACTTCCTAGGTTGAACTGTAACTCATCCTCTCTCGGGCTTCAACAACAGGGTCAAACTGAACCAGGCAAGGGGTAGCACTGGTGCAGTTTACAACTAGCAGGCCAGTATCCAAGGATGTTCTCACTCAGTAATTGTTCAGAGCAGTGACTTACATCCATCAGGGTATAATGAGAATTCTTCCGCAAAAACGTTCGAGCTGCTCTCTCTTTCCAAGCTTTAGCAGCATTCAGATGCTCCTCCAGCTGTGGCAATGGATCCAAACGAGCAAGGATTTTCCTTCCACGAATAACCTGCTGTTCCACAGCATCAAAATATGGATAATTTTCACCACTCTAAAAAAGAAAGAAAGAAAAAAAAAAGACAATTAAATACTGGCATCAGCATGGTAATTTTGTTTAATTCCTCTTTAGATAATCACCCAGTTTATCTAGCCAGGAGGCCCCAGCTGAGATACATTAGTTAAAACCTCAGTAAACCCATGAATATCTAGTTTTTAATGAATTCAGTTAGCTTACGAGCAGAAGAGTGGAATGCTGAAATAGGAACATAAAATTCTGCCCAGTTTCAGGAAGGAGGCAGCATGACAACAATGGCACCCTGCCCTTTGATTGATTACCTAGCTGGTTGTGGTGATCAATATGCAGAATTTGTGCCTCATCGTAACCAGGATACGCAAAAGAAGATCTCCCAGATCGTTAATCCATATAGTTACATTGCAAAATAATAGATTAAGGGAGCCTTACGTAGGTATTATAGAAGACGAGGAACAGACAAAGTAGGGTACAGTACAGTAGCCTCAAATAGTGGCTCCAAACAAATAGAAAAGATAACCTGGAGAGGAATTCATACAAGTCAAAAATACTCAAGACCTGTAGGTTTAATATAAGGTGCGTTCAAAAAGAAAAGAGCCGAAGGCATAATTACAGAAACCAGTACCTTTGTGTTAGAAGTACTGGCCCTGGCTGTTGAGGCACTTGTCCCACTGTGACACGAGGCGGTGAATGGCTGTCTCATAAAATTCCCTGGGCTGCGATGTGAACCTGTTCCGCACGTACAGATGGACGTCGATGTCCGAGGTGAATCGTTGGCCCCGCAGAACCCTTTTCAGGGGACCAAACATGGCGTAATCACAGGGAGAGAGGTCAGGTCTGTATGGAGGGTGGCCGAGAACCTCCCATTTGAATTTCTGCAGGAGTGTCGCGACTGTGTTGGCCGTATGAGGTCGTGCATTGTCGTGGAGCAGAATGACCCCACGGGTGAGATTGAGTGGTCGTTTTGTTTTGATCGCTTGACGAAGGGGGGGTCAAGGTTGGCGAGTAATGCTGGTCATTCACTGTTGTCCCGTGCGGCATGAAGTGTATCAGAAGGGGGCCATCTTGGTCTTACCTTTCCTGAACTTGTGTGGATGGCCTTGCCTTTCTTGGGTGGTGGTGACACTGGATGCTTCCACTGGAGGCTTTGTCGTTTGGATTCTGGTCCGAAGTGATGACACCATGACTCATCTCCAGCCACCACTCGTGCCAGGAACCCATTCCCTTTCCTCGCCTAGCGCTACAGATGACCAAGACAGTAGGCCATTCGACATGCTTCCTGGTGTGGTTGAAGACTGTGGGGCACCCATTGGGCACATACTTTGCACAAGTGCAGTCGTTCCTTCATGATGGTGTGCACACTTCCGACGCTCAATCCGACCACGGCGGCTATGGCGTTCACTGTCACTTGGCCGTCCTGGGTAATGAGTGCATCAACCAGCTGGACGTTGTCATCGGTAATGCAGGGGGGTGCCCCAGACCGGGCATCATCGGCTAACAACACCCGTCCTTCCCTGAAGCGCTTGTGCCACGCCTTGACCCTTGCACGGGACATGCAGTGTTCGCCGTACACTTGTGACATTCGGCGATGAATGTCCGTTCCCCCTACTCCTTCCGCTGTCAGAAACCGAACAACACCTCTATGCTCTTCGTTTGACGCCTCCATGTCACTGTTTGCAATGCGACTGGCATCGTTGGACGATTGATGCATGCTGCTGCTTGCCTTGTATCGTCACGTGACGTGCACACGTGCCCTCTAGCAACGGGCTGTAACCTTCCACGCTCAGGTCGGAACCACACCTCGTTACACACGCCACGATTAGCCGATGTCGTCACCGGTTTGCGCATTCCAGCCTCCGGCTCGTTAATTTTTGAACGCACCTCATACAAGAATGCATGCCTTATAACCGAATTACACGGGGGCAAAGCACAATTAAGAATTAAATGCCCTAAGATGCAAGAGAAATCGAAAGGAAAGTTTTCAAACATATATGACATGAACGTTCGAAATATTGCTGGAGTTTACTAGAAAAACAAAATATCAAGGGGCAAGTACAGGGTGTATCAAAACGAATATCGGGGTTTTAAGGCTTTGTAGTATATATTACAGTTAACTTACAATTATAAATAATATATCAAATGAAAGAGCAACTCAAACAGTTTGTCCTACAAGTGTTCAATGTGAGCTCCATTCGTCACACATCGAGTCGATAGCCGAGTTTGTCCCAAACCTTGCTCAGTGTCTCTGGAATAATTGTTGCAACAACTGCGTCAAACCTGTTCCTTAAGTCAGTTAAGTCAGCTAGTAGTGGAAGCACATACACATGATCCTTTATGAACCCCCAAAGGTAAAAATCACATGGCGTCAGATCGGGTGAACTTGGAGGCCATGCGAAACAAGCTCTGTCATCTGGCCTCTTGCGGCCAATCCAAGGGTCGGGTACAACGTCGTTTACTGAATCGCGTACTAAGGTATGCCAATGAGGCGGCGCACCATCTTGCTGCCAAATAAAGTTCTCTGGTTCAGCTTCATGTAATTGAGGAAAGAGTCATAGTTGTAGTGCATCAAGATAAGAAACACCAGTTACAGTTGCTTCAGCGTAAAAGAAAGGCCCATAAACTTTCCGCCGGGACATGGCACAAAAACATTTAATTTAGGGGAGTCTCGTTGCAACTATACCATCTCTTGGGGGAATTGCTGACCCCTAGATACACACATGATAAGTGTTCACATGTCCACTTAGGTGAAATGTCGATTCATCACTGAAGACGACACGATCCAGAAAATTGTCATCCTCATGCAGCAGCATATCGTTTGCGAAGTTGGCACGTGCACCATAGTCTGTAGGATTTAGAGCTTGTAACAAATGCAAGCGATAAGGACGTATTTTTAAGCATCTCCATAAAACTCTCCACACTGACATCACTGGAACTGCTAATTCACATCTAGCCCTCCGAATTGATTTCGTGGGCTACGCTTGAAAGACTCTCTCACTCATTCAACACATTCTTAATTCTATGATGGTCTGCCAGTACTCTTCCCTTTACAAAGGGAGCCAGTGTCTTCAAACTGATGATACCAACTACAGATGTTATTATCACTTGGAGGATTACAATGGAACTTGTTACCCAACGCATGTTGCACTGTAACTACAGATTCAGTCCTTGCAAACTGTAAAACACAAAAAGCTTTCTGCTCCCTAGTCGCCATCTTGGCTACTATACTCTGTGAGCTGCCGGAATAGGATTGACATTTGGCTGGAAGTTTCAACTCAGTCATCACCCCTCTGCCTCTTGACCAATCTATGATCGCATCGTTGATGTCATAATATTCTGCGTTTCAATATCACAGCCCACGTGCGTCAGTGCTTGGTTAGCTCTGTCTCTGACTTGTACAGTGCGATCACTTGTTATTCTAACCATGCATTGGTGCTTTAGTGATAGTAAAAGTGCTTTAATAATTGTTTGCGTAGTACTGTAGAGTAGAACAGCAGTAGTTAAAAGTAATTAGTAACTTATATTTGTGACTTTATTCAGTTTTCATTGACATTAACAGTCTATTCTCATATTATATTTTGCTATGTCGGAGGCGGGTACGGTGGCTAAGGGAAAGGGTGAACTGAAAACCACAGGGCGAGGAATCGTTCTGAGAGTTCAGTCCCGTGAATTGGTATGTACTTAACGGGAATATTTCGAGAAGGAGAGAGACAACGGCGGTCCTTTAGTGCCTTTTAGTAAAGTTATCGAGAGAACTACTGGTGCCCTAAACATCAATAAAAATACAGTAGTGAAGATCTGCAAGGAGAGATTCCAGCTAGAGGAAAGTCAAAATAAATGTGTAAAACTCGGCACTCCTAGGAAGAAGATACGAGTGAAGAAACGAGTGACGAACTTGGACTCTTTTCAGGAAGATGCAATTCGCCGCAGTTGTGTAATGGAATGCGAATGACCTGACTATGTCTGCATGGTACTTTCAGTCTTCCTGTTTACTGAATATTGGCCACATAACATCACTTCCAGATGCCTCTGAGACCACCATTGTCAGAGGGTGAACTTGTGCTAGTTTTCAGTGCCTTTTGTTTCTGGTCGATACTGCAACTAAAAACCCGAACATTTCGTGGCTGAAACCTGACATTATAACATGGATAACATCAAAGAATATATCACTACCACTTTGGCAATTACAACAAGCTAACTAAATCAGAGCTGATTGTCCTTGCGAGGCCTTATTTTCAAACTCCATTGAAGAAGCTGGAACAACTAACCAAACGACTTCAACCGGATGTAAGGCTTGTTTGGTTACCAGTGGCTCATTGCGAGCTCAATCCAATCAAACTTATTTGGGCTTACGTTAGAAGAAAAATAGCAAAACCAAATATGACTAACATATTACAAAATGGTAGAAGAATGGAAGCAATGAATGTATTATGCCGAGAAGCCTTACAAACCGTTACTCCCCAACTCTGGAAACAATGTATTAAGCATGCTAAAAGAATTGAAGACCACTACTGGGAGAAAGATGGACTGTCTGAAAATGTCCCTCATTTCGAGACAGTCATAATTAACATGAATGACAACAGTTCTGATTCATCAGAACAGAGCGATTCTTCAGACGAAGAATACTGACTTAATTAAATATCAGATAAATTCTGTTTCGCCAACTGGACAATGTAATCCATCCCCGGTTGTTTCCCCTCATTTAAACAAATACTCTCGCTAGTTCATTTTGTGGTCTCTTTCCGAAGTGAACTTTGTATGGCGTCAATTTCGTGCTCTCATGCTGGACAGAATTCAGCCAAGTCTCGACTTTGGGAAGATGTCCAACCCAGGCCGAATGCTTGTCATGCACTAGAGTCCGAAAAAGACGGGCCACTTCCCTTAATGGACGCTCTGCAGAATTCCCCTGAGGGTACCTTACAGAGGAATGAACGTGTGAAATACCAGCTTCCTGCATACTGGTTCTCAATTTCTTTGCAGTAAACTGTGGTCCACTGTCAGATAGTATCCTGAGAGGAAGGCCAAACTCAGGTATATACTTATTAATGATCAGACGGCTACACGCTTGTCCCGTGGCTTTCCTTAGCAGAAATAGCTTGACATACTTACTAAAAGCGTCAATAACTATAAAAATGTACTCGTAGCCGTACTGTCCTCTAACGATAGGGCCAAGTAAATCCACACACAGTAGTTCGCCGGGACTACTGGTGAGAACGGCAGACCTCTCCCCCACTAAATATTTAACTGGATACTTGCTCCTTTGACAGGTGTCACACTTAGCTAAAATCCTCCTAACATCCCTTCCCATTTTATTCCAAATAATGTCACGACCAATTTCATAGAAGACTTTGGTAGCACCAAAGTGTCCTTGTTCCCTATGAATGAACCAAATTAGTTCCTCCCATACAGTGGCAGGAACACATATTGCCCAGCGATTCTTCCTACATTTCCGTGCAAGAAGCCCATCCTGCATCTTGTACGTGAACCTCCCTAGTTTCACACACTCTTCTTCACCTGTCTCCAATATAGCCAGTGGATCCCTTAAGTTAACGTCATCACGTTGCTCTACTAACATGTTTCTCAGTGTCTGTAACGATGCCCTGTTGCTACTGTCCACACATGCACATAATAAAATACCGTCCTCTGCTTTGACAACAGGATAATCCCTACATAAATTAGTGTCCCTTGATAGCATATCTGCAAGAATGTTATCTTTACCTTTAATATATTTAACTGTGAATTCGTATTCCTGCAGTGCAAGAATCCATCTACTAACTCTGTTAGAACAGAGTTTACAAGTCCTCATATACAGTAATGCATGGTGATCTGTATGGATCTCAAATTTCCCCCCTACTAAATACATTCTAAATTTCCCTAAACTGAAAACAATACCTAAAAGCTCTAACTCAGTAATAGTGTATCTTTTCTCTGCTGCAGTAAGTCCTCGCGAGGCTAAGATACAATGCACAGATTACTCTCTTCATCTCTCAGACACAATACTCCTGCAATACCTATATGCGAAGCATCCGTCATAACCACACATTCCTTATCTTTCAAAGGATATTTCAGCACTACAGCCTTCTCGAAACCTTCCTTCAGCGCTATAAAAGCCTGATCATGCTTGGGCTCCCATCTCCACCGATTACCACTTTTAAGCAATTCCCTGAATGGTTCTACTAACCCTGAGTATTTAAGAACGAACCTTCTGAAAAAGTTGCAAATTCCCAGGTATGTTTTCAACTGTTTAACATTCTGTGGCACCTCTGCATTAAGTATTTTATTAATCCTACTTTCCTCTGGTGTACCACCTCTACTCGACACTTCTGACTGACAGAATGACGACTTAGACAGTTTCAAAGTGAACCCTGCCTGATCTAACTTCTGAAAAACAATATCTAAATGACTTAGATGCTCCTCAAAACTGCGTGAACTAATTACCATATCATCAATGTAAATGGTTACAAACTCTCCTGTGTCATCACCTAATGCGATGTTTAATGCTCTGATTAAAGCAGCTGAACTACTCTTTAAACCATAAGGTGTTCTGCAAAATTGATACAGGTTATATTTATGACTAAAAGCTGTAAATGGTCTATCTTCATACGTAAGTGGCACTTGCCAGAAACCGGAACTCAAATCTACACAAGTGAAATACTTCTTACCCTCAAATGACTGCATCAACTCCTCTATAGACATGGACTTCAGCTGGTCTGAACTGATTTACGGTTAACTAAACGAGCATCTAAACAAATACGGACCGTGCCATCTCCCTTCGGAACGGTGATCAAAGAATTAACATATGGACTGTTGGAGTGCTCAATAATGCCATCTTCAAGCATCTGGTTAATTTGTGCCTCAACTGCACTCGGATAAGCAAAAGGTACAGGATATCCATGTCCTGTGAATACTGATCTATCAATAACGTTCAATGAATGTGTATAGCAATTGGCCATACCAATGCGATCCTCAAAAACTCTCTTATTACACAATAACACATCATAGAGCAGAACACACTGTTCTTCCTCTATATTTCCCTGAAATGCAGCATCACGTAACGAGTCCTCTAGACTACCATTCGTAATCACACTGCCCACAAAACTTGGGAGAATCCCGCTCTACGGCTGGCGATATCTCATTCAAAGTACAAATCACACCTACAACACTACTTCTCTGAACATTGTCGTTGAACGCTACTTCTACTTCAGAATCATCCCATTTAAATTTCAAACTTCCTACCTCATAACATAAGTTACCAGACACTCTACTTAGCCAATCTGAACCCAAAATAACACTGAATACTAAATTTGGAATTACAAGACAAATTACAAGACATGATTATTAATTTTAATGTGTACTAAAACTTGCTTAGAAATTACTTTAGACCTCTTCCCAACAGCTGTAATAACAAAAGTGCTTTTAATTGGCATCTCCTCAAAATTTATTCCAGTTCCTTTCATTTTATCGTAAAATGCACTACTTATGCAACTCTTCATGCAACGACTATCAATTAAAACATCCGTGTACACCTCGGACACGTTAAGTTTAACAATGGGGCTCTTACTAGCCACCTCCTGAATAATACCTTCATCATTTAGTTCACGTAATAATTCACTTCTTACATTTAGGTCATAGGGTTCCTGTATAAGCGTATGGACCGGGCACGTTACAGACTGAGATTCTGACCTTACCTCGCGGCCTGGTTCGTGTTTAAAGTACCGCTACCGCTTGGCGTAGTACTACTCACTACTGCACTGGTCTGGTTGTTCTGGGCTGTGTTAATGGTATTTCTCTGTTCGTTATTACCATTGGGCTGATCCCTTCCTTGACCCCTGTTCTGGTTATAATAATTATTATTATTATTATTATTATAATAATTCCTCCCTTGGTTACCCCTGAAATCATTATTTCGGCCTTGATTTCCCCTGAAATCATTATTTCTACCTTGGTACTGCGTACCATATCCATTTCCTCTGTACTGATTTTGCTGGTTGTTATTATGATTTTGGTTCCCCCTATTTTGGATATTGGCTCCTTCGCCACTGTTCCCCTGAACATCCTGATTCCTATTCTCATTAGGACTATTATTATGGTTCCCCTGGTTCCTACTGAAATTCTCCTCGTAAGCACCTCTTCCCAGAGCATCGAATGTACTTAATAGATTTTCCACTTGTGAAATAGATTTAACATTTTGGATACAGGCAGCTTCTTTGATTCTATATGGAAAATATCTTAGTAATAGCCTGCCTACATCACTCTCCTACCTCAAACCATCCAGATATTTACACGTCAATACCTGTCCTAAAAGGTATTCTGTCAAAGTGTAACTTCCTTTCGGGTTATATTTCCCACACACAATTCCCTCACAATGCTGAGACTGAATTACCTCATTCCAAAACTTTTCACAAAACTTGACTTTGAAATCCGAAATGTCCACAAAATTGTCTCTATAGACAGCAAACCAGTTCCTCGTCTCCCCTACAAACGCCTGCTCTAAAATCTAAACTACCTGACACCACTCAATACTACCATCTTCCAACCTCTCCTTGAATTTGTTTTCTATAGCGATCATAAATTCCATGGGACACCCCTGTCGATTGCTGAATTTCCCTAACTCTATCTCCCTCTGTGTGTTATTCATATAAACTGTCCTACTCTGATTATTTTCCTGCCTAATTCTAGCTTTCAGTTTTTGTTCTAATTCAGCTATTTTCTCCTCAGCTTTTCTCTCAATGTTAGTTACAGTTAACCTAATGCTTCCTTCCGATGCTTCCACTCTATCACTTAATTTAGCCTGTTTCTCCTCAATCTTTCTAATACTTTGATTATTCTTCTGCTTTAAATCATTCACTTCAGTAATTATTTCTGCATGTACTTTATCAATTCTACTCCCCAGCTGTTCTTTAACCTCCTTAATTGCTACCTGAATTTCATCAATTTCTCCCCCCAATTGCTTTTTGACCTGCTGTGTTTCAAGTTGCACTAGTTCTTTTAAATTTTCAGCCTGTGTACTGATTCTACTTTCCAGCTCCTCCTGTACTTTTCCTAATTTTCTGTCTACATATGCAATAATCTCTTTAGCTTTTTCTTCCATCACCCCTCTGATTTCTCCTCTAATCTGCTCTAATTTCTTATCTAATTTTAGATTGTTCTCTTCAAATTTCTCATTTAATTTATTGCTCACTTCCTTACTGCTCTGTTCCAATTTAGCGTTTAAAGCCTCTGTACTCTCTTTATTTTCCCTACTGTTTTGTTCAAGTTTAGCATTTAAACTATCGCTCAGCGCCCTATTGCTCTCTTCATTTTCCCTACTGTTTTGTTCAAGTTTAGCATTTAAAGCGACTGTACTTATTTTATTTTGTTGCATAAACTGAAGAAGCAAACTCTCTAACCCTGCTTGACTGTTTTGATTACCCCCCTCAGTATCGGGATTTACCTCCGACATCCCTGTACTGCTTTCATTTTCAAGACTAGCCATACTGCTCGTATCTTCACTATCCAACTGGTGACCACTACGCAACTTCATCTCTTCCTCAACACTACCCATGCTGATACACACCGATAAATGAAAAACCCCCAAAATACAGGCACAGAAATATATACCCTTCTCCTTCCACAAATGTTATTAGGTTTTCGGTCCCACGTTGACGGCAACAAATGTAATGCTTTTGCTCCACGTTGAGCGCACAAATGTAACGCTTCTACTGGGGTGAGTGATGCTAAACCACAACTAGTCCCACGTTTTGCGGGCAAGTGTATTTGTTTCACCAGTGTCCCCACTGTTGGGTGACAAATTAACGTTTATTCTGACTAAGATAAGTTGTATTAATGGGCGCCAAGACCTCAACACTACGTTGAAATCTAAATTTATATTTAGAAACACCTAGCTCGGGCAGAACACATTTAAGAATCTTGACACTCAGACCGTGGTATGATTGGATCATTAACCCAACCAACAATTGTATCCGGAGAAGGAATTAGGTCTATATCTAATGCTACCTACTGAAAGCAAAGATTGCATAATATAAGAAATGAATTTATTATATATAAAAAAAACAAGTAGTGGCAAAATTAATAATAATAATCATCATTTAAAATGAAGCATAACGATTTTAATTTTACCACTGGAAAATTACGTGACGTTGGAGACGGATGAATTATTGAATTTACTATTATTTCCAACCTAAGAAGTTACTGAAATTCTGATTCTGAGACCATGAAAAGAGAGAGATTACGTAGTTCTGCGTCAGTCGCGCTCACCATTGGAAATAGCAGTAGCATTTCCCTCGTACGTGATGAATCAAGAGAGCTTCCATCAGCCTCTTGGACGTCGCCATCTTCTTCGTTTCTTGCGGAGATCGGTGTTAAAATGATGAAGTTAAATGCTTGATAGTGGTGGATCCAAAATCCGTTAGCCACCTACGCTGACTCCCTGTTCACAAGAGCTCACGTATTTCTCATGACTAATTTGTCAGTTGAGAGTAGCAGTACTGAAATGTTCGCCATCGAACACGAGTACGAAGTCCGTAGACTATGCAGAAATACAATGTTCAAGTTACGGTCCGAACACAACGGAACCTACGAAACGAGCGTCCACCTCGGACAAGTTTTACAATGTTAATGGTCCCCTCTTCACTGCGCGCGCTCACTATGTGCACTCGCCGGCCGTTCCCCTCAAGTGTACCACCTCCCTGTGGTCCAGTCTCCTCTGATTGGCTGTGACCCCACGCGAGACTCCCGTCATTAAGTTCTTTGCAAGCTGTAAATTTTCCGTTCCACTCCAATTCGCCTTTTCTTGAAACTGACAGTTGTAAATGTTCCTCGGTTGCATCATCGCTTCAAGACAAGATTATTCCTGTAGCCGAATTCCCGAAGACTCATCTCTCTCTCCATAAGCCCTTAACTGAATAAAATTGGAAAATCTCCGCGATCAAATAATTTACTGTGATAATGTCGATCGGAATAATCCGCTTGATAGTGTTTTCTATAAAATCGAAAACCTATCTGTATAGTTATAATCTTTGAAGAAAAAGCTCCAAAAAATCATTAATAATAATAATAAGTTAAATGAAAATTATCTTGGCTGAATAAGTTGCCGCATAAAGAAACATTAAATAGCTTCCATCTGACTTATGTCAGTGGCGTAAATACCCTTCGAAAAACAGGTTACAAATTCAGAAATAGTCCGATTTACAAACTAGCACAATTTATACAAAAAAATCTTAAAATGCATTATAAATTTTACACTAGCACACAAATTATTAATCCTCGATTTTTGCAAAAAGTATCTAGTACTTTCAAATAGAGATTCTTTACAATCCTTTGATGTATTCTAACATTCCCATTCATGAAACCATTAATATAATACTATAGAATTTATCTATCTACAGCGGATTAAACTACATGGAGATTCATGAATTCTCAAACATCTTAAAATTTTCCATGGATAATTATTTCACTTTCAACTAAAAAATTTATCAACAAATTCATGGACTAGCCATGGGCTCACCCGCTTCTGGAATCATAGCTGACATATTTATGGACAACTTAGAACATAAACAAATCTTAAATCACATTTCCGGAATTCTTTTTTGGGGTAGATACGTGGATGACACATTTTCCATAAATGACAAAAACACTATACTTCCTATTTAGGTTCTGAATATAATAAATAATATACATCATAATATAACGTTCACAATAGAAAGCGAAATAGATGCTTCAATAAACTTTTTAGACATAAGGACTAATAGACTAAACCAGAGGTTCTCCGCCTTTTTCAACCATCGTACCCCTTAAAAAAAAATTAAAATCCTGCGTACCCCCTACTAACCTTTCTTAAGTAGTAATAATGGTTATTAAAAAATGTAAAAGGTTTTTAGTTAGTAGGCCTATGGTTTAACCTTTGTAATTTTATAAGGAAATATATTTTAATAAAACAAATTATAAGGAAAGTAGGACCAAAATGTTAATGAGGAAGTTGAGCTTGCTTCTTTTTACACAGTTGATCAATGTTCGGCTCTGTGTATGTCTACCCCTTATTATTCCCGTTTTCCAACGGGGTTGGGGATGAGATGGGATGGAAGTCTTTGTGGCGATGGTTTTTACGGCCGGATGCCCTTCCTGACGCCAACCTCATGAGAGGAGTTATTGAGAGATGAAATGAATGATGGTGAATGAAACTGGGCAAGGATGTGGAAGGAAGCGGCCGTGGCCTGTCAGAAGGTACCGTCCCAGCATTTTCCTGGTGTTGAAAATGGGAAACCACGGAAAACCATTTCAAGGACAGCCGACGGTGGGGCTCGAACCCACGCGTCTACCGAGTCAGCAGAGAACTTGGCCCCATGACCTAATGCTGCGCTTTAGCCAGCGTAGCCACTACTGTCGGTGATCAATGTTCCGCTCTAGCTTTGTTAAATACCACCTTAAATCGTCCTCAACATTAAGCTTGTTTCTATACTTTTTAGATAGGTTAAACTCTAAAACCCCCTTTCACTAATAGAAAATCCAATAAGAACCGTTACAGCAATAATTGAAAGCTCTTTGTGTTCCTTTCCAACACTGATCCAAAATTTTAACAATGCAACTTTCAAATATTTATTTTTTAATGTTGTACACATGACAGTTCGATTAGTTGTTCCTTCTGGGAAGTAGTCAGATTGCTGGAAGTTTCTGTAGCATCAAAACTAAAGGAGTCACGTATCCAGTCCAATCTTTTGTCTGTAGGTGGGAAGTATTGCCTTATGTGGTTCTTCAATGAGTTCAGTTGATATCCCATTTGAGTTGTAAGGTCAGTCCAGTCAGATATGCTTTCTTCATTTTCTTTCAAAAATGAATTCAATCTTTCAAAAGTCTCACAGTTGTTTTTCAGTTCCTTTTCCGAAAGGGTGATATTTGCAAGCATTGCGTTAGTTTTCATTTCAACATAGAACATATCAGAAGCACTACTTTGCATATACTTATTCCAAATGTTCAGTTTTTCAAAAATATCACTTAAATAGGCCAATTGTAAGCCAACCAAAGTCATGGAGTACTGATGATAAATTAGATTTGTGCTCGGTAAAGAAAAGATGCAATTCTTTGTGGAGTTCAAATACACAGGATAATACGTTTCCACGTGAAAGCCAGCGAACTTCGGTGTGGAGCAACAGGTTCTCGTGAAGACTGCCCATTTCCTGGCAATGAATTTAAAGTAGCGAGATTTTTGAGGCCTAATTTTAATAAAATTCACAACTTTTACACTCTGGTCGAGGACTTCTTTTAGTTCATCAGGAAGGTGCTTAGCCACCAAAGCCTCACGGTGAAGGACACAATGAGTGAAGTTACATTCAGGTGAAACCTTTATGTGGCCTACTAGCCCAGTGATGTGACCACTCATGGCCTTGGCACCGTCAATACACACAATTTATCCACTCAAGCCAGTTTTTGGATAAATATTACTTCCCCTTTTGTAGAAGTATTTAAAGGTTTACAAAATAATAGGTCTTCAAAAACGTCATCATCAAATATACTACGAACAAAAACCATCAATCGGGCTAAGCCAGCGACATCCGTCATTTCGTCAAGTTGTATTCCAAAGCATGGACTATCTCGAGTTTTTTGAACGAGCTGTTCTTTAGTGTCATTTGCCATGTCAGTGATTCTCCTTGAAACGGTGTCGTTTGATAGTGCAATTTGTTTAATAACTTTTGCCTCTTTTTCACCAAACATGCAAGAAACTATTTCTAGTGCAGCAGGGAGGATAAGATTTTCACCATTGGTATGGTTTTTCCCAGACTTGGCAATCAGATGGCTAACTTTATAGGAAGCTGCCAACGCTTTTTCAGTTTGCTCTGCACCAGTGAATTGCTTAATAGTAGTTTTCCTACTTTTAAGGTGTTCCAAAAGACATTTAAAATACTCTAAATCTGTTTTTTACTAAATTGTCATGTTTGCTTTCAAAATGGCATTTCAAAAGGGACGGTTTCATAGAATTGTTTGATAAGATTTCCGAACAAACCACGCATTGTGGATTAGGCTCGTCTGAACTTCCGGTCCAAGTAAAACCTAATTTTAAGTAAGACTCGTCATATTTCCTTTTTTTATATTTACAGCCTGTTCTATTTTTTTCAGATTTTTTCTTTTTACATTCCGGTTGCACATAATTATCAGTACATGTAGGCGTATGCCTACTTACATTTTGTGACGATGGTCCAGGATCTTGGTCAAGATCTTTGTAAGGTCTTTTTGTTTGGAGCCACTTATCCGTTGTTATTGTTCACTTCGATATTCACACAACAATATTCACGGTAAAAAACTTGGAATTCGTAAAAACTAACAGTCCTAAACTGTTGAGCATGGTTGAGTGACCGCAGGTTAATACAACAAAAGTGACAAACAGGTCAGGCAACGCTGTACTGATTGGCAAACCACTCGACAGCTCGCTGTCAGCTATAGGAGCGGGTAGTGGGGAGGGGTGGCTGTGGGAGCAGGTAGTGGGGAGGGGAGGCTGCAGACAAAGCTGGACTGATTAGTCATCACTCCACTGCTCGAGCACCGTAAATAACTCACACAGTAGTCACGGCACGAAGCTCACTGCGCACGTGGATCGGGTAGAAGGATGGCCAGCTGCGTACCCCCTGAAATGTTTACCACAGGTTGAGAACCCTTCGTCTAAACAATCTATTGGATTTCAGCATTTACCATAAACCATCTCAAACGTACATCATAATAAGGCATGATTCCTCACATAAGAATGCTATGTTCCGCAGCTTACTCAACAGGGCCTTAAGAATTCCTGTGTCCAGAGAGAATTTCAATAATGAAATTAAAATTATTTACCAAATAGCAGATTCCAACGGGTATAGTGATGCGCACATTCATGCCATGATCAATAAAACTTAAAACGGAAATAGAACTAAATTAAATAAACTAGACAAAGGAATTGTAAATACAATACTTTCATATACTTTGGCAATAAAATACACTCTTTAGTGCACATTTTTCACAAACACAATCATCCAATAGCTTTCAGACCGGATAATACCTCTGGTAAAACACTATTTAACAGCCTCACACTCAATGAAACAAAATCTTTCCAAAAGTCAGGAGTATAAACGGACATGCAATAATTGCAATGCCCTATATATTGGACAGGTCGAGATCTCAGCATATGTTTTAAAGAACATTTTAATGCAATAAAGCACAACACACATTCAGCAATGGCCATTCACATGTTGGAGAATAGATATATATCTACAAATGTAATAAGAGGCATGGTACTTCTACACAACGTGCAAAAAGGTCCACTGATGAACATTTTAGAAAATCTTGAGATCTTATCTTTCAAAAGATGTACCCGACAAATAATGTTAATGAAATGATTCGAACAGATAACCCACTATTTTACATATTATCCACATGTTAGAAAATAAAAACTAGTTCGGAGAACAAATATTAATATCAAATTTTAACTTTATGTTTTACACTTACTGTCGACCAAAATATTTTGTGCACTCGAGTTTGAAGGTTGTTTGTGAAGTAACCAATAGACCTACATAAACTCCAATAACATCATCTTTGTCGTTCTATTTTACGTTAGTAATTCATGTAGGTTTGGAATTTTTAATTTGTATTTTAATATTTTTATCGCAGTTGGAACACAAAAAGTGCCGTTTTTAAGCGTGTTTCAAGCATTCATCACATTTAAGAATTATTATCTCACAAGCCCATCATCAGATCGAATCCAAATTTTAACGCAATATACATTGGAATGTTGTGTAACTGGTTTATTAATTTCAAAATTGTGTGTGTCCGAGAAATAAAGTTGTTATCATTTTTGTAAGGTAACTTTTTCTCTGCTTGGGGTGGTTGGAAAATGTAGTTCTTGGTCGCGTTGTAATCCTTATACATCATAAAGGTATGCTGTATGACTGTGAAATATGTAAATTAATTCAATTATTTTATAACGGTTTGTATTTGTACGGGGAAATAGGACATGGTTCACCAGCTAGCCGCTCCGGGGAAAGCTGTACAGCATTGCCAAGATGGAGCCCATCACGCGTCATGGCGCACCTCGCTGTATAAGGATTACAACGCGACCAAGAACTACATTTTCCAACGACCCCAAGCCGAAAAAAAGTTACCTTACAAAAGTGATAACAACTTTGTTTCTTGGACACACAAAATTTTGAAATTAATAAACCAGTTATACAACATTCCAATGTATATTGTGTTAAAATTTGGATTCGATCTGATGACGGGTTTGTGAGATAATAATTCTTAGATATGAAGCATGGTTGAAACACGCTTAAAAACTGACACTTTTTGTGTTCCAACTGTGATAAAAAATATTAAAATATAGAGTAAAAATTCCAAACCTACATGAACTAACATAAAATAGAACGAAGAAAATGATGATGTTACTGGATGTTATGTAGGTTAATTGGTTACTTCACAAACAACCTTCTAACTCGAGTGCACATAATATTTTGGTCGACAGAAGGCATACTACTTACTGATGGACACCCTCCTTTATTTTCAGACCTTTAATAACACCAGTATAAACATATGATATATGGGATTTTTCGTATTTCACATACCATAATAACACACATGTCGTTCTTCCAACTAGAGCCTTATAAATAACCTTATAGGCACAAAGTTTGCTCGTTCTTACTCTTTTCATCAAGGTTTTATTCTTTCAGCAACTTAGATTATTTCAGCAAACGAAACTATAACTTTTTCTTTAGTTAACATAGCAACACCTCCATAATTACAGGACTTTAGACAAGTTTTATTCGTTTCCATTGCTCTCTATAGGAGATATCCATACACTAGTTTCCTAACATAATGAACATATCTGCCATTAATAACCATTCTTTCTAAGCCTTATATTCCATCTACAAGCATAATTTTATTAGTATCATAGTAACTTCAAACAATTTATTCTATCACAATTTCACAGTAAGTATTTTCCAACCTTCAAAAATTTAATTTTCAAGATTGTTTTACTACAAAGTTCCTATATTGTTTGATTTTTCTCTTCACACACGTTCTATCATAATTATATATATTTGCTCACATACATGTTCACATGAGTCGTTAACCTACAAATTTCCATGCACATATAATAACCTTTTTTTTCTAATGTTTATATTTCCCACTTCTTTCCGACTTCTTTTTGTTTCTCATTTCTGTCTTATTCTTCTTTTTAGATCACTGTTTCAACGTCAAGCTGTCTTTATATCTTTCATTTTATAACACAATGTAACAGATCTGATTTTTTAATTTTTTTAAAGTGTTTTTTCAGCTTTTAGACTGTTAGTACTTTAAGTAATTATTTTGATAACTTTTGATAAGGAAATTTTTGTATGTAAGTCTTGCTTCTTTACGTATTTTATAATATAACGCTGAAGAAGGTCACAATAAGGCCGAAACCGGTACTGTGTTTGAAGTACAACTGGTTATTGACTTAAGGTTTCAATTAATTGAATATTTGGTTTAATATATGCTTTATAACAAGGGGCCTCTGCCCAAAAACAGGGTGTACCCTTGCATCAGTATACATTGTCTCTTACTGGGCGTTATCATCGGCACAATCCTCCATGGCCTATTTGGCAGCCAATATGACCACACTAAGTCCAGTCTCACCAATCGTCGCTTAGGTGTCGAAAGTCTGAGCCGAAGCCTAACGCTGGTCAGGAAGGGAGGCTGCAACGCTATGAGGAGTGGCATCAGCATAGACTCGCTCTCGTTGTTGGGTGCCGATGTGCTGCAGTGTGGAGATGAATTGAGTCAGCAGTCCTCATGTAAGAGGACGTTCCTGGGCTTAAACATGGGCCAATTAAATCACCCAGAACGCCCAACTCAGATAGCCGGCTGCCCGTTGGTATTGTTTCTCTATACAGAATGGGATGTCCTTCACGATCGGGGAAATCATCTTTTGCATATCCTGATGTAGGAAAAGCCACGAGTTCTGGAAATCGATCACAGCACCCACGTGAGTAATCAACAGGCATGGTGTCAGAATGCACTCGCTTAATGTTGCTCCGAGGATGACCTCCGGGTAATACACTATGTCTTGCACTGGTAGTTTCTCGCCATCACAAAGCAAGATATCACGGCGAGTTCTGCCTGTCTACAAGTGTTTCTCAGTGTCTGTACTTAGTCACAGCACAATGAACAGTCATATCCAGAAGAGTGAAGCTTCATTGATTTGAACCCAAGTGCGCAAAATCTCAACTAGAAAAGAAAACCCACTGTCATCTGTTATTTTGGAATGATGGGATGCCCACCGCTATAGAAAGTTTCTGCTGTATAGACAGTAAAGTATTACGTAGACAGTGAAACAATAAATGACATGCAAGGAAGTGCAACATGTATTGTTTAGCACAAGGACTTAATATCGTGATATATTATGTGTTAAATACCACACGCTGTCTTCATATGGACAAAACACACATCCCCAATGTAAGGGGAAGACTGGCTATGAAAACTAATGCTACCTGGTGGTCCATAGCATGTTGTCAGTTTGTGTACTGGGTCAACTCCTGAACTTCTTTAGGGAGAAAGAAGAGAAAAGTTGTACCATCTTGATTAGTGAAGGCAATCTGAGAACAATATTCCCAAGACGAGATACATACGTAGGATTCCAGGCTGTTGAGGGGCAAGAACCAGAATACTTCGATTAACCCTGGAACCGGCAATCGTGGCGTTCGCGACTCATTTCCTTGTTACTCAACCCGCAGAGTCACTATCAAGACTCATTAAGTCAGCATTGACTAATGTCGAGAGAGCCCCTTGACATTCAACATCATGACAAACCGTATTTCCACGCATAATCGTAGCACATTTTTAGCCTAAAATTCATGGAAAAAAGCAGGGTGCGACGATTATGCGAAGTATATTTAAATTCAAAGAAGAAAACCACAATTTTTATACGTACTATATCATTATTTGCTGCACACTTATGGGCTTTATTATTATTATTTGCTTATTATGTAACCACAAGTATTTCACTTTCATCAAGATCATCGTACAGTTCTTGTATTTTCTCATTTTGGACACCAATGCGTATCATCACGCACAGGTCTCTGTTGCGATGTTTACACGGGAGTGGCTGATGCTAGACTTGGCTAGACTGGCACGAGGTGTCCCTTGCATAAGATTCCGCCAATAGCAGTTGGTCCTGTTTTAACGTCGGCGAACTGGGACTAGCAGCGCTTCGTGTGGCAGCTTATTTAAACCCGTCATTCTAAGGCCAACTCATGGAAGCAACTGGTCCACACAAGTTTCACTCCCCTGGCCCTGGAGTTGCGTTGAGCGTGATTGCTGGTTAGCATACCGTGGGCCAGTCGTTCGCATAGTGCGAGCCATAGCCTGCAGTCAGAGACACAGGCTTCTTTCTTCTGCCAAGGTAACGACAGGTTATAAGCTCGCGGAATGTGCTGACGAAGCTGGCCACTCGCATCGCGGTTCATAGTCCGCAGGCATAAAGACGAGATTACTTTCTTCTGACAAGATCACGCCAGATTATAAGCTCGCGGTATGTGCTAAGTGACGAAGCTCGCCGCTCGCGTCACAGTTCATAGCCTCACAGTTCATAGCCCGCATGCATAAAGACGAGATAACTTTCGTCTGACACAGTCGCGGCAGCATGTGCAACTGACTGGCGCACAAATACGGATATGTTATGCGACGATTATGCGATGAAATTTTATAAACTTATTTTAGTGTTTGAAAAGTGGGGTGCGACGATTATGCGGTGGTGACGATTATGGAAGAAAATACGATACCTTGCATCATGTTGAAGAGGAAACTCTGTTCTGTAAATACAGCATAATTCTGAATTAGTTTAGTATGACAGAGAAGCTTGGTATACACGTGAAAAACTAGAGCGCTTAGCAGACGGTCATTCTGCTGTGTTTGCTGTGGTTGTCCGATGTTCCTTAGCTTTCGTGGCGCAAAATGAGTGAATTATCAGAAAGTAGTGAAATTCATAATTGTTTGTTTGATCTGGACGGCGAAAATGATAGTGACAAAGTTTTAGAGGGAAATGACGATTTTGACAATTCTTCAGGTAGTAACGAGTTACATGAGCCTAGACTAAGTGATTTTGACACTGATATTGACGATGATGTGGAACACCATGAACCAGTCACTGATGATGATGATGACGGTAATGCAGTTGACCAAACAGAACCGAAGTGGACAAGAGCCTAACCTCCAGAGCCAGAAATAAAAGTGGAAGAGAAGTTGAAGGTTCGAAACGCAGGTATACGAAATTGCCCTCAAAGAAACAGTCCTCCTCTGACATATTCCTATTTGTTTTTCTCCAATGCTATATGGAATCTTTTAGCGACTGAAACTAATAAATACGCGTAGGAAATATGGGTCCGTATTCTTTTCTGCAAAGATGGGTGGATGTTACAGTATCATAAATGAAAAAATTAATTTCTCTAGTTATAAATATTGGTCTGAACCCTAAGAACAACCAACATTGAAAAATACTGGTGCAGGTCAAAATCGCAAATATTTCCATATTTTTCTGAAGTCATGTCACTAAAACGTTTCGAAATGATAAACTCGATAGTCCACATTAGCTCACAGCAATATATTCCTCCAGCACAACCTGGACATAATGCATGGTATAAAGTAAGAACTTTCCTGGACTCATTCAATACTTCAGTCAATAAAAATTCTAAAGATCTCTGGAAATCAGTTCTAAATTCAAAACTCTACCCTCAGCCCTCAGTATATTTCACCAAAAAAAAACATACTTTTGGTAGGATATAAAGAGAAACTTACAAGAAAACCAGTATATCACGCAACCACTTCTGGTGTCCAGAATGTAATTGTGGTGTCCATCAACAGTGTTACCGTAAATTAGAACATTTCTGGAGACCTATGAAAGCAGGAAGAAAGAGGAGCCACCCCGATGGTACCAAGGATGAATCTAAGTAGACTCACGTGTTAGTGCGATGTGCTTGTGTTGTATTCAGTTCTATTTTACTTTACAATACTTCAAGATAGTGAAACTTTTCTACATACTTTTAATCAGCATAAAATTGTGCAAATTTTGTCTATTGTAAAATCGCTATATAATATTTCTTTTTACGTACACGTTGCCCAGAACATTTGGATGTATTGGATACTTCTCCCATACTGCTTCAGGATACTAAATTCGTAAGTTTAATTTCCTACTATAGTATTCTTTGTCGTTATCTAAATAAAATGACATGTCAACATAAATATTAATTGACAAACAACATTTTTTATGATATTTTTAAAAGTTGCTTGCAAACTCCCAGGAATGCTTGCCGCATAATTGTAGATGAGAAAAAACAAACATTCTGTAGCTGTTGAATACATTGAAATTAAATAAATACATTAAATTATTCACTTTATGTATATTAATTTTTAATAGGTGATTAATATTACATAGCTATAAAAGCTGATGAAAGCTGGTGAAATGGGAGACCACTTCATCCAGGGCCCTGGGGACCAGAGGCAAAGCTATGCGATAGCTCCAGCTCATAGTAGGAATCTTGTTTTAAGGGAGTGATATGCTTCTGTTCATTTACCATTCCATATTACTTCAAGAAGTAGATTTATCCTTTCTGTAGTAGGCCTTGCTGTTAATCCACTTCTTTGATACGTTAAGAGTAATCTCGCCCAGGCAGGAGCGATGACCTCTGGGAGTGCGTATAGCTTTGGGAACGGAGCAAAAACCAAAGTGACTGCCGCAATCACAAGTGACGAGCGTGCTGTAACATTACAGCATAGGACTGACCATTGGGTCTAGTTGCCGAACAAGTAGGTTCACTCCATAGAAAAGGTGGTAGTGATGACGACGACGACGATAACAACATCAACAATTGCAGTATCCTGCATCAATTTTCTACACTAGAATACAGCAACCCATGAGAAGTAATGGTAGTACAGATATTTTAAACTATGACGCTCATAAATGTTGAATATTCGCTGTAATTCTGTAGGCCACATCAAACTGGACTTGCTGTTGAAAATAAATGTAATACATTTACTACAGAAAAGACATTTGCATCTTGAGTCAAGGGAAGGGGCAGATATCTGACCCCTTACGACAGCAATCATCACTATATTTATATCCATAGCATTTCCTTCCATCCACCATGCACAAGGTCCTAATACATGGAGGAATAATAATTGAATATGCTATCCTGCTAGGGGTATGCTGAGGATAAAGATGACCATGAATTTGCTGATTATAGCAATGAGGGTGACATCTAGGAACAGTGAGAAGAGACATCATGTGCCAATTCATATCCAAAAATATTTACCAATGACCTTCGTTAACTCTTACTTAAACTTTCTTACACAAAATGTTGTGCATAGGCGACCTCACAATAAGAGGCATACAGTATATATACACATTTTCATTTGAGACTTTTGTTTTTCAGTGTCTATTCTAGTCTTCAAGTCTCTGTTAGCGAACAAGTTGCCTCCCCATGCTACCCTAGAAGCAGTTAGCACTGCTGCCTTCTCTGCTTCTACACCTCTCACTTTGAAATTGTTCAACACTGAATCTGATATATATGTCTAATTACAAAATGTCAAACACAAACCATACCATTTGAAAATGATGGAAGATTTGATTTCTGGCCCACAGTGCACTGCAGGTTATAAATACTATGTACTGCAGAAGATGAAAAATCTGATTTCAATAAATTACCCATCTTGCAGTTACAAGTGAAAATCTTCCAGCCAGGAGAAGTACAGTACCATCACAAAATCTATAAATGAAGTGAGCATTCAGTTGAACATTGCGAATTTTTGGCTAAAACTTCGTATTTATCCCGGATGAGATGTTCAATGACCAAATGTACCCTCTATTTTTATGTGTAGAACTAGCCGATTCAGCAAGTAGGATGGGATTGGATATTTAGGTATTAGTGAGGTTCAGATAAAAGGAGATAGAGAGGAGCAAGTAGGAGATTAGAAAGTGTACCTATCAGGTATAAAATGATTACAATTGTATGCCAAGAGAAACTCAGAACAAAACCTAGTTTCTGTGAGGTACATAAATGAGCGATTAATGTGGATAGATTTGGAAATGTCAGGAAATTGAGTCAGGATTGTTTCAGTGTGCTCTCCATGTAATCTGGTAGATCAGGAGGACATAGATTTTATAAGGCTGAGTGATGTGGTAGTGTGAGTTAACAATAAAGGTAGTGTAGTACTGATGAGGTATTTCAATGCTAGGATAGGGAATAGGACTGAGGGGTATTTGAGGTAATGACTTAGTGGGGTAAGGATAGGGAAGCAAACACCAATAGGAAATGTTTACTGGACTTCAGTGTTAGCACGGGATTAGCTGTTGCAAACTTATTCTCAAAGCATGAGGAGGTTCAAGGTTACATATAGGAGGGTAGAGGAACCAGGTCAATAATAGATTATATCATTACTGACTTTCAGTATAGGAAATTGATAAGGAATTAAAGGGCTGCTGTAAATTAAGCATCGTTAGCCCTAAAGTGCAGAAAGTTAGGTCAGGTTGCAGACTGACCAGGATCGAAAATCTCCAGGACAAGGAACTTGGACAGAAATACATTGAAATGAATCATGAGAAATTCCAAAGAATAGATGGTAAAGAATTGCAGGACATTGCAATGGAGTGGTGAGGATACAGGTATACAGTACTAGAAGTAGCAAAGGCATGTATAGGGACAACAGTGTGTTTAGACAGGAAAAAGTGCACATCCTGGTAAAATGACTTAGTTAAGCTGGCTTGTAAAAGTAAAAACAAGGCTTAAACAAGTAGTTCCGTGAAGAACTATACAGCCTATTTTCATATATCCTGCTCATGTTAATTGTCTCTATGAACATACAAAATTTCAGTTTAATTGCTGTAACAGATTCGTAGATATTGAGAACCGTCTAAATATTTCATATGGTCGCCAGGATGGATTTTTATTTTTGTACTATTACATTAAGATTATTGTGTACGTGTGGTATTAAAACTTCAATCGCATGATTAGAACACAAGAAGTAAAAACGAGATTTTAAAAGTACGCACACCAGCCATCTTGTGATTATGCAAACAATTGAAATAAATTACATGCCAGTGGATCAGCATTTGTATAAGCATTTAACGTGCAAAGTTTCACGGCACTCGGATAGTTAATTCGCGAGAAACGTCAATTTAAATATTTATACTTCGCGTCGCCGCCATGTTGGATTTGTGCTCACCAGGTTACTGAAAGTCCTATAGGTCAACATTTGTTCATAGTCTCTATGAACATTAAAAAATTCAGTTTGGTTGCTGTAAAAGATTCATAGACATTGAGAACCGTCTAAATATTTCGGAAGCTCGCCATTTAGGATGGTTATATGTATAGGCCATAGAGTTATACACCATTCAAGGACAATTATTGCCTAGCTTCATTATTCAAACTTTCACTTCGATCGCATGATTACGACACAAGAATAAAAACTTAATTTTAAAATTTCGCACAGCCGCCATCTTGAGGTTATGTAAACAATTGAATTAAATTAGATGGCAGTGCATTACAATCTGCAAAATCATTTACTGTACCACATTTCACTGCGCTCAGAGAGTTAAATCACGAGAAAAGTCTATTAAAATATTTCAAATTCGCTTGGTCGCCATGTTTGTTTTGTACTTTACAGGTTTATGAAATATACATGGGTAGACTTGTATCAGTACCCTTTATCACCGTACAAAATTGCATGATGATATCTGTAATAGTTTCGGAGATATAGAATGTCAGTGAAATATTTCGCACAGCCGCCATTTTGAGGTTATGTAAACAATTGAACTAAATTAGACTCCAGTGCATTAAAATGTGTATAAACATTTGCTGTACCAAGTTTCATTACGTTTGGATAGTTAAATCGCGAGAAATGTCTATTTAAAAGTCTCGATTTCGCTTGACCGCCATGTTGGTTTTGTAGTCACCAGGTTTTTGAAAGTCTCATAGGTGAACATCTAGTAGTGCCCTTTATCACCATACACAATTTCAGGGCGATATCGGTAATAGTTTTGGAGATATTGAATGCTAGTGAAATATTTCGCACAGCCGCCATGTTGGATTGTTGGGACGTAACAAAATTTGAAGGGCACGGTCGAGGTCGCCGGGAATAGTGCTATGAACTTACCGAGTTTCATTGAAATCGCTCCCGCCATTTAGATTTTATTAGGGGGACACACACACACACACACGGACAAAAGGTGATCTCATAAGCCTATTTTTTCAAAATTGAAAATAGGCTAAAAATGGTTCCAAACAAGGAATCCAGACAGAGAGCTTTACATAATGGAAAGGAACAGAACAAAACAAATATTATTTGAGTCTAAAAGGAAATCATGAAGATAAATTAGAAATGTTAGGTCAGGCAATAGGAAAGCCTTTATGGAGTATAACTTTAGAAATTTAGAAATGGAGGAAGGAAACAAGCAGTGTTTTCGACAATACTTCGAAAACTTGCTAAATGCAAATGGAAACTTATCTGGCAATGTGGGAGATTTTGAGATTACACAGGAGGAGAATGAGTTCAGGAACAGGATCACAGTTGAGAAAGTAAGAGAGGGTGGTAAATAAACTACGATTCCAAGTGGCAGGGGTAGATGAAATTCGACCAGAAATGGTAAAGTATGGTGGGAGAGCAGGGATCAATTAGTTGCGTAGGATAATGGATTTAGCATGGGATTTAGGAAAGGTATCCTCCGACTGGAAAAAAGCAGTAATCACCCCAAGCAAGGTACCAGGAAAATTGCAACAATTGTAAAAATAAATTGATAGTCTGGAACAATCATTGCTAATACGAATGAGTAGCACATCTGATAGCATGTGGAGGCAATTCAAAGTGTAGCACGGTTAGTTTATTACCATTATAAAGAAAATCATTCTGTAAAATAATTGGCAAAATTTGAATTGCAGTTACAGGATATCATCTTTTGTATTATTCATATATTGATATAAACAGTAAATAAGAAAGGCAAAATAGTCTCAAATGAAAAGAACATGTATATAAAATTGTACCTTCATACAGAAATATTATTCTGGAAAAATAAATTTGAAGGATGAAAAACTTACCATAATGGCTGTTATTGCATTTGAAGGTTATGCAATATTCTAACAAGTTTGTGGGTTTTACCATTTGTTGAAAATTTCATGAACAAATTATTTTAAAATGAAAGAGTTTTGTGTAATAAAAATAGCAATGCTTCTCACTAAAATAACACCACTCTTAACTGAAAAAATAACCTTGCCCTTAGGAAGTCCCTACAAATCAGTATTAATGTCATGTTAACTCATCTGAATACACAAGAGGGTTTCTTATGAGTAAAGATTACAAATCGAGGTGTATGAACTTATATAACATTTTTATGTAACATTTCTTGGCAATATCAGGAATGAAACCCAGGACCTTTGGAAATGGTTTCAATGTGTACTCTGAGACCACAGTAAGTGACGCGAGTAAGTGACGAGAAGTATAATATATGCAGCACATACATTTGAGATAGCACAGGGGTTTTAGTGTACCTATGTACAAGTGTGACTAATGTCATGAATATGTTGTCTCTGAAATTCACTGCAAAGAAACTATTATATTTTAATGTCTTTAATACCTCACATACCTGCATTGCTTCAACTTTGGCCATCCAGTCTTTTCCTTTCTCTAGAGCAATCTCCGAAGCATTAAGACTGGGTAGATAAGCAGGGATGTTTGTACCCTCTTTAATGAAATCCTCGATGTCTTGAAGGGTCATTAATGAACTGAAAAGGAAAAATAATTTAGTTTGGAAATAAGTTTTACTTTTACGCACTCTTGTATCAAATTGCTATGAATACACACATAATATAGGGTTAAAGATTTTAACAAGAAAGGTAGTAGGGGCATTCTAGTGTAGACCTGTCAGTTGTCATTATCAACAAATACTGGCAGTTATGATAAATAGTCGAAGAACAGCATTGCATTTAATCATAAATGAATATACCATCACTGCCCATGTTTCCATTTTCTATACGAGATCTATTAGGAAAGTATTTGACCGTAATTCGTTTGTGAAAACCTGCATGGATTTGAATCAAGCCCTCTTGCATAAGCCGACCGTGAACCTTCGTGTACATGCGTGAATTATTTCCCGCCTGTCGATAGCGTCTGTTGCTGGCAAGCATCATTTGAGTGAGGTGGTGTGTAGTGCTCTCGTCAGTTTATCATTGCAAAAAAAATACTGAACGACTGGAGCAGCACTACTGCATCAAATTTTGCCAGAACCTGGGCGACAACCAGGTGGTAACCATTCGGAAGATTCAGTCTGCTTTCGGTGACGATGCTATGGGCATCACACAGATTAAGGAGAGGTACAACCGGTTTAAAGACGGCCGCACATCGGTGGAGAGCGAGCCATGCTCCAGTCAGCCATCAACATGCCGAAGTGACCAGGTCATTGCCAAAGTGGACAGTGATGTGGGACCGTCGTGCGACTATCCGAGAAATTGAGGAAGAGGTGGGCAATAGCACTTTTTCGGCACATTCCATTGAGGCCGAAGATTTGGCAATGAAGAGAGTGGCGGCGAAAATTCATGCCGAAGCTGCTGACGGCGGAGGACTTAATACAGACTTCTTTTGGCAAAAAAACAGACTCCTGTGGTTCAACAGGCTCCTTACTCTCCTGATATGGCCTCCTGAGACTTCTGGCTGTTCCCCAAACTCAAGAGTCCATTGAAAGGAACTTGATTTCAGACAAAAGAGGACATTATGGCAGCAACGACCAACACTCGAGCTAAACTCCATTCCGAAAGAGGCTATTTCGGAATTCTTCCAACAATGGCGGCACCGCTGGGAGAAGTGTTTGGAGTCGCAAGGAGACTACTTTGAGGGGGATTAGGTTTTCAACGCTCCAGGTAATCCAGCGTTTTTCCCCCGGCCAGAGGTTACTTTTCTAACACACCTCGTATACTAATCAAATTGAAATCAAATATATTATTTCTGCCCAATCAATACAAATTTGTGTTAAAATAATTAAACTTAGTAAAAAAATAATTAACTCGTATACTAAAACTGGAGACCTGAAAAACAATTGAGGACTTGGGTGCAATAACAGCGTTACGTCTACTTACGCTGTTATTGCATAAACACCAGTTTCGAAATCCTTGAACCCTGTGCTACCAGACAAACCAACTCTTAGTTCCATCTGATGCCCCTAGAGGTCAGGAGCTGACGGAAAGTGTCACCGTGCACTACGCTGTTGTTGCAGGGATCCAGACTGCACTGCAAGAACAGCGTGAAGAGGTGAACATGGCGTCTACTAGCGGGCTATTACAGTCACAAACTGAGTGCAATTCTAGCGATTGTGAGTGCTCTGTGTCAAGTGAATGTGATTCATATGTAACTAAAGGTACTGAAAGTGTGAATTATAGTTTTACACCTAAAGGCAGAGGGAAGAAGAGAAACCGGAACCCAAAGAACTGGAAGAGAAACGTAGCAAAACGGGCGTGAAACAGTGGCAACAGTTACATTTCGGTCGTAACTGGAAAGGAAGTAAAGAAGAAGGTATTCCGAAGAGTGAATAAATGCTGTAGAAAACGGTACTTCATACATCCTAGTATTTGTATTTAGAATGTTTTGTTAAAAGCAAGCCATACTAACTGTTAGGCTTGTATTCCTTTTATTGATTAATCATTACATTTTCAGGTGCTTTGAGACTGTAAATCATGAAGAACAAAAGGAATGTCATAAATCATTTTGGGACACTGGCAATAAAGTGCTGCAAGATACGATCTTACTGGATTATATTAGGAAGAAAGAAAAAGTTTCAGAAACAAGATCGGACAAAGGAGCGGAATAACGTATGGAACTACTGTGTGAAAGTCAAGAATGATGACAAGGTAGTCTGTAGGCAGTTTCTACTCTCCGTACTGCAGATATCAGAGATGAGACTAAGGACTGTACAAAACACAATGTATTCTGCAATATTTATATACTCTGATTTGTGGAAATTAGAAACGCAAACAGAGTAATTAAGAGCTTTTACTTCAATAATCGAGGAACATAGGGACACATACAACAATCGTCCAACCAAAATATTCGGAAATGTGTGGGAACTTGTTGAAGAGCACTGGATGCAGATTCCCCACAAGGGAGCTCATTACAGTCGAGCAAAAACAATCCGAAAATACTTTGTGGACCCGGTTTGGAATGCAGTAAAACTGTATACTGCTTTCAAACAATATTTTTATGAAAAGACTGGAAAACAACTACAAATGAGTTACAATACATATCATAAATATTTCAGAGCAAACAGTGAATATTCATTTCGGCAACCAAGGACTGATAAGTGTGATTATTGTGCAGAATGAGAGGTTAAACTGAAAGAAAATCCTAATAGTGCATGTAAATCGGAATACATGTTTCATAAAAAGAGAGTTGAGGCTTATAATGGATTAAAGTCAGGTGTACTGGCCAAGGCGAGCAATGACGATTCTACTTTACTCGTACTGGAATTTGAGTATGCCCAAAACCTTCTGCAACTTCGTCTAAATGTAACGGCTCAGTTCTATAAGAGGCTTTTGTGGCTTTACAAATTCAATGTGCATTGCCACAATGATGGAAGTAGTAACTTCTTTTGTTTTCTTGAGTCATAATCGAAGAAAGATCCAAATTCAGTCTATTCTTTTCTTTATCAAGTTATTAGTCATAATCTTGAAAGAAGGCCTCACATAGAAAAGGTTGTATTGATGTCCAATTCCTGTGGAGATCAAAACAAAAACAGTACCATGGTAATGTTCTGTGCTTGACTGAGTAGGGTATGTAATGCAGAGACAGAGCACCTCTTTCCAGTAAGAGGTCATTCTTTCAGTCAGTGTGACCGTAATTTTGGAAAGTGGGGGTACCGGTATGCTTCTCAAGCTGGTTGAATATATAGAAACTGATGAGGAGTACATCAGCATAATGAAAGAATGTAGAAGGAATCCAGAGCCATTTCACGCGGCTATGTCAGGTCATTTAATAAAAGACTGGGCATCAGCACTCAAACCTTTGTTTCTAAGTGTTCCTGTAGCGAAGGGCTACAAATTTTCCATTCAGAAATATGTAAAACTTCACTACAAGAATGGTATTGTTTCAGTGTCCCAGATATATACTTCATGTTTCCAGCCATTTACTTACATAAATAAAAAGGCTGAATTTCTTTATTACAGTGATCTAAAATTGACTAATGTAATAAAACCAGGTGTAAAGATACAGAAAAGAGCTGATGTACTGTCGTTGATGAAGTACTTGAAACCTAAAAACGTTGAGTGGTACATAAACACCCCCAGGAGCCTGAAAATTCCAAAATCGAAACAGATATCGAATCAGATTTCAATATTGATTAATTCAGACATGTGTACAAAGCTCAAAATAGTTTCAATTTCAGAAACTTAACAAAACCAAGGACTTTAATGCACACACAAATAGCCGTGTGCTATTCTCAATATTTTAATTTCATACTGTGAAATAGAATATAATTGAAAACATTACTGGTGTTCACTGATTATTGAAAGTTTTCTGCCAGACTGTACCAGTGTATGTGTCAAATACATTTATATAAATTCAGTAGTGAGCCATTTCTGCCTTCCTGACCTATTTCCTTCACATAGCAGATCCTAATTTTCTTCATATTTGAGTGAAACTATATATTTCTACATTTTTCCCATATTTTATGCAATAACAGCATATATTTAAGAATTTAAATTCATTCTAATGTCCTAGATAATCACAATATTGTATCAGATACTCTAGGAATGTTGCATCTTACATTTGAAAAGCAAATGAAAGAACATTTTACCGTATTTACCGATTTACTCTTCAAGTACAATAAATTGAAACTTTACATGCCGGTTTCTCAAAATAGCGTAAATCTACTTACACTGTTTTTGCACCCAAGTCCTCAATTACAATCTATAAAAACAATAGGCTGTGGTTGGTCAAATTATTCATTCATAAATTCAGTTTTGCCTCATGAGGCAAAGTGTATGCTGACCCTACCTTCGCACCAGAATTACACTTTTGGGCAATATCAGGAATGAAACCCAGGACCTTTGGAAATGGTTTCAAAATGTACTCTGAGACCAGAGTAAGTGACGTGAAGTATCATATATGCAGCACGTACATTTAAGGTTCATTGACGAATAAACAATAGAGTATGCGGAATACCAGCGGAATACTAATAACATTCTAAAAGTAAGATTATAGTTTTACGTGACCGTGAATCTTGTGATTATAAGCCACTGGATCTCCTTTTTACGTGGAATCCGAACCACAGGACATGGCATTTCACTTCGAAAATCTCACATGCATTGACCGGGAATAATAACATTCTCTTTGCATTGAGATAGTAAGAAAATTGGTTAGTTTATCTTTTCAGTATTCATGGTTACTTTTGCATTTATTTTAAAACTTCTAAATCTTCATAGTTGCAGGAGTCAAGGACATGAAGGAAAGAGACTCGAAAAAGATGCAGGTCTACATTGAAATTAGTAACAAGTGAAATGTCAGCAAAGAAAATCCACTTACACACGGCATGCTGTTGGGTCAACATACTGAAGGTAGCATGTTCATCTGTTGAATGATGTATGGCTACTTCCGGAAAATAGAGGTACCAGCAACTTTATTATAAAATTTGATTTTCCATTTCAATACACATAGTTCCAGCATTTGGCCAACAGGGGGCATGCTTGCAAGGTTACACAGTGAGAGGCTGGATGGATTTTACACTGCTGTAAGTTGCACTGACGTACACTTCCAACACACAAACTGGGCGTCTCCTACAAGATGTGCACACTCGCATGAAGTACAGATTGCCAGAAATAAATGAAACATCACCTTGCCAAGATGTGTTGTATTTCATTGCTTTTAAACATCCATTGGAAATAAATTGTTGTCTCTTCGTCCTGGACGAAATATATCCATCCAATAGTCACCTAGTCATGATGTACTCATTATATTATTATCCTGTGGTGGTGTAAGGTTGTTGTGAAGTACCTCCAAATTTGCAGGCTCTGTCAATGAATAAATGGGCCTAGTGTTCTAAGGCATGAAGACTGCCGCTTGTCTGTGGAGTCAGGAGTTTGAGTTCCAGTTGGGCAGAATATTGTTATTCCTACCAGGACTTACAAGTTTCGTCACACAACTCAAGTTTGTTTTATTATGCCATTATTGATTATTAGTGGGCTTGATAAGGGCCATTCACTAGTGCTTTCAGTATGAGTATCAGGGATCTGTTCTTTAGATCAGGGATCTGGAACTCTGCATTGAATGGTCTCGATGTGGTTACAGCCCGGATAGGACCATTGCTATGTCCTGTCAAGAGAGGGGCAAGATCTTGGGAGCAATGCCCCGTCTAGTTCAATCTGCAGTGAATGCTGTTTCTATGATGTCAGGAACTGACCAATTTTATTGATCATTTGCAAGGTCTATGTTGGTAATAGAAGGCAATAACCATTTGAGTATTCTGTTGAAAGGGCTTTAATTGTTGTGATTTTAGCCTTTGAAATTTCACATACAACATGTAAGCTATCAAATACGCATGGGTTAATAATCCTAGTGAGTATTGTACTGGTCAAGACACTTATGGAGACTGGGAAGGCTGCAGCACAAGCCATTGCTAGAGCACTACAGTAGTCGCACATGACTGCCAGACAGCACATGGAAGTAATTGCTATTCCCTCAGTGCGGCTACAGGTGACCAGTGCTTGCTCTCGCTAGTCGGGTGATTGGCGTTTGGAGCGAGGGACCGCTGTCCATGACCAGTTTCTCAGGCTCTGGAAGGAAGAAAGAGATTGTTTGTTGCCACTCCACTGTTATTTGGAGTATCAGCTTCCCTCATGGAAAATTTAAATTTCTAGGAAGCCTAGTTGAGCCTTATTAACACATGTGCCATTTTATACCCAGCTTCGTTATAAATTGTTACGCTTCGACTTTTGCCACCTTAATGTCTCAAAAATTCCCTCAACTCTTTCCCAGGGTTTGATGCAAAAAATAAATTTGGACTTTCAGGAAGCTTTAATGCTCACAAAAACTATATAGGTCACAGCTTTGAAAAATATTTGAACCACAGTAAAAACTTGCATACTTGTGCTGTTCTTCTCTAGTCCCTTCTGTCCCCACCCATAAATTAGCTGCTTTGAAGGTTTTGCACATTTATGATTCTAAAATGGATTTTGGGGGATGTGAACTTCCTATGTACCAAATTTGAAGTGTCTGAAAGTGCCTCATTAATTTATGACCTTTTTAATTTTATACTTTCATACTGTACATACATCCACCTAAACTTCAATTAATTATAATCATTGTTTTGTTATTTAACAGAATATAAATATGCGTTTCCTTAGTAAACACTGATGTACGAGCATTCTCAACAAGACAAGATCATGTAAATAAATATGCTAGTAGATTGTAGTCCTATGCAAGTGAAAAGAACAATGTAACCCTAGTGCCTATCTCTATGTACAAGTTATTTATAAATATTTCGATACAGAACGACTACTAAAAACATTCCAATGATTGTACTGCCAATCTGTTTAAGGGGAGGGGGAAGAAGAAAGAAATATTGTTGCAAGGGAGAGTACACGTTGCTTTCAATCCTGGTCTCCTAAAATTACACACCATAGTAAAATAGATGTAAAATCATTGAAAGTGCACATCTATAGACAGGGTGTCTACTGGAAGTATGAAGTAAAAATTAGTTACTTTTTTAGTTACCTTTAGCTACTTTTTAGCTACCTCATTTTCACGACGTCTCTGCGATCTACAAGCATAGGAGCTCATCGTGCACATGGCCCTGATTTAATTCCCATCTCTGCTATGGAGAATTTCAGTCATGGTATGAGGAGATGCAGGTGATAAAGTGTAGACAAAGCATTGCTCTGGCAAATAACATCTCATTCATTCACAATGAGTATGTAACAGTACATTAGCAAGCAGCTGGCAAGCAGTGACTTAAGCCAACAAATACTGAACAGTATGAATATTGTTCACGAACCTGCATTTCTTACTCAATAACAGATAGGAAACGAAAATGTTTAGTGTGTAAATCTGGATGAAAGTTTCACTCACAACAGACCTAGTTTATGTTCTATAAGCAGTAACTAGTAAGGAAAGTCCACATTGATCAAATTAAGTTTTCATTGAGGCAGATGTAGCTCAACCATCCACCAATCACAAGCCGCCATTTGAAGGCATATGCTATGCGAGACTTGACGTTACAGGCAGAGTATGGTACTAGTGGATCGGCGAACATGCATGCGTGAGACTGGCCAGCTTAGCGTGCGTGAGTTTAAATGATTCAACCCGCGTTCGGAAAATTTTCGTTACCCCGTTTGTAAAATTTGTACTTTCGTTACCCGTTTGTAAAATTCGTTACTTTTTCGTTACCGGTAGACACCCTGATAGACATAGCCAACAAGTCACACTAACTTGGCTGGTTAAATATGCAACAACCAGGAAAGACCCAATGTTTCTGACAAGGTGACAAAATTGCAATCTTAATCCTGGCCTTGAACAGCATACGAAATAGTAAATTTGCTGAAACTATTTGCAGTAATGGTACACGAAGACAATCAGGGACAATCAGTTGGTTCTATTTGTCAGAGTCAAGTCCACCTACAGCTCAAGAAAGTTCATTATTTCTCCTACAGAAAATTTGAATACAAAGTGAAACGTCTGTGCAAGTAGAAATGGCCCTGCAGATGGATGAACTGAGAAATTATTACAGAAAGCAGAGTGAATTCAAAATCAATAAATGAAAAAAAATAAAAAAAAATAAAAAAAAAAATAAATGAAAATCCACAGCCTGCTTCCAGTCTCCGACCGGGTCAGGAATAATTCAAAATCAATAAATATGAAACTAAAATAATGGAAAGCAGCCAGAGAAAATCAGATATCCCTAATGACGTCGAATTGGTAAAGGAAGCAAGAATATTGTTACTTAGGAAGCAAAATAAGCAAAGATATAAAAGGCAGGTTAGCTCAGGCAAGGGAAGCTGTTCTACACAGAAGAAATCTATTCATATGAAGTATAGACTTTGGTATTAAAATGCCATTTTTGAATATCTATGTTTGGAGCATGGCACGTGGACTCATGCTGCAGTAGAAAAGAAGTGAATAGATGCATTTAAAATGTGCTAGATTAGTGGAGAGTGTAACAAAGTATTATTATGATGATAATTGTTGCTTTAAGGGGCCTAACATCTAGGTTATCGGCCCCTAATGCTATGGTGATAGTGAAAAAATTATAAATTAAAACTACCAACAGCTAACTACTGACTTACATCTAAATTATATACAGATAAACCTGCCTTCAACGGACCCTTTATTAAATGGAAGCTAGTCTTAAACGGAAATATTTGATGGTCCCGTGAACTTACGGGTGGCTAACGTGTTAATTTCCCTTCATTAAACAGAAACTGTGTTACGTGGACAACGGAAATTAAAACACGCATTTTAATAAAAAACCAAGTCCTGAAATACAGTGCTTAGAAATTTTTCAGGCATCCTGTGAAAGTCTACCTTTTCCACTGTAACAGTTTATTCTGTACCTAACAAGAAATGTGCAAATAGGTCTTCCTCCTTTTGCTCTTCAACTTACATGTCGAAGTGTACAATTATTTGCCTGGTATCTATTCCTCAGGCCTTACCCAATGCTCGCTGCAATGATCTATCGACCAACAAATACCTGCCTTTATGTTCATTGTAAGTTTTGCTTGTACAGTACTATTGATTCGTAGGAGATATAATATGCAAATACAACACTGAATAAGGTATGTGCACCATTTTATATTTTCTCAGTATGTCCATTAGATGCATGTTCATGGTTTAACTATTTTACCACATACCTGCCCCCGTTAACCAGAAACCTAGGTGTAACAGAAATATTTGTGAGTCCCGTTCGTTTCTGTTGAAGGCAGGTTTTACTGTACTAGAAGAAGAAATGGACAAAACAGGAATAAAGGAAATAAAAGACAGGGAAAAGAAATGCCCTCAACCCTCGAAGCCTGAGAAGTGAGGGAATAAAGCCATGAAAGGCAGATAGGAAAGGGAGAGAGGAGAAGATCTGTCCCAAAGTAAATGGAAAAAAGGAATCCCTCAGGGTAGCCAGCTCCTGAACTCACCAGCCAAGAGCCCTTGAGCCAGTAGCATTATCCAAGGCGCACCATAAGTCGTGAGGCTACACACACTCTGTCTCCTTTAGGGCCAAAGGCGGGAGACATGAAAAGAAAAACAAGAGATCCGACCCCTCAAAGAATGAAGGTATCCGGAAAGATGAGAAGTGCCAGTTACCACAGGAAACTGAAAGACTAGCTAGGCCTCGGATACCCTAATTCCATCGGGGTTGGAAGAGAACAAGAGTTGACCATGGGATGTCGACAGGAAAGGTGAAATAGAGGAGCCCGGGACAAGGAAGTGGAAGCAATGCCGAACTCAGCTGGGATCCCGTGGTCCCCAAACCACATCCGACGAGTTGTGAGCCCCTGGGGGGAGTAACAGGTATTAAGATGAGTGAGGGAGGAGAAATGTTTCTGGTGAGTTCAAATGAACAGAGATAGGTTGGTAGGACACTAAGTCATCCAGAAATACCAACCTTATTTATGGAAGGAAGGGTAGAGGACAAGAACTGTAAGGGTAGTCAAGGTTAGAATATTTTAAAACAGTTTGCCTCATATAAAGGTACTCCATTCTGTAGAGATTTATCAGCTCAGGACAGGGAGGTATGGAAAGCTGCATCAAACCAGTTTAAGGACTGAAGACTTAAACATACAGATACATTCTGTGATGAAGGCATATAGGATGAGTACTACATAATACATGAAGTCCTTACCGGGCTTGTAAGTTCATTTTTGCCTTTTCTTCCCATCGTTCAACTTGATTCAAGATACTCTGCAGCTCAGTCATTGTTTTCTCCACAGCTGAATGAGGGGGCAATTCCAAACCAGTTTTTAGAAGTGTGTTTATAACCTCAACTGTCAATTGCTTAGGTTCTTCTCTTTTCCTTTGAGTTTCTTCCAACCACTGCATTTGGTCATAGTACTATAAGAAAAAGAAAAATCTTCAAAAGACCAGTATTAAACCAACAACAAGGTATTGTGTAATTGCAACTATCTCATAGTTACGGTACCTAAGCTTTGATAATAACTTCAGCAAGAGTGAAAGGGCACAACATGCCTGTTACAAAATATAAGAGAAAGGCATATTAAAACTAGCACATATGGTTCCATATGAAATCCTTCAATAAGATTAGTTTCAGGGTGAACGCTGGTTACCTAAAATTATTCTCTTTGTGTTTTCCCTGTGTTATATTTTTCCCTGTGTTAAACTTAACCTTTTATTAACACATATACATAAGGATACTATTTATGTTTATTTAAAAAAATAACTAAATTTATGTATGGTAAATTCTTTATTTATTTATTATAGAACGTAAAATACATAACACATAAAGTCTCTAACGACAACGTATATCTTTCACAAATAAAATAACTTACATGTGTTTCATGAATCACATTTAAAAATAATCACTTGTTTGGGATAAGGAAGTACCAAGGAAAAGCAAGGAGGTAATGTATAAAGTGTACTATGTTCCCATATTAACTTATGCAGCTGAGACTTGGACCCTGACAAGCAGGCAAGAGAGTAGAATCCAAGCCAGTGAAATGAAATTCCTAAGAAGTATGATAGGAAAGACAAGGAAAGACAGAGTGAGGAATGAAGATGTTAGGAAGGAAGTTGGGATGGGAAAACTAAATGAGAGAATTGAGAAGAATAAACTAAGGTGGTTTGGACATGTAAAGAGGATGGAGGAAAATAGAATACCAAGACAGATGCTGGAGGCGAAGTGCAAGGGTAAGAGAGCAAGAGGAAGACCTAGAACAAGGTGGATGGATTCAGTGAAGAACAGCGCAAGAAAAAGTAATCTGGACTGGGACAAGATCGTGGAAGAAGAATGGTGGAAGGAAAGAGGAAAGTGGAGAAGTGCCATAAATACCCCGACCCGGCAGGAGCTGGATAAGGGGAAATGATGATGATGATGATTTAGGTATAATATTTAATCACAGATATTAAGGTGACTTTGAATACGTTTGAAGTTCTTATTTCTTCGATGTTTTTATTTTAATTTCCAGCTCATGTTGCTTTGTGCGAAATTCTTCCTTTTCTTTATTTAATGCCATTAACACTTCATCCTTTCTCTTCTTCTCTCTCCTGTGCGGACTCAACTGCTCTATTTCTGTTTCCCATAGTTTTCGTTTTTCGACAGTGATTTTCACCTTAGCCCAAGTCCCATAAGCGTAACGAACCATTTCATCATCAATGTTTATGGCATCTTCTCCACCTGCATCCTGAAATCCATCCCATGCTCTTCTCATCGCTATGAGAGTTTCCTCGTGAATGTTTTCCACTAACATTTCTTTGATAATGGAAAAAAAAACCTCCACAAAGGTGTTACCATGAGAAAATATGAGGATGAATTTTATGATCTGCCACACATCTTTTTATCCTTCCAAGCCCTTGAACTGTTTTGTATGAAAATGATCCAGGTGAGATTTACTCCTATCAATTTGTTCCAGCTCAGTCTTGTTGACACGGGATATAAAATGATCGAACTGAAGTATGGCTCGATCTGACAAAAGCGCATCCACATGCTGGCTGGTGATCCTTGCTTTGTGAATTTTTCCTGTCATGTGGCTAGCGATAGATATCAAGCCCATGTTGCTCAAAGCAATCTGTTCTTTGCACACGTTACAAAAAGCATGTTTTGCATTCTTGGGAACGTCTTCTAACCAAGACTGAAAATCTGGGTACTTTGACGGTTGCAGCTATTCTGGATTGAATTTCGATGATTCCTCCATGATCTTCAAAAAATACTAAATACAAAAGTGTTAATTGTTGATGAGTGAACTTATGGTTATGTAAACCATTGTCCCTGCAGTATTTGTTTTATTACTCATTATAGCCAAAGAAATTCCATTTACCTGTATGTCTCTTCGCTCATCGCTTCTTATTAAAACAAAAAACGCTTTGACAGTCTGCAAATCATTTACATACAGAAGTCGACAGTACAGGAAGGATGCCTGGGACATAAGTAAACTCAAATCAGATTTTGCGCCATCTGCTCAGTGAATCAGGTTACACCAAAACTGTACCTTATTCCACATAAGTTGACAGTCAAATGACCACACGCTAGAGCCGCGGTGAAGAGCTCTAACCTCTTACCGACTTGAAGTTGAAGCCAGTTTACAATTGATATGGTGCCCGTAATATTTCAATCAAAGGTAGTGTGCTCGTATAGGTAAGAGCTCTTCTTCGTGGCTCCGGCATGTTGTAACTACTCTCAACTTATATGAAGTAAGGTATAAACACCGGAGTAATTTTTTTTCTTTGTTGCGAAGCCAATTTTTCTGACTTGGGACACCCTGAAAGGCGAACATCCCAAAAGAAGAAATGGCAGAATGGTCAAATTACAGTACTTAATCTTTAATCGTAACAGAATTAATCTTGTATGCAAGATTAATTCATACCGCAAACGATGCATTATTCATCATCATCTTGCACAGTTTCCTGCCACTGGCCGGGTCTGTTTGGAACACAAGCCTCTCCAACGTCTTCTCTCTTCCCACCATCTCTCAGCCTCCACCCTTGTCCAGTCTTCTCCTCTCTTCTTCACGCTTTCTTCCACCCCCTTCAGCCACCTGTCTCTCGGTCTTCCTCTCGGTCTCCTTCCTTCCCACTTCGTCTCGTGTACTCTCCTGGGTATCCTCTTCTCCTCCATTCGTTTTACATGTCCATACCATCTAAGTCTAGATTTCTCTATACCATCCTGTAAAGGTTCCTCCTTCATTAATTCTCTGGTCCTCTCATTTCCTATTCTGTCCATCTTTGTAGCTCCAATACTGCTTCTCAAGAACCTCATCTCACTGGCCTGTATTTGGCTCTTCTCCCTTCCTTTCATAACCCAGGTCTCCGAGGCATACGTCAGGATAGGGACATGGTACGTCCGATATATGATCTTTTTGCTGTTCTGAGGGACATCCTTGCTCCATAACATGCTTCTCACACTCCTCTGAAATGCTTCTGCCTGCCTCCCCCGCTCATTTATTTCTCTATCGTTTCTTCCATTATCTTGTATCAGGCTTCCCAGATACTTGAAACTCTCCACTTTCTTCAGCTGTTCCCCACCAATTGTTTTTCCCATTGTGGTTCTTTCCTTCTTCCTTGTTGTGATCACCATCTCACTCTTATATTCCTTCCCACATGTCCAACTGTTCCTGTACCTCCTCCTCGTTTCCCCAAATCATCAAATCATCTGCAAACACCATTGCTTTCATCTTTCCTTCCCCAATTACATGTGCCACTCTGGTCATTATGTCATCCATCACCGCAATGAAAAGTAACGGTGACAGTGCACTTCCTTGTTTCAGGCCGTTTCTCTGTTCCAACCAGTCTGATCTCTCCCCTCCCACTTTCACACAGCTCACGCTTCCCTTGTACATCTTCTTTATCGTCTTTATAGTCCATTTCTCTACTCCTCTATCCTCCAGGGACTTCCATACTTTGTTTCTGCATACACTGTCATATGCTTTCTCAATGTCCAGGAAGGCCATCAGTAGATCTGTTCCATACTCATAGTGCTGTTCTTGTAACTGCCTTACAGCAAAAATCAAATCCACTGTGGACCTTCCTGCTCTGAAGCCATGATGTTCTTCCCTCATCCCTCCTTCTATCCTTGTCCTAATTCTCTTTTCCAAAACTTTCTCGAAGATCTTTGCACAATGACTCATCAGTGTTATTCCCCGATAGTTTCTGCAATCTGTTCTACTACCTTTCTTGAAGATCGGGACAATTATTCCTTTTTTCCAGTCCTCTGGGGTCTTCCTTTCCTTCCATGCTGTCCTCATCACTCGGTACAACCACTGTATCCCCACCTCTCCTGCTACTCTCACCATCTCCACACTCAACTCATCCACACCCGGTGCCTTCCCTCCTTTCATCTTGTTCACTGCATCTTCCACATCTTTCCATGTTAAGTCCTTTTCTGTTTGCAGTTCATCTTCCTCTTCCCCGATTTCTTCCTCCTCACCATCTTTTCCATTTGGGTTCAGAAGTTCTTCAAAATATTCTTTCCACATTTTCTTCAGTTCTTCCCTATTTTCTATCTCTTGTCCCCTTTTGTTCACCATTCTAACAACATAATCCGTAGGATCCTTCCGCCTCTTATTTTTTACCATCCAATACAGGACCTTTTTTGTACCTTCACTGTCCTCCATCATCTTTGTCCACTCTTCCATCCACTTTCTTCTCTCCTCAGCCACTACTCTCTTCGCCTCCTTCTTTCTTTCCTGGTACTCTTCCCTTGTCTCTACCGTCCTATTTTGATACCACCACCTAAAGGCTCTATTCTTTTCCCTTACTATATCTTTTGTCTTCTCATTCCACCATGGTGTTTCCTTCCACCTCTTCTTACTACTTGTCCTCCCACATACTGCTTCTGCTGCACCTACTAGTGTCTTCTTAAATCTAGCCCATTCCTCTTCCACCCCTCTTTCTTCATCTGTTGGAATTCCTTCCTTTACCATTTTGAGGTACTCGACCCTTCTATCCCCTTCTTTCAGTTTCCATCTCCTTATACGTCTTTCCTGGTTCTCAGTCCCTTTCTTCTCCTTACTCCCTCGCAGGTTCATTACCAGCAATCGATGGTCGCTATCCAGGTTCTCCGATGGTATAACCTTGATGTCCGTGATGTTCTTATTTAGTTCTTTCTCATACAGTATATAGTCGACCACCGACTTCCTGGTCAAGTCATCACTGTACCATGTGATTGTGTGGCTCTCTCTTTTCTTAAACCAGGAGTTCCCAACTAGCAGGCTGTTCCTCTGGCAGAAGTCCAACAGTCTCTTTCCTTCCTCATTTCTTCCGCCCCAACCCTCTGGTCCTAGAACACTCTCATAACCTTGTCTTTCTCTTCCTACATGGGCATTGAGATCCCCCGTAACAATCATATTTCTTCCTACCAGCTGCTTCTGCAATTCCTCTTCAAACTCCTCCTTCTCTTCAGAGGCGCAGCCTACTTGAGGAGCATACACTTGCACAATTTCTATGGTCTCTCCCCTCAGTGCTACTTTCACTTTCATGCATTATTATTAAGCCCAATCATACGTCAAGACATTCTTCTTATTGTGCCAAATTTTTCCCTGTATTTTCCCTGTTCATTCTATGCAATTTAAATTCCTTGTGTTTTCCTTGTTTTCCAGCAAGCGGTCACCTTGAATTGTTGATTCCTTCAGGGACCTTGCAACATCGTGGTCATGTAGCCCCGTGTAATTGAGTGAGCGTAGAACTTGTCTGATACGGTAAGCTGTATCACTATGATGTCTGTACTAGTGTGAGTGTTTGTAATTGAGGTAGGATTTGGGTAGGAAGCAGCCATGGTCTCAAGTTAGGTACCATCCTGGCATTTGCCTGGAGTAGAAGAGGGAAAATCATGGAAAACCACTTCCAGTATGCTTCATGAAGCTGAGTGTACCCCATTCTAGCCCTCACACCAGAATTAAACTTCTTGGCAGAGACGGGAATCAAACCCAGGCCTCCGCAGTGAGTTTCAAGAATCCTAGCCACTATGCAACAAGGCGGACTTCAATTAGGTTGGGCAGGCCACAGATATACAGACCAATTGAAGGAATGGTCTCGCTGACCAAGGACCTCAAATAGCAGAACATGTCATTAGGCACTACAAAATACATTAAAAGCCCCAAGAATACATATAACGCAGGTCATACATTATCCATTACTATACATACTAATGTACATAAAATGTGTTCCGGGTAACAGCCTCCAAGGTCACACACCATTAAACACAGCAGTATAGGAAAAAAACAGGCTACATCAGGCCAATACTCAGACCATCGGTTTTTTCAGGACAGAATAAAACCTCAATCTCACAGTAGGATGGATGCCTTCATAACCCAACCAAACATTACAGAAGTATCAGACGAGATGGATACAAAATAACTTACCATTATATTTCATATTAATAAGTGGTAAGGATCAGTCGATTTAAGACCTCCCGTATCGGAGAGAACCCCAAAAGATGGTTGGAGTTAAGATTAAATTGAACGTTATGAAAAACAGGTTTCAGCATAGAGGGTAAACAAAGCAATTGTAAAAAGAGAACAAGCTGCATGAACAGTTTGAAAATTTATTACAAAATAAATATTTCTCAACAAGGGGATAACCCCATAAATATATGCAAGATTTCCATAACAATAATTCAATCAATTTGTAAAAAGTAACAATATAAATGGTTTACATCAAGAGAACAATCCCATAAATATTAATGATGTAAATAACTTCAGGAGTTTGTAAAAGGTAGCAATTTAAATTGTTTGAATTTAACATAACACCCAGTCTCTGCAACCTCTGTCACGGATTGGGTTAGTACTTGGGGGCTCAGCTACTTGAAGAGTGAAAGTTCCAGCACAAGAGGCTAGAAAAAGAAGTGAACTACTTTCAAAAACTTGGGGGCTCAGCCTAAATTGTTTGAAAGAAAAAGTGAAAGATTGAAACACAAACCAGGCAGAAAATCTTAACACTGAAGGAAAGAACAGAAGCGTGCGTGAGGGCTAAAATCTTAAGCCTCTTTCACACACTGTAAAGAAGTATAACCTGACAAGAGGTAATGAAATTCTTGTGGTATTTATTGCGCTCAGGGGACAAGTCCTGAAGCAACAATGCCACAATAAAGACCAGAAGGGCAACTTTAGATTCCTGACAGAAAATAGCAGAAACAAGCCGGTATCGGAGACAATGCATTTTTTAAATGAAGTGAAGCAAGTGGTAAATAAATAAACGAGAAGAAAGTGAAGTAAAACACTTGATCTGACCAACACTTGTTGTCTTTAAGAAGGGCAGTATTAAAGCCTTTAGAAAATATAGGTAAAAGAAGTTTATGCAGCACTACAGAACTGGAAAGCTCAACCATCAAGTTTGTGCGGCCTAAAAACAGAGCCCTGTATATATAAATTTGTAAACCAGTTTTAAAGTTTGATGATAAAGTAGCAGGTTAAATGACACATGTTACTTATCCATATCCTGAGTTGAGGTTTTGTTGGTTAAGTTAACCATAGCTGGAACTCCAGTAGCGAAATTTGTAGACCAGATGATCCTTATTACACTGTACACCTCGCCAGGAGGTTAGGTAGCAGAAATAAAATACAAACAGCTTGGATTGTCGCCATTGCGAAGCACTTTCACATAGGTGAACACTAGTAGAGATCCATGTTTGCATTGACTAGAAGACAATGGATTGTTAAAAGTTGCAAGTTTCATAAACGGAGACTTGAATTAAGGGAAGTAGGTACCAGACCTAAATACTTTTAAGTTATTTCAAAGCATTGTAGTTAATCTTGTAGTATTTTCATTCTTGAAAATGAAGCTTCCTGCGCTGGATTGTAGAGACTGCTGTCTGACTGGCAAACATAAGTCAGAATGCTAGCGACGATAAATGTTGCTGGAGAGGCAACATGCCTTGACGAAGTGACTGGTTGTCTGTAGAAATACAGGGTGGCGCACGAAATGTGTCACCATTTTGTTTCTGAATAAAAACTTGACTGTAAAGACAAACCCAAAGGAACATATATTACCATGGTGTACACTCTGTGGAGATTTATCCTAATGCAGCACGTGCTCAATATGTCCACCATTTAGATTCCTAATTTCCTTCAAACGAACACTCATGATAGCGAAAACCCTACGGCACATGTCTTCCGTGAATTCACTGCAAGCTTGAAGAATAAGGCGTCTGAGCTCCATTAAATCATGTGGACGTTTCGGAAAATTGTTTCCTTTAGGAACCCCCAGAGAAAGAAGTCACGTGGGTTGGGGGGGGAGGAAAATTTGTCCGTCATTGAAACTATCCGGAAATCTGAGTGAAATGACCCGCATGTCGAAACGCTCATGCAAAATCCAACACAATGTTTGCAGTATTTGGCTTTGCTCCATCTTGCATGAACCATTGCGTGTTGAAGGGCAAAGCAGTAGCAAGAAGCTGTGGAACGAAGTTATTGCGGAGCATGCTCGAATGACGCTCATTATTCACAGTTTCTTCGAAAAACAAAAGGTCCAATAAGTCCGTGGCTGGAAATTGCGGCCCACACTGTAATTCTCGGAGCATAATGTTGTCGTTCACGAAGCACTTGCACCCAAAAGTGTACATTTTGTCTGTTAATCACACCGTTCAAATGAAAATACGCTCGTCTGAAAACCAAACGTTGTTGAGAATTTGTTCCCTATTCTTCGCCCAGCGAGCAAACAGTAGTCTCTGCCTCTTTTGTTCTGCCATGAGCTTCTGAGCAGAAGTCATCTTGTACGGGTACATCTGGAGGTCACTTTTAAGAATACGTTGAACGGAGAGTTTGGATATGCCCAGTTGCACTGCTGCCTTTCTACACGATTTGCCGGGGCTTCTCTGTACAGCAACTCGTTCCACTTCAATTTTCTCCGGCGAACAAAGAGGCCATGTTGGAAACACTGGTCTCCTGGCGACGGTATCGTGAACTAAGAGTCATTTCATAACTCATTTGTTTCTCCAAGCTCCACTGCTACTACTGCTGAGATGGTCAACGGGATATCTAGTGCGGCTTTAAAATTATGTACGAAACAAATGGTGACACATTTCGTGCGCCACCATGTATTCGTAGAGAAGACGTGAGATCCCAGCTGTTATATAACGGCAGGAAGAGATTCCAGACTTTTCGATGAGAAGAAGTACTGTGATTGGCCAGTGAGGCGGTCAACCAATGAGAGCAAGGAAGAGAAAATAATGGCTGCTTCACAAAATACACTGTGGGATTCCTCGTCAGGAACTGAGCAAAGCAGGACGGAAAGGTACCGTATGAGACTAAAAGACGAAGGGAGTTTCTTGACACAGTATTAAGCAAAAGTGATAACGATAAAGATGTACACGATGTACAGAATGATGTGATTGAAAATATGTTATCACATGGTCACGTATGTAGTTTAGAAATACAGTGCGAGTTAGGAAGTGAAGTAGATCGAAAATACTCAGACATTGCAAATTCCGGCCCAGCCCTGAACAGTGACGTAATGGAAGAACAATTGAACGACAGCTTCTCTGAGCCAGATGAAAATTATGAAAGTGACAGTGAAAGTGATATTAGTGATACTGATTACGAACACACACAGGACGATGCACATTTTAGTCCGAGAATACAGTGAAGTGTGATATCGGTACCGGGAAAGCAATAGTGGAGGGTGGGCTCGAATCCCACCTCGGCCGTTCTGAAAATGGCTTCGTGGTTTCCCATTTTCACCACCAGGCAAATGCCGAGACTGTTTCTTTCAACAGGTCCACGGCAGATTTCCTTCCAAAACCCCTTCCCTGACCCGTCTTGAAATTGAAGTAAGTGGCCATTGGCTGCATTAATCAACTTATAAAATGACACTGAGCAAATTGGGGTTATAGTTATGCTGATGGCAGCGTTGGTTATCGCGACACTATTAGGAGTGAAGTCATACCCCAGGTCCCCCAGGGTCTCACAACTTGTGGGACGTGAGTTGGCGATCACAGGACCCCAGCTGAGTCCGGCATTGCTTCCACTTAGTCAGGGTGTCTACTGTAAGGATGAAGTAAAAATTAGTTACTTTTTAGGTACCTTTTAGTTAATTTTAGTTACCTTTGAATTCAAGATACGTCTGCGGTCTGCTCATCACGCGGTGAATAAAAACAACAATGAACTGTTTTTAAAGAGATTTTTTAATTTATCGTATGGCTTTTAGTGCCGGGAGTGTCCGAGGACATGTTCGGCTCACCTGAGTCTGTAGCTGCTTCCAGCGGACACCCTTAGGGTGACCTACAAGTTCCGTTCAATTTCAAGTCGCTACCAGATATCAATGATACCTAGTGGTGAACGTTGGAACTTTGATAGAGCGTTCAGACAAAATCTAACCTAACAATTTAGCTTCACACAAGCTTAGTCTGTGGAAGAATCTTTTACATGCCATACTTCTATGACATGGCACCGCCGGCTTTACTTCCCCTCCGAAGGAAGGCATACTGAAGGATTTTTAACGCTTTTAAAAATCCGACGACTTCGGCCGGGTTTGACCCGCGATCTTGGGCACAGCAGTTCAGCATGCTACCAACTAGGCCACCGAAGCCGCTTTAAATGAAATTCACATGATGTTATAAAAATTTAAAAAATAATAAGTATAGAAGTTAGTAGATATTTAATATCCAATGAGTTGTTTCAGCTAATATGTCGTCTTGTGCACAATATGTTGTTATAATTACGGTACAAAGAGGTTACTCTGCTTTTGACCATTTGGCGAGATTTCCTTCGTCCCCGCGGTAGGTCGCGAAGAAATGTATGCGATGTTACGCGATCGTCACCGAATTCTGTCTTCGCAGACAAATACGGAGAATTATCGAGATGTTACACGATCGGCGCTGGTCTCAGTTGTTTGACGAGCATCCCGTAGTTTTCACGATAGAACACGGAGAAAAATCGCGATTTAGATAATCAGCGTCACTTTTAGTCATTCGACGAGATTTCCATTGTCTTTGAGGTCGGGCACAAGAAAATATAGCATTATTACGCAATCGGCGCCACTTGCTGTCCGTTTGACAGGAATACAGTTGTCCTAGTCATTGAATGTGGAGAAATATCGCAATGTATCGCAATCGCTGCCACTCTCGGCCGTTTTACGTTGTCCTCGAGATATTAAGCAATCGTCGCCGCACCCGACCGTTCAACGATTGTCTGCCTGTCTATCTGTCCTGACAGAATGGCGGAGGCAAGCTCAAGGTTGGGCATGGTTAAAATTCACGAGTAGTTATGAGCATGTTGTTCGGTCGGCGCCGTGATTCCCTTTGCCCCTATGCTGTGGTTGGGAGTTCATCAGTTCAGGGTGGATCACGAGGAGGAATTAGTATTTCGATGCTACGTAGGCTGTCATTTTTATGTGGGTTGATGCACTTCTCGCTCCCCGCACGCTTTTAAATATTCGGTCATGGGAAAAGTAGCAAGTAGGTTTCGTGATGGGTGCCCCGTAATGGGTGCCCAATCACCTTTGACAGGATTCCCGCAGTCCTCGTGGTCACAAATTCACGATAGGGGACGGGTTTTATGATTTTTCGCAACTGACGTCGATCTCGGTCCGTTTGACGAGATTCCCGCAGGCAAGTCGTGCGGTCAGCCGGCCGTCTTGAGGATGCGATTTTGGTAGATAGATAGATAGATTTTTATTAATTCCATTTGATCAAATACATGCATTCAATACATTTTTGATATAGGACACGTCAGAATTTACATGCATAAAATAAAAGAACTAACAGGTATATATTACTAAGATTAAAACTATTTATAACTTATTATAATAGCAAATCTTAATAGATACAATCTTATTGCACAACTAT